>LPNX010492285.1:580-12550 GCA_001517045.1 Pseudotsuga menziesii
AAAAAATTTCCACAGGCGTCGCTTAAGCGACGGTTTCCTCTGTCGCTTTTTCGACGCCTTTCTCTGGATTTCCGTCGCTTTTCCGACGCCGTTTTTGATCGCCGTCGCTTATCCGACAGTTGCAGGTGTCGCATATCCGACGCCTTACGTTGATATTCGTCGCTTAAGCGACGGTTATGGAGGCTATTTTTCAAAAAAAAAATTCTACCGTCGAAAATATTATGTCGCTTAAATGACACTTTACATTTAAGCGACGGTTATGTAGGTGTCGCTTAAGCGACGGTTATTTAAGTGTCGGATAACCGACGCCAAGTTTCCAACGCTTAAGAAAAAATCAAAGTGTCGTACATGCGACAGGAAAGTGTCGAAAATCCGACATGACGGCCGTCGGATTTTGGGTCAAAATGTAGTAGTGTAAGTGATAAGAAAATGGCTGAAATGGAGATCCGGTTAGACAAAATCAGTACTCCAGATAAAATTCAACTCCACAAACAGACCAGCGATATCCTCTACTCAGACTTACTACAAGCCATGGTGAAGATTAGTAAATTACAGGTTTTGATAGATAAATTGGAGATCCAGTTGAAACATGAGAAAGTGGAAAATAAAGCAAACGTTGTTCAAATTAAGAAGCTGCAGACAGACATTACTAGTTCAGACAGTACACATGCAGTCAAAAGGTTGTTAGAGGAAAAGGATAATGCGCTCCAAGTCCTGAAGAAGAAACTGAAGATACCAGGTACTGAACATGTTCAGTCATCTGAGTTGCTAGCCCTCCAAGAAGAAAAAGATAAAGTCCATCAGGAGATGATGGAATACAAAGGAAGAGCATGAGAGCTACAAGAAGAAAAAGAGAAGTGGGAAGCCGAAAGGGAGGAGTTGTTATCCCAAATCTCCTTGATGAAAAAAGATCAGAATGAAGAGAAGGAGATTATGGAAGAGTTGATGAGCCAAACTCCCACCGGTGAGGACCTGTCTATTGTAAATATCCAGAAGCCATTAGATGATTTATCTACTGACGATTTGTTGGTGCCGATGTCCCAGGTGAGTCTGAAAGAAGAAGCAATCAAATATTTGAAAGCAGAAAATGAAAAGATGAAAGCTGAACTGGCCAAAGTTAATGAAAGCAAAAAGCAAATACTGCAGGACAAGAATCAATTACAGAAGAAATTTAATGAACTAAAGGAAAAATGCATTGGGAAAGGCCCTCTTCAGGGGGAAAAACACATCATTTGGGATACCCTGTGTATAGAGATTACCAAGTTCAGGCACTATTTAAATTTTATTGATGATTTGAATATAATGATAAATCTGGCCCACCAGAGGCTGAAACTGGTAAACGAACATATGGATAAAAGACCCCTTGTTACAGCTCAGAACACATTAAATTTTCTAAATTCATTGTCATATCAGAAGTTGCAGGAATTGGGCATAAAGGACAGAGTGTCAATAGTGATGTGGGCAAAGAAAATCATCCATAAGCATCACTTAATCAAAACGGTCCATGATAAGTCAGAAGGATTGTTGCTGCAGGTAAATAATTTTAAACAGGAGTTTAAAGAACTGTTCGAGGACGGATTGCCTTCTTTCTGGGATGGAGAAGGGCGCATGTTCTCACAAGAACATTATCATAACTTGCTTGTTCAGTGCCGCATGGATCACACCAAATTCAATGATTTATAGAAAAACCTGACAAGAAAGACCATCGTGGATATGCTCACAGAGGATTTTGAGATTCTGCAGAAGTTCGCCATCATCAGGAGAAGATTGCCCAGAAAGTCCTATGAAGCATATATGGAGCTCGAGGTAGCTATTCGGGAAATGATGGAGTGTGACACCCCAAGTTCGGAGCAGTGGAAAGCTGTGGAGCGGTTTGGCAAGACAAAGTATATTCTCCATCCTTAAGAACAGGTGTCATGCACTAAAGAGCTGATGGGGCAAAGACGTGGAGCTGATGGGGAAAATATATGGAGCTGATGGGGGAAAGACGTGGAGCTGATGGGGCAAAGATATGGAGCTGATGGGACAAAGTTTTTTGTCAAGTTGATTCGTACTTTGTGGTTTGTTAAGATTGGAGTTGTAACAAACTTCCTAGGGGTTAGGAATTCAGTTACAAACTCTAAATTAAGCGGATCATTCTGTTATTGATCTCCTTGTTGGAGCACCAATCATTTTATGTATAAATATGCATCTTTTTTAAGAGATGGGGGTTGGAACCCATCGAGTAGTGAATAATTTTGGAGAACATATCTGTTTTTGGAATGACAAAGTGAATGCATGAGAGTTTTGTCAGAGATTCATGTGTCGTTGATATTACAGTCTGTGCCTCTTTCTTATGTGAATGTATTTCCCTTGTGTAACATTCCATTCTATTTCTTCCTCGTATCTGGAATATAGCGTTAGATGATTGGAATTCATATGTGTATGCTCTAGTCATCATTTCAGATATTGTATGATTTTTCTGCTAAAGTTGATATAGAACTCATCCTTGTTGATGCTCTGTATTAATGGGTTGTTTCTTCATCTCTTCCGTTCCACCTGAATCAATTTGAATGACTGTGATGATATTATTATCTTTCCTTTGATGAATATCATGTATATGTCTTTGTGGTATTTTTATATTTGTATATGACTCCATGCCCAATGGTTATGTGATTGTTTCAGCCAAATAGATAAATCTGTGAATGTTATTTTGAATCTGGTCTTGTTAAATCCTTATTGAGAGATCCCTCTCTGGAAGAAAATACCAGTTTCTTCCTAAAGTGGTTTTGTTGTTACCTTGGAGTATACCTTTTACAACCTAGGTACATTCTGAGTGCTAACCAAACAGGTATTTTTCAGACCTGTCTTCCTCCAGCAAAGGGATTTTGGGAAGGCTAGAGGAAAGTGAGACATCCAGTAGGTCTACACAGGCTAGATCAACTAGATGTCAGAAGATCAAAAGAAAATTTGACAAACGCATGAATTTTTTTCTCCAAGAAGGGGGGTCATGTTCCTATGATGATGAGATAGTGGGAGACATCGACGTGCCTTTAAGGTACCAACACCTAGTGAAACAATGGGTGCCTAGCGATATTCCTAAAGTAAACACCAATTTTTTTGTGAATGAGAGGATATATACAATTGCATTGTCCTCATTGCATGGATTGGGCTTGTTTTGCATGGATGGCATAAAGGTTGGATACGGTAGATGTACAGAATTGATGGAGTATGTTGGACCCTGTTACAATTACAGTGATTGGATGTGCCTTGTCCAATATACACGAAGTATGCGTAGATATGGGTTGTCAGCAAATTATATACAACTGAAATACAAAGCTCAAAATAAAGGAGCAACCATGTACATGGACGGAAGGCCAAAAACAACTGGTAATATTGTGGGGTTTATAAACAGTACACAACCAGGGTCTACATTAAAGCAACCCAACTACATATTCAAGTCGCGTGAAGGGAACCATGTATTTGTATGTGCAATTAAATCAATAGCTACTGGCGAAGAACTGCTTGTTGAGTACAATTTGAACCGTGTAGATACAAACAATGTTAGTATGGTTGTGGTACAACAAACAAATTATAAGTCCTTTTATTAATTATTTTAACGTCTATAGGAATTTTTGTTAGCATATAATTGAAATTATCTACTTAATTTCATGTTTCCTTATGTAACTTTTAGTATGTTTTTGATGCAGGGTTCTCTCAGGGGCACCTCCATCTCCGTAGATGTTTGTTGACCCGAGTCAAGGCAGCAGGTATACATCGATATTGCCAATGTAATATTAAATTTTAGGATGGACATACAAATACGTTGTTATGTATTTTCATTAGTATATTAGGTTCGTTTATATAATATTATCAATTTTCCATGCAGAGTGTTGATCAGGGAAGCCAACTGGCTATTGATCAACCAACTACAGCATCAGGGCAACAGCCAAACATGAATGCAATTCTCCATTTCAAATACTTTAAAATCGTAAACATGTCTATCGTGATGCATTATGTTTATTTTGTTATGTATTCTTTCGTTTTCATGGTTGTGTTCATGATGGTAATGTTGTCTACCTTTTTTGCAGATTGACCAGGGAAACTCCCCAGCTGTTGATTAGATGACTGGAGACTCAAGGAAACCATTTAACCTAAATGTAATTCCACATTCTAAATACTTCAAAAATGTACACATATAAAACATGTAGCATAGTGTTTGTTTTTGTTTTTGTTTTGTATTTGTTAGCTTATACATATTGTGTTCATTGTGATAATGTTCGCTACTTTTTTTGCAGGTGGCTGATCGAGGTAAATCCCCATCTATTGATCATACCACTCCCTTGTCTAGGCGTCAGGTAATACTAGATGTAATCCCTAATATAATTATTTGCGCACACTATATTTTCAAATACTAAGCAATTTTTTATATATTCCAATTGCAGACAGGGGATTCTGTTTATGAAACGACATTTCAAAACTCTTTACAGAATGAGGTCTCTCGGTTGATGAGAGATAGTGAAATTAGAGAGTTTGCAAACCCGTTGAGGGTGCTACAAAGGACAAGGGAAAAACAAAATGAGGAACTGGTTCATCTGACATTGGCAGTTCCCCTAACATAAGGGCTCGAACAAAGGCTTGAATTGTTGTTACAGCAACGTAAACAGCTGGACGTAAGTTATTGAATAAAAATGTAAATTCATTTATAAAAACTTTATAATATTTTATTTTATATGCTGTTGAACTTATAATACAATGGGTTTAATTTACAGTGTGCTATGGAGATTATTAGTGGTTGTCAAGGCAATGTTGGTCCCAGTGACCAAACCACTCCACGTACACCACATACTGCTCCCATATTGTCCACTGAACAATCGACAACACGCTCTACGACACCGCTGAGGGCAGTGGAGGGTTAAGTCGATGGTGCCCCACCCACAACAGATGTTGTAGAAGAAGGGGTGGATGCAGGGCTAGATAGAGATGTGGAAGCATTTTCTGGATCTTCTCATGTGACTAGGACTGGTTCAATAAAGTGTACATTTTTGGTGAATGAAGAACTGCTTCTAGGTCATTATAGATTGTTCAATTTATTTTTTATAATTTGTGTCTAATATACCGATAATATTTTCTAATGTTCACTAATGATGGCAATAATGTTTTGTAGGAAATGATATATTTTATAAACATCTATATGATTTGGCCTTGGATATCTTTGGGCCCACCATCTGCACAATGTGGAACAAGCAGCCAAAAGCTTTAAAGGATGATCTGACTAATCGCTTGGTTAGTCTGGTCGGAAAAGATACCTTTGATACATCGAAGGTACTACAAAAGGATGGAAAACATCTCAAGATTGTCCAAGACCAATATAAGGTTCACCTAGAAAAGAACCCTAGGTATGAGCACCCTCCAATGATTCCATCTATGGAGTGGAAAGCCCTAGTGGAAGATGGAAAAGAGAAGGGCCTGAGAAAATCAGGAAAGATACCACCAGGTGGAATAGGGAGGTATGCAATTCATTCCAAAATGTAGTGGTAAGCCTTATTATTACTACTTTTTATATCAATTTTGATACATATACTAATTTATTTAAAAACTTAATTAGGCTCTCAGACACATCTAAGGCCACAAAGGCAAGAATTGAAAAAATTGGCCAACACAAGCTTGGGCCTGGTGGTTACTCCAACTTGGCGGCTCGATATGTAAGTATTGCAAAACCCGAATCCGCATCTAAATATCATACAGATTATTATTTTTGTTTTGTTCTGACAAAATGATTTAAAATTAATGACATCATGCAAATATGAAGGCCGACCGGTTCAAAGAATTTCCCAGTATGGATTACATGAAGCTTGGCTTCGAACATGGCTTTGACGCCATTGTTGAACGTCGGAGAAGCTTGTCTGTGAATACTGCATGTTCTTTTGCTGATCCATCTGGTGCCTAGGTATGTGAAAACTGTATAGTTTAATGATAATTTATTAATGCTCATGCAATTTGTTCCTTATAAATAAACTAACGTAAATTATTTATTCCTTTTTGTGCAGGAAAGTAACGATCCCGTTCATGTCGAGGATGAAGTACATGACCAACCAAATGAAGATCATGATTCTCATCCTGGTAATAAATTTATTAATGTGCTACTATTTTTTATAGACCATTTCAGATGATGAACATTAATTCTAATTCTACACAATTCAACTACAGAGCATGTAGCTGCAGATCATAACACGGAACATGTTGGGCCAGTACGAGATAATGTTGAACATGTTGATGTGCACATGGCAAGTAAAAACACACATTCGTAATGTTTTTTTAATGAATTACTCGTATTTATCAAAATATAAATATATTAATGAAATATTTTGACATTATTGCAGAAATTCATCGCCCCTTGCTTGAAGTTCAACCTTCTGAGCATACTAGTAGGGATACCGATGATCAGATTCCCGAAGATGTGACTCTAACTAAATATTTAAAGAGAAGAAAAGTAAAAAGGAAGTGACTAAACAAATTTTCAGTAATTCTTATTTATAAAAAAAAAAATGCTTTTTCCTCTGTTTTATGAATGAATGCTTTATTGAATTGTTTACTGATATGTTTTTTTCTGCCATTTACTAAATTAATGTTTTGATGAATGGTTTTTTTAGCTGTTGAATGTTTGAATGGTTTAATGAATGTTATAAAGAATGATTTAATGAAAGCATTTTTCAACTATTGAGTGAAATAATTTGCATTGTGAAATAGTGAAATAAATTGTTATTTGCAAGTATAGGCATTGGGTTTGGGGAGTTGAGAGTGATGTGAGGGGGGGAGGGGGCATAAGAGCTTCCACCTTCACGTGGTTGGTCCTGTTTAGTAGAGAATATTAAATTATTCTTGAAACAGAGAGGAGCTCAATGAATGGTAAGGAAGAATATATTAAAAAACATCTATTTCTATATTTTTACTGTGTAATTTTCACTATTGCTATTTGACTCCTCCATTGGAACTTGTTACAAATAGTGTTGAGAAACATTTCCATAGTTAAGAGGCAAGAAATGGAGTTTTGATGAGATCAATGGCCTTATATACATAGTATTTTTGGTTACCCATGTTTTATCAGGTGATATATTCTGACTAATTATAAATTTTTTCTTATATAATTTATGTTATATCATTATATTTTAAATTCCTTGATTAGATTAAGCAATTGAGTGTCATTTAATGTTGCTTGAGGATTTTAAAGAACTCAGTTACTTGAATTGAATTAGTAAATGATAGATGTTATATAACATGTTTATATAAATGGTTGGGCATGATAGCTTCAGAGATAGATTGTTTGAATACTTGGTCAATTGTAGCAGGATGCATTTATTTTCGCAACACACTAGTCATGTCTTCATTTTATGTTTTCAAGATGATTTTGGATAAATAATGGCTTGTTTTTACATCATAAGTCCACATTCAATGTTTTCAAGATGCTTTTGAACAAAGAATGGCTTGTCTCTACATTATAAGTCCACATTCAACAGCCTTTGCAGCAAGAGTTGAAAAACTAACATTCATTCTTTACTTGTTTATGGATTTTGCAATCCTGCAGATGCAAGATGTGGACAATGGTACACTGTTAAAGTGGACTCTTCAAAGGTTACCTTGGAAAATAGAGCAGATCTTCTTCAACGAGCTGAAGTTCGTGTGTGTTCTTTTGATATAGAGACAACCAAGCTTCCTTTCAAGTTCCCTGATGTCGAATATGACATGATAATGATGATTTCACACATGGTGGATGGGTAAGGCTATCTTATTAAAAATTGAGAGGTAAAAACACTTGGCATTGTTTTATGCCCATTGTTCAGCCTATCCTTTGTTTTGGGATTTCTTTCAGCTATGTTTTGGGATTTTTATTGTTTGCAGATTGATGTTGCATTGATTGTTATGAACATCGTTGCTCTTCTTTAGTTTTCCAATTCCTTTTCGTTTGTTTCCTAAGTGTGTAGGGGTGGGGCATTGAAGACTTGGAGTACACTCCAAAACCAGAATTTGAAGGAAATTTCAAAGTAGCAAATTTGCCAAATGAGGTATATCTGCCATTTACTATTTACCCTAAGACTATAATTCTGAAAACAAGTATTGATCCCCTGGAAGTTTGCTAGACTATTCTACTGTACTATTCTACTGGTTGTTTGGAATTTGCAAGAGTGAAGTTAAATATCTACTGTACATTCTTAATAATGATTTAAGGTAACATACTCTGTTGTTTCTTTGTCTCTTTGCTATATGAAGTGGTTATGTATTTGTAGGATTCAATCTTATTCTATATCCCTTCCTTGAGCAAAGCTAGACTATTTTAAAAGTATTGAATGCCTCTTGGTCAGCAAGTTTATTTCTGTTATTTTTTTATCTTAGCTGTTTCCTTTGGTCCCCTCTATTTAGAGACTCTATAGGATCAGTGTCCTCCATCATCACTTATTAAGATTGGGGATGTAAAGCACTCTTTGCATGAGAGCTCTTTCTTATACAGGGAGAAACTTATGCAGATACTTATACGATTAGAACAATGCATATGAAGGATAAACACAATTGTTTAGACCCATTTCATCTTAATCATGTTATAAAATACCACCCTTTAGAACTTTAGTCAACTCAAAATGGAGGTCAGGGACACTGATAATGTATGGGGACTGCTTCATTCCACTTTCCAACTAATAGTCTCACCCAGAGAAGCACTGCATTGTGTTCAACTAGGAAAACTTGATTGCAAGCAACCTTTCTCCGACTCTCTCGAAAGCCAAGTCACATAGGCCATTTCTAAGTGGGTAAGTTGGAACATGCGGGCATGGGATTATGTGACCTTTGTACATGTGGTTCACACTACCATGAAGTTGTGTTGTAATCACCTACCCTTAGCACATGTAATGTCTCTAGTTAAGGAACATTCTCTTAAAGTGTTCATGGATTGGTTAGATTGGACTTTGTCTTGTTAAGTGGTCCACTTGTAGACTTAGTACAGGGTTTTCTTGTAATTACTCTCTTCCTTATTCCATAAATAGAAAGGAGGGTGCTTCTCTTGAGGATATTGGGTTTTCTATTTTGCGAAAAGTAAAGTTAAGAGTAAAGTAGTTGTGATAATTATATGTGCAAGGATGAAATATATACTTGACATAGAATCCTCTAGTTTGATACCAGGCTTCCTTCAGTAGTCAAATTCTAGGCTGAAACCATGTGGCCGTAAGTGAAATCTTTGGATTTTTTTTAAAAATCCATGAACAGGAGTCACTTTACCGAAGTTATTCCGACACTTCGATCAACCCATTTGACGGCCATGCCATGACTCCGACGCTTCCTCCCGTCGGACGACCGCTGGTTAAAGTGTCAGACGGCTTCGGAAGACCGACTCTTCTAGTGTCAGAGTGCATCGGAGTACCGACACTGTCTGAATTAAAAACCGTCGACAACGCCATTTCTCAGACACTTTTGTCTGTCGGATGGCCGACGCTTCAGGGGTCGAAGGACGTCATATTTTCAACGGTTTATACAATTTTGGTTGGCACTTGGGAAGGAATAACAATCGAATATGCGACATAATGGTCTGTCGAAGCTTCGAGCCTTATTAGTTGACGGTCGGAGATCCGACGTTATGCCACCGACGGCAAAAAAAAATTGTATGTGTCGAATACCTGACAGGTTAGTGTTGAATTTCAGACATGGTAGCTGTCGGATTTTGGCCTCAAATTCTGTAGTGCTATAACCTACGATGAAAGGATTTCTCTAGAGTATGTAGTGTGAATGTTTTGTTTTATTATTTATTTGTCTATTTTTTTCTTAAATAATTATGATTTTGTATTAGAAAAATGATGCAACCTTACTAGTCAACTTAATAATACAACTATCCTTTAGAGAGGATTCACAATTGTTTCTTGTATAAACCCTATGAAAAACTCTTAATTTAAATATATTTTGCAATACATAATAACTAGTAATTTTTAAAAACAAGTCTAAAGTATGATTCCTCTTGTTCCGATAAAGAAGGTTGAGTTTCATGGGTATTTCAAATCATGCCAACGTTGGAGATTGGTGGACAAAGTCTTATTCTTTATTCTCCATGGGCATTGAACCCACATAAATTTGGAGAAAATGATTGAGCATTCCTAAGCATACTATTGACCATCTAATGCAAATCCATGTATTCTACTTTTAACATATCATTTTTTTTTTTTGTAATAGAGTCTCCATAATTACTGCATAACCTGTGTTATGGTTTTCTTCTTGGTAATGGATTCTTCTAGTGGATGAGAAGCTAGAGGTCCTCTTGTCTACAATGATATCTCATGCGTCCTACAGAGAAATTTGTGTATGTCTAAAATCTCATAGTGTCGGAAACACTTGGGGTGGTTGTGACTATCCATAATACTCAAGAAAAGACAATATTCAAGCCAAATGAACTTTCTAACCACAATTTCCCTCTCCATTAACTTCTCTAAAATTCTCCTTATGCCAAGAAACACTTTCAACTTAAGGTAAATGCAAATGAATAGAAATTTCATTATTAAGACAAATATAGACCTTACCTTTGCACAAAAGAGACATTCCTCAATAGATGAAATTGATTCTAAACATGCATGTTCTCCACAAAAGAACTGAACTATGACCAAAATATGGTCATGCCACATTCCCACTGATGTACCAAGTCAATTACATTATTTCATAACCTAAATATGAATGGGTATACAAACCAAGAATTGTTCGATAATCGGACTTAAGTTATATAGGGAGCACAATACATAAGAAATACCTCTCCTAATAAGAAAATTATAATGCTAGAAACCAATCTTCCATATGCCTTTGTTTGAATTGAAATTGATTTGGCCACTCTTCCATTATGTTTGAAGTGTGCGAATGTTTTGGGGTATAATGTGACTTGATTCATGTCATCTCATTTTTTCAAGATTCCAATTCCATCTTTGTTGATCTCATTGGCTAATAGATATGCATGATAATTGATTTTGGACCCTTAAGACATGGTAGCATTTCAAATTTCCAAAAAAAATGTATTTCTTTCAAAGTTGTCGAATGAGTCTTGCAAGTTTGCCATCAAATGAAACCAAGGAGTTGTTCATATATGTGTTAACAATAGATTAAACCCCAATTTTATTTCCTAAGATGCATGGAGTCCAAAATTTTGAGATAGAACATGGGTGGGGGATAAAACTACATCCCACAACCATTCAAGCTAGAATTAATTGAAAAACCTTTATTCTAGTTCTAAGAAACATAAAAATCTCATAGCAGGAAAATACAAATATAAAAAGAGAAAAAAAATCAATTAAAATCTTCAATTAACTTGATAAATAAAACTATAGCTAAAGAAATCAAGATATTTTGTACAATTAAATAAAAGTACGCAAACAACAATTCTACAAAGATGTATATCCCGTGCCACCTCCAAATTTGAACCTATGATCTCTAAGGAGGAAACACATGTTTTTAATCATTAGGCTCACTTAATCTATACATGTTCTTACATATTATTAAAATTTAATAATAGTTTTTTCTTAATATACTTGTTTTACATTTTATTTGTATTTATATTGAAAATATATTTTTTATTTCTTGATTTTATTACCATCAATTTCCAAAACAATCATCAATCTTCTATTTAAAAATTTACTAACAAGCTATACATTTATGTAAATGTAAATCAAAGTGCAATACAAATATTTAAATATCATAATTTTGTGTGTTTCATGAACAAGTGTGAATGCAAAATTGAGCACTAATTCCCTTGGAAACTTCTCAAAGAAAATTGATTGAGGTCAAAATGGAAAAAATATATATTTTACTAAATAACTCTTAACTCTATTTATTCAATATTTTTCCTTTTTTATCATAAATAAATACATACTTACACTCATCTTATACTTAAATTTGTATTAATAGTCTAACAATATTTATAATATGTTATAAATACAATATATAATTTCTATTCACTTTTTAAATTATATATAT
>LPNX010492285.1:12571-44062 GCA_001517045.1 Pseudotsuga menziesii
CTTTTTTGTCTAATCCTCGTCCATTTGTGACAAATTGGCTTTCAATAGTACCCTTTGGCAAGAGCTATCCATTGAGCTGCAAAGCATTTAATGCGGCTGCAGCAGACTTGTTGACCATTGGATCTCGAGCAGCTCAAGATCCAACGATCATCAAGCTTGTTGAAGCCGCATTAAATGCTCAGCAGCTCAATAGATAGCTCTTACCGTACCCTTTCATGTGTTTAATCCCTATACATCTTACTATATAACTCAATTAATATTCTCAACATTTATCGTTTTGTGGGAAAGTCGTTTTGAGCCTAGTCGATCCAAAAGCAAGTCAAACTCAATGATAATTTTTATGGAGAAAAATATTTTACATGCAGCAGAGAATTAAATGCTGGGGCGGCAGCACTATGTGCCCTTGGATCTCAAACAGACTAAGATCCAACGGCCCACAATGTTGCAGCTGCAGCATTTAATTTTCTACTGCATGTTAAATATTGTTCCCCAATTTTTATAAGGATCCATATCTCGTGTAACAAGATAGTGATAGTTTATTTATTTGTTTTTCACAAAATTTAAATTCTTCCGAGACGTTTTTTTTTTAATCGTGTTATTTATGTAAATGAATAATATGATAAATATTCCCTCCTATTTTTTTTTAGAAAAATATTTTTTCTGATTCCAGTGTCCACCTCTTGCGTAGGGATTGTTTTGGATAATAGGAAGTGATAGGAGTCAACAAAACAATCCCATATATACTATTTTTACCTTCGGTAAATAACATAACAAAGGATGGATTAAGGCAGAGATACTAGAGCAAAAACATAATTGTAGTGGTTGGACGTCCTGGCGAGAGAGCGGATGGATGGTGTGCGAGGGTTTGTATGCAGGCTGAACGAATTCTTCTCTTGCATCCACAGAGATGGAGACGGGCTCTTCGTTTCTTCCAGGTTCCGGCCGTTTCGATAACTGGTTTCTCCCTATCTGTTCTTCGTTATTTTATTTTCCGGCGTTTAGGGTTTACTGTGCTTGGTATTTTCTGTGTATCGGCCTTTTTCTCTGTCACCCTCCCTCTGGTTTATTGTTTTGGGTTTTTTGGACTGCCTTATTTTTTTCCCTAGCCACTCCCGGAAATTGGAGTCCCTCCTCAATCGAGGACTAGTACCAACCAGTATTAAAAAAGTGGGAATTATCATGATGTTCGGTTCGTACACCTTCTTCGCTGGTCGTTTTGGGTGGTGAACTTTTTTTATTTTGGACTTGTTGTCTATCTTGGTTCAGTGACTTGTCCTTCTGTTTTTATATGTCGGGAGTTTGGCTATAATAATGGGATCTGTTTTATTTATACCCTCGCCATATGTTTCGCTCGATCAGCTTTCCATAGGGAAGTGGTTTGAGTCCCCTTTGGTTTTCCGGTTCTTTATGTATCCCCAGCTTACCGGGCGGCCGCTTGTATCCCTTGCTTTGATAAAGATTGAATGATCTAACTATTCTTGTTGCTTCTAGGGTTAGCCTGTTGCCTGTCCTTTCTATTTAGGGTTAGTATTGTGGTAAAACCCTAAGTCTTGCGCCTCTTTCTCCGTCTTGGTATGGGTTTATTATTCCAGGTTATTGCATTTTAGCGTTGTATGGGTCTGCGCTTTCATCGGTTTCAAAAGACTTAAAGTTTCAGTAGTATATTTGTAACCGATATCTGGGGTTATTTCGATTATCCTGCTCTTGAAATTTCTTCACGAGGTTTTGCTGAGATATATATTTCTATCTGGCCATTTTTGTTTTGAAATATATATGTCTATCTGGATTTTTTGAGATATATATTATCTTCCTAACATACAATGCTATCTATTTGATTTCTTATTGGTAAACTGTCATTGTTGGGATTCGATATCTGAGTTTTTACATTAAAAAAATTTCACAGCCCTTTAGACAATGATGCTCTTTGCTCGAGGTCTGAATATGTTACTTCTTACTGTGATGGTATTGCCTGATATGCTATGATTTTGAGAAGGTCTATATACTTGCTGGAATGCCCATTGGAAAGATCTGATTGTATCTCTTCTATTTTTGGGGTTAGACGGACTGTCCTTGTGGCTATTTATTTGGATATCAATTTGGTGTTTTTTGAGTATGCGATCTGGTTTATGTTCTGCATATGTATTTGTTTCACCTGGTAGCTCGCCTGTCTATTATATGTGAATTTCTGTGTTGTTATTTTATGAGACTCAATCCAATATGAGTTTTTTGAGTTTTATATGATTCGGGATTATATTCAGCATTATTTTCAGTGCCCTCTATTGGCTGCTTCATTATTGATATTATGCATTTAGATGACTCCTGTTCTGATGGTTTTGGGATTTCTACAATCATTTTAATTAATGGTGGACTCTTTCTATGTTGATGCAATATTTAAATTCATTGGCATAGTAGGACTGATCTTTTGTATGGGGGTTGTTTGCTTATTGAATGGAGTTTTATACTCGGGGGATAGTATTGCTTCTGTATCACATGGTCTTTTACAGATGTTGCAAAGCAGAAAGTTTGATTATCCCTATTGATCATATTTCTATGATATTGATATGAATATATGATCTGTTGTCAGCCCTTATCCTCTATTGTAATGTCTGTTTAGTTTGAGATTCTGATCTATTTATTGGACTGGCTTAGATTCTGGATTGTATTGTTTTGTTGGAAACTGCCTATCTTCCTTCTATTTTTTGTGCTATTTCTGAGACCTCTCACTGTTGCCTATTTCACCCTATTAGTTCCTTTGCCCAAACTTGGAGATTATTCCAGTGGCATGCTTTCTGATTGAGTTTTTTTAGATCAGTTTTGGGGACTGTTTTTCTGGGTAGCTTCACCCTTGGTTCTGATGGTGGAGACCCATGATGGGTCTCCTGACCCTAGTTTTGACCATGGCCCTGTTCATTATCAAAGACGTAGGAAGGCTAAGGCATACAAATGTATGGAAGGTAAACTACGCTATGTGGTTGGTCGGGATGTTTATATGGATAGGGTGGAAGCTTTGAGTCGTCGGGCTTTAATTGGCAGGCTGGAATATGCCTCCATGGAGAAAAAAGATTGGGTTTCTTGGGCTTCTAAGTATTGGAAACCATTTCTAACCTATGTTCCCTCTATCAACCTATTGGTCCGGGGATGGATAGTTTTTGTCTTCTTAGAGGACTCTCAAGCCTCTGAGATTTTAAGTCGTCTATGGAGGGTAGGCAATGGCTCATTAGTGCTTGATCGTTGGCATGTAAACTTCGACCCAGCAAGGGAAAGAGTAAAAAAACGCCATTTATGGGCTATCCTCCCAGGACTTCCCTTCCCGCTCTGGAATCGTTCTCTTTTGGAGGGAGTTGGAAACACTATAGGCCGGTTTGTGGCTCTTGAAGATGATTTTATGAAAACTTTTGATAAAAGGAAGGCTAAAATTCTTGTAGAAATTGATATCACTAAAGGCCTCCCAGCTGAAATTGAGATTCTCTATCATGAGTGCTTGTTTATACAACGCTTGGATTTTCAGGGTATTCCCTTTAGATGCAGTATTTGCAGAGAGACTGGCCATCTGCGCCGCGAATGTCCTTCCATTCATAGAGGGGTTGTTAATCGATCTTTAAATGATTCATTTACTAAATCTCCTATATTATCTCCCTCACAGGATTGCTCTACTCCGGTTCAAAATGTCTCCTCCCATGGTCAGTTAAAAAATGCTATTTCACTTTATGGGGAAGTTTCTGATCTCAACCTGGATATAATTGATTCAGTGATTAGTAGAAAAAAAGCTCCTTTACCCTCTGATTTCTCTCCCTCCCTTCCTCCTCCTAAGGATCCTAATCGGTTGGATCCTCCTTTTTCAGACTCACTGCTTCAGGAGCATGTTCCTTGTTCCCCCACAGCTCCAATACTTGCTGGAGCTGCTTTTGATGCCCAGAACATTACTGTTCCCCCTTCTACCCCTTTATCAGACATATCCCCTATTCCTCTTTTTACTGAGGCTGACTTCCCCCCTCTTTCCACTTCAGGTCAGACTAGGCCCCTTTCTTCTGGTTCTCCCCCTATTAGTCCTGTAGTTTCTCCTTCCTTTGTCGATCCCTCTTTGAAAAAGTCATTAAGTATTTTCTCTGATAAGTCACCTCTCTTTTCCTCGGTTCTCCCCCTATATTCAATCCGCTTTGAGAATGTCACTATTAGGCGAAAGAAAAAGTCTACTAAACCCCCCCATGAATCTACTGATTCTCTCCAGGCTCCTTACACTCCCCTTTCTGAGAGATTAAAAGCTGCTGAGCGTTCACATTCTTCAACCTCCCATCGGGTCCTTAGAGCTTCGACCCCTGACTCTTCAGTTTCCTAATGCGCATCCTTTCCCTGAATGTTCGTGGCCTAGGGAGTCTGGCCAAACAAAAAATCCTCCATCATCTGCTGTCATCTCTCTCTCCTGATGTTGTCCTTTTACAAGAAACTATGTCTAGTACTTATCCTGCTTTATATGCTTTTTCTAAGCTCTGCTCGGGCTGGGAGTTTTGTGCTCTTAGTTCAAATGGCCTCTCTGGAGGTATTCTCTCTGGTTGGAATCCTAAAATCATTAAATGCAAAGCCTTCCAAACTGTTGCTGGTATTCTACTAAAAGCCTCTGTCAGGGGTTCTTCCCTAAACCTCTCTATTATAAACTGTTATGGTCCCTACCTTAATCGTACTTCTTTCTGGGAAGCTGCAGCTTCGGGGGGATTACTTTCTATGCCTAATCTCATCTTAGCAGGGGATCTAAATCTTACTTTGAATGCTTCAAAAATCTGGGGATCAAAATCCCTTCCAGATCCTTTGGGTCCTTATTTTTCGAATCTTTTCTCTAATCACAATTTAGTGGATGTTGCTCCTCCCTGTGCGGGTCCGACCTGGAGGAATGGGAGGATGGGGGCAGAAGGTATATCTAAAAGATTGGATCATTTTTTGCTGTCAGAATAGCTGATCAGCTCTCTGCCAAAGTATAGATCTTGGGTTCATAGAAGTGGGATTTCTGACCACTTTCCTATTGTCTTGGAGTGGATAGGCCAACAAAACCCCAGAGCTTATCCTTTTAAATTTAATCATACTTGGTTAGATAATGAAGATTTTGTTCAAATGGTTCGCTCTGAATGGTCCAATATTCAGCTGGACCCTTCTCAGGATGCAATGTATGATCTTTGCTACAGACTCCAACTACTTAAAGATAAGGTTAAATCTTGGACTAAAGCTAAAGCTATAAAAACGAAAGATAAGTCTGCTGCTTTGGAAGAGGAAATTAGCTCTCTTCTCCTTACATCTAAGACAGCTATTCTCAATCATGAACAACATCTTAAACTGTGCTCTCTAAAAGATGCTCTGCAAAAATTGTCTGATCATGAAATTTCTACTGCAAGACTTAAAAGCAGAATGACATGGGCTCTTAAGGGAGATGCTAATACCAAGTATTTCCATGCTGTGGCTACAGCTCGAAAAAAATCAAAATGCTATCTAGAGTCTAAAAGATGGGACGGGTTCTTGGATTTCTGATGATCAAAGTCTTAAAGCACTGGGTATTAAACATTTTAAGACGATGTTTGAAGATGATAAGATGACTAATCTGGAATCTCGGCTGAAGGTAATTCGTCTTTTTCCCACTTTTATCAGCATGGAGGATAAAGATTCCTTTTCTAGACCTATTTCTATTCAGGAAGTAGAAGGGGCTCTCAAACTATTTAAAAAAGATAAAGCTCCTGGGCTGGATGGTTGGCCAGTTGAATTCTTTTTGTTCTTTTTTGATCTATTGGGTCCCCTCCTTGTCAATGTGGTGGAATCAGCCAGAATCTCAGGCAGAGTGGCTTCGGCTCTAAATTCTACATTTCTAGCTCTTATCCCCAAGACTGATCTGCCTGTTACTTTCGATGACTATCGTCCTATCTCCCTATGTAATCTCTGCTATAAACTGATTTCCAAAGTTGCAGCTTTGAGGCTTAAACCCTTTTTGGATGCTTCCATTTCTCCTCATCAATTTGGCTTTCTTAAAAATCAACTGATCCAGGAACCCATTGCTCTTACCCAGGAAGTCTTGCACTCAGTCAATTCCAAAAATAAATGTGCCCTTATACTCAAGCTGGATTTATCTAAAGCATTTGACAGAGTTAACTGGACCTTCATTTGTCTCTTACTTATTCAAATTGGGGTTCCCCTTATTGGAGTTAATTGGATCCTGGGTTGCATATCTTCATCCAATTTTGCTGTTCTAATTAATGGCTCGTCTTCCTCTTTTTTCCCTGCTTCGCGGGGTCTAAGGCAGGGCTTCCCTTTATCTCCACTTTTATTCATTTTGGTCATAGAAGGGATTAGTCTATTGATTGAGGAAGCTAAGCGGGTCGGAAAGGTTAAAGGCATAAAAATATCATCAAAGCTATCCCTCACCCATCTACTATTTGTAGATGATGTGATTCTCTTTGGTTTGGGCTCTGTTGAAGAATGGTTGGCCTTCAAAGGTATTCTGGAAATTTTCTGTGAGGCCTCAGGCATGTGTATTAATGTGAACAAATCTTGTTTTCTTCAAAAAGGTATTGATGAGACAATTCTCCAGAGAATTACAGATATCCTTCCTTATAGGTCTGCTGATTTTCGGAATGGTTTTACTTATCTGGGATATTTCTTGAAACCAAATTGTTACCTGGTTAAAGACTGGCTATGGATGGTATCGAAATTTGAAAAGAAAATTTCTCATTGGACAAACAAGTTTCTTTCTATGGGAGGTAGGCTTATACTTATCCGTGCTATTCTTACTAGCATGCCTGTATATTGGATGGCGTTGGTCCCGATTCCGTCTTCTATTCTAGATAAGCTCAGAAAATTAATATTTTCCTTTTTATGGGGATCTTCTGAAAATACTAAAAAAATTCATCTAGTGGATTGGCATCTATTGGCTCGGCCCACTTCCCACGGTGGATGGGGTATTAAGCACCTCCCTAGTTTCAGTCTTTCTTTGAGAATGAAATCTTTTTGGTTGGCTGTCAACAGCAAAGGCATCTGGAATCTTCTGATTACCACTAAATATATGAAAAATAATCCTTTTCATTTATGGCTCAGGGATAAGAATTTTATTTACTACAATGCCTCTATTATCTGGAAGGGCTTCATTGCTACCTTAAAATGGATTGGCAAAGGTATATCCTGGAAAGTTGGCAACGGTGAATCCATTTTCCTGGGTGCTGATCCTATCATGGGTATGGGTTCTTCTTTTACTCTGCCTAGAAGATTGAGAGAATATTTAGAGGATTATGGCATTTGTTCCTTAGCTCAGGCTCGCAATCAGACTCCAATTGCCAAAGGTTACTAGTTCTCTGCTGAAGAGCTTGATCTTATTGATGAGTGGAAGACTATATGGGAAAATTATGTTAGAGGTCTGGAATTTGGACGTATTCGGCTTACTGACCAAATAGATTCCCTAATTTGGACTCATCACAAGTATACTGGACCATTATCTGCTGCTGAAGGTTATACTTGTATTATTTCAAATAATTGTTCGGAATTAAATGACAAAGTTCTGAAAATTCTATGGACTTTATCTATCCCACTGAAAATAAAATGTTTTTCCTGGTTAATGTTATTTCAAAAGATATTAACTTGGGAACAATTGCAGACCAGAGGATTCAATGGACCTAGTCGTTGTACTCTATGTGAGAATAACCTGGAAGATATACATCACTTATTTTTCTGCTGCCCTTTCTCGATCCGTGTATACTCTTATTTTGAGAAAAAATTCAGATGCTCTTTCCCCATCTACAGTTCTGTACACTCCTATTTGGATTGCTGGTTCTCTAGTATTTCGAAATATGCCCCTTATTTCTACCTGCCACTGTTTATATTTTGGGGAATCTGGCTCACTAGAAACTTCATCCTTTTTGAAAATAAGAAGCCTTCCCTCTCAGCTTTGATTGCTAGAATTGAAAGCCTGCTAAATACATTTCCTGTGCCTATAAAAGTTCATAAATCTCGCATTATTGGCCCAGACCCAATTAAATGTTTCCCATGCGGATTTTTTGATGGTGCTGCAGCAGATTATATTGGAGGTTCAGGTTATGTGATATATATAAATGATTATCATTTTTATAGTTTTTCTATGGGCTGTGGTAGAAGCTCGAATACTAGAGCAGAATTATTGGCTTGCTGGGCAACTCTAAAAGTCAGCTATCTGATGGGTATTCCTATTCAACTGATTTATGGTGATTCTTTGGTTATTATCTCATGGTTAAACAGGAATTCTGCACTTGATGTGCCTTCTCTGATGCACTGGTGTCGCGACATTAGACTTATGCTACAAAGGGCCCCGCCGGTGACCTTTAGACATACATATCGTGAGCATAACATGCAGGCAGATGAACTCTCTAAGCAAGGCATGAAGATGGATATGGGCCTTGTTTCTTTCTCTGAATCTTTGGATGGATTGATAGTAAATCAAGGATTTTTAACTCTCTTTTAGAGTAGCTGAATATCTTTTTATTTCAGCATTGGTTCCTACTTATGATAGATTACTTCTTGTTGCTACATGATGAGTCCTTCCTGCCAGCCTGCGATGCTTTGATTATGTATGTCTGAAGTTCATCTTCGATATATATCAGTATTTTCTGACCTGTTTATCAGGGATGATGAGTAAAGTCTGCTATGATCAAACTTTTTCCATTTGCTTTGGTTGCGGTATATCTCTCTCAGTTGTTGCTGTTGGTTCTGGGATCTGGCTCTTATATTGCAAATTTGTATTTGATATTTTTGCTACTCCGTATTGATATCTACTTTGGTAGATGCATGAACTTGGGATCAGAATATCATCATTCTGATATTGTAAAAGATGTTTTTTGATTCATATGAATAACAAAGACTGGTATTTTTTCTTCTGAAAAAAAGGATTGTTTTGGATGTTTTCATAAATTTAATTAAATTTAATATAATTTATATAACATTTTATTGATACTAACATTTATATAACATATATAACATTGTATTGATACTAACATTTATATAATTTATATAACATTTTATTGATACTAACATTATAGGAGTACCACTCTACTCAGATTTTGAGATAAAAAAAAATCATATTTTGAGTAATACAAAGATATACGATTGGAAATATACTACAATTTAGTTGTTTAGTCATCAACGTATTTTGTATGGGTCATTATCAATATCACTAAAATGGCATGAGATTAATTTCATTTCTATGTGCATGTTTTTAACTAGTGGGTATAAATTATGATCATGTAATTTAATTTATATATGTTTTTAAGTTTATATCTATCTATTTATTTATATATATTTTTGATGGAGATATTTTATAGGATGTGAAGTTGTATTATTCGTGGATGATTTTTAATATTTATTAAATAACTTGTTTTTATGGTAGTTGTAATATTAGAATTTTTTGGTTTTTTAATTTTCTTGATTTTTGTTCATTTGGTTTGTTCTTATCAGTTAGCATGAGTGACCTTATGCCTTGGGAATCCCTTCCCAGGCATGGGCAACACACTCACATAAGTATGAATTAAGTGTTTTGTTCATTCTTTGTACCAACTACCAGGTTTGTTGTCTTACATGTCTTTGCCTGATGTTGCCAATGGACGAGCCGTATTCAACGTTTATGCTCTATGGAGGGTTTGGATCGGGGTTATGCTTACGATGAGAACTTTTTGTCTGTGTGTTGTGGCGTTATACAATGAGCATCAATGCTCTCCATCGTATTTTGCGCAAGTGTGTGTAATTCATTTTTTAATTCGTTCGAGTTGGATTTGGAAATGTATTTAGGTTTGTTGCATCTAAGCTATGTTGAGGGTTTATTCTCCGTAGAGGGTTTGGACCCGGATTGTGTTTACTATGAAAGCTTATTTCCTTTGTACTATCGTGTTGGTGCATGTCAGTCATGTTTAATCTGCCTGAGCTAGATTTTGGGGTGTATTTAGGTGGGTCGATTATTGCAGATCTGTGTTTAATTGCTCCATATGTGATTTAATGATCTCTTTATTGTTCTTTGGTGGTACAATGGATCTTTGGTGAGTGGTTCATTGCTCATGCATATTTGTGGGGGATTCGAAGCTAATGTTTGATATTGTTCTTTTCTTGACCTCTGTGGTTTAGTGTCCCCTGCACCCAATCCGACCATCGGGAGGGAACATTAGGCTAATTCAGGACTCCAAATTTCGTCCCAAATCAAAATTATGAATTCATAACAAATGAAATACGTGCACAGAAAAGAAATAAACATACATAGAAAAAAATAAATGGATCCACACACAATGAACATCCATATGAAAGCATAAACATTACAGGCATCATTTAAAATCATTTCATATTCAAATACATACAAATACTTATCTTTAAACAACCTAGATCCAAGCAAATGGATGTGTAAGAGTGATTTTCCACCCAACTGTAGGAACTTTGTCCAACATATACTCTTTATGTTGTGAGGCCACCCCCAAGTCGGGCTATGAGGCCACCGGGATGAAGGAAACACCTTCAGGATTCTCTCTTTCATCCCAAAACCCAATTTGCTCTATGTACTTAGTGAAATGCTCATACATAGCTCTATAGGGATCTCTCTCGGCTCTCACAACCTTGGATTTCACAATACCTGCCCCACACAACACCCTTCTTGGCTCAAGCATACCCTTCACCGATCCACGACTCTATTGAGCCATCCATCTTGATGAGTGCTTCCAGTGTGTGCATAGAAGAAGGAGAACCTGCTAATGCTATTGGAGAACCACCTACATCCTCAATTTGTGGCTTCTCAAGCATGTATGAGCAACAAAAAACAATTGGAAAGGGTACCTAACTCGCCTACCCTCTCGACTCACCTACAACCATCGATTTTCCCTTCCAAATTTGCAGTTATGTCCCTAAATTTGAATTTCCTGGGTTATAAACAGTCATGAACAACAATATAAAGCTAGAGTAGCGTAGAAATGCATGAGGGTTGAGTCCAAGAGGTATGAGAAAATAGTGACAAGAAAAATGACATAGACTTTTGATAGTAGAAGAAAGGACTCCTGACAGTTGCAGACTGACTTCTAGCAGTTGACAGAACTATCAAAAAAGTGCACTCATCCCAGTCCTTCAATAATTTCATGAGGTGACCTTCCCACGAACCCCACACATGCATTCAATGATTGGAAAATTGTAATAAAGGAAATGATTGGATTATTCAAGGCACATGACAAAATTTTGGATGGGTTCTAAAGTTAACACTTGGTAGCAAGGATTTGGTTTCCCACGGGACCCCTTTCCTCTTCCCCTCTTGTGGAATCATAGCCCTTTGGTGCTCTTTACATAGCCATTCTTGGACCATTTTATTATTTATGCACATAAAATTTACATACATTTCAAATTGGCATGATAAGCCAAACACAAAGTCCAATTAAATATTTACATCATACATGCCTAACCATTCACTATTCGAGCCTTGGCCTTGAGCTCCGCACTAGGAATCCATACTAGCATAATTACATCATTTACATCATTTTCATTAAATACATTTCAAGACAAATATAAGGGTATTACAATCCCCCCCCCTCCCCCCTTGGAATAACATCGTCCTCGGTGTTCTCTCTATTTTCAACAAAGTTCAATGTCTTTCATTCCAACTAATTTTGCAATGCCTTTCTCTTCAAGGCCGCATTGCCATGTTACCAGTTATTTTGGACAACAATGCTCAATCATTCCTTTGCATTACCTTGGAACACCTCTAAGGTATTTGGCACCCAACAATACCAATGCTCGAACAATGATCCAATTCACATGTTAAATCCATTCTCATAGGATTCATCTCTTAGAAAGACCTTCAAAATGACAGAAAAATCATATACACATGTATATTCTCATTAAATTAGCAAGAAGATGCAAAATAAACGAAATACGTATCTACAAAAGTATCTTCCTTTATCTCCATAGGTATCCCACTTTGACCTCAGACAACTATGACACCCACAATACCTGCCCCACCCCACACAAAGATGGTACCTCTTCAATGCTATACAGACCCTCGAGTGCGCCAAACCCTTATAGTGCTCTTCAGGGTGTGCATTAAAAGGTAACCAAGTTTCTGCAATCCTCGAATCACCTGTGCATATATATAAAACAAATTTTAAGATAGTATGCTAGCTATGCCATAACATTTAAATAACTAATACCAAGCCATTTTTTCGACTGGGTTTATCAGAAGTTCTATTAACTAGTATGCTAAGCCATCTATCCAACTGGGTTTATAAAGCATAAAACAACTATTTCTAAGCTAACACCTCTATTTTCGGTTTGTCAAGCAATAAAAGGGAATACAATTGCAAGGCCTTTTCTCCTATGCAAACTAGTGGTTCCCTCTACGAACTCCATAGGTAACTCACTTGACTGTAGGCTAGTATGGCCTCACAATATCCACTCACACAACACAAGGATGGAACCCATTCTCTGATACACAATCCCTTGGTCATAGCAATCCCTCCAATGCTCTTCAGTGTGAGAGTAGAAAGGTTACCAATACCCGTGCAAGCCTACCAAGTACCCAAGCTCTTACTGGGTTTAATGGAACTATGGAGAGAAAAGCACATGCAACAGGTTTTACAAGGTTCCTCCAACCCAATCCACTCTTAGAATTTCTTTTGCATTTTCAACTTCAATAGCCAACATCTTCCCCAAGTACATGTTTTCATCATCTCACCTGCATTACATACAAACATGCATTTCACATGAGATGTCATCATAATAATTTTTAATCATAAATTTCAAATATGTTTCACACAGAAACTAAATTTCCCAAACATGAAGTCCTTCTCATAATATCTAGCTCTTGCGGGATATAGCACATGGTCACCATGCAATGTGTCCTCTTGACACACTTCACAAACAACCAACTAGTCAATAACATTAGTAATCCAATTCAAATCTGAATTTACAATTTTGACTCCTATAGAAATTAGATCTTTTTTTGTAAGTTCAGGAACTAGTCTATTGAAATAAAGTAATAGTACAATAAAAAATACAGTTCATAGAATCAATTATGCATGCAGAAAGTAGAAAAAAAAAGGAAAAACAACCAGCCCCTAAGGGGAATTTAGAATTTTACAGATTGATGGATCCTCCCTGTTAGAGGGAAAACAAGTCGTAGTAGCATAAAAATTACAGAGTTTGAAAATATAAAACTGAAAAAAACACTATTGTAATTAGCAGGGGAATATGAACTCCCAGAAGCTCAATCAAAAGAGAGAGTGCATGAACCATAAAACCTGGGTTATGGATTTTAAGGTGGATCTTCCTCAATTGGAACCCTGAAACCAAATCCTAACTGAGAGCCTGGTTGGATTTTCACAATGGAGACAGGTGGATTGGTAGAAGCTTTACCATCATGTTTTCCTGGACTCCCGCCATCATTGATGGTAGCTTCGTCATTGCTAGTCTCCTCCTGCTGGAGGGGCTTCCATTGATAGGAAGAGGCTATGTTTTCTTGTAGTTCATCACAATGCTAAGGGTGGTTTTACCATGCTTGGTGTTGGCCATATTCCTCTGGGGAGGGGGTGGGAGGTCGCTCGATGTCTATGGAAACAACCGAGGGGTTTACAGAGGGAGTGGCTGATGGGATCATTGAAGGAGCTGGAGGATTAAGCTAGGGGGTAGTAGGGCGAAGGAGAAGTTTGACTAGAAGGTTTTTTAAGACCCAGTAGCTACATTTGCACTCAATGGTCCGATATGCTAATGAGTGAGATCCTATGAGCTCATATTCCTAGTCTTTGAATAATTGATGGAGAGAGTCAAGGATTTCCAAATCATAGCTTTTATAAATGGCCTGGGTGGTGAAGCTTGTAGCTTGCTGGTTAGGATTTCCACAACCTACATAACCACATCTAGGTGTAGCACGTAGTCTATGTGACATGGTTGATTCAATTGGCAACGCGAGGTAATGTAGCACCTGTGAGATGACAGAAGGACTAAGAGAGGGAGGCTAAGGTCAATGGCATTTTCCTGTCACCTCCAAAATTGTAGGGTGGCCAGTCTCCACAGAAATGAACAAAGGAGAGCAAATGGAAGGTAAAATGAAGAATAGGAAACCCTTAACGAGGAGCGGGAAGCACACTTCCATAGGAGCCATTAAGATGTCAATGATTTTGCAGACGTGGGTGGGGTACTGAATGACAGTAGGAGGGTTGTATCCCATGAAAAAATTGGAGCTCGTGGTGTGCAGAGTGGAGGCTAGCCCACGACTATTAATAGGAGGAGAGATTATGTTAAAGGAATGACGTCGAGGGATAGCTGTGTGCCCTGTCGGTCACTCCTTGTTGTCCTTTCGACAGTGAGTCACCTGCATCTAGGAACATCTCTTTCTCAATAATTTGAATGAAATCATGCTTAATTTTGGAGTTGGGAATCTCTTCAAGGGAGTTGAAGAAACTCCCTAGTTGGATATTTTATAAGTGAGAGAGTTGGCTTCTCGTCGAACAAGTTGAAAGTTAATGGATGTAGGTTAAGAAAGGAGAAGAGTTATTTGTTGTAGATCATAATCCAATCTCCACCTGGGAGAAACCTTGGTACAACTAGAACCATGATGTAACTTGATGGCCATGTTTAAGATGAGCTCCGAGTCCCCCTCCACTATGAGTGGAAAAAGAACTTGATTGAAGGCAATGGAGATTACTTGTAGAAGACCTGTCAATTTGGTTGCATTGCTGCTTTCAATCCCTAGTTTTCCATAAACAACTTGAAGAATATGACCGGTAGTAGATATGAAGACCCCCCCATAACCAACTTTTCCAGGATTTCCTTTAGAGGCCCCATCAAAATTGAGTTTGGAGAATCCATGGGGCAGGATTTTCCAAACTTGGGGATTGGAGGAATGTGGAGCTTGTATCGTAGAAGTAATGGAACCTTGATGAGACAGAGTTAGATAATTTTCCAAGATGGTTTTTTCTATGGGGCTGGCTTGTAGGTCCTATTTGTGCCACCTGTTCAGCATGGTGGTTTCCTTGATATGTTTTTGACAATAGGCCCAAAATCTTTCCACGGGATTGACTATGCCTTCAAAGATCCTAAGGTCACGTTCCTTCCAGATATTCCAGATGATGAATCCTAGGATAAGTTTCCAAATCCAGTTGAGTAGAGGATTTTGATAGGGATGGTTGTGCCAATGCTGGATGGTTTTTGAAATGTCCCCCCTGCAGCGATCAGTTCTCTTGAAAATGGAGGAAATCATGTCCTAGAGCTCACTAGAGAAGAAGCACTGATCTAGAAGGTGATACATAGTTTTCTCTTGTTCTTTACAGAGAATACATTGTGAGGGTCCAATGAAGCCTCGCTTGAGAATATTGTCACATGTAATAAATTGCTTATGTAACACAAGCCAAATCAAAATCGTAACTTTGGGCCAAGTTTTTGTCCCCCAAAGTTTGGCTCAGCAAAGTTGTGGTTGCTCATTGGGACGATTGATGGAAAGATGGTGTGCTTATTTTATGGAGAACATACCTTTGGGCTTGTATCCCCATCTAAGAATGTATGGACCATGCCTAATTCTCATGAGTCTTTGTTGAATGTCTTCTCATAATGCATCGAAATAAATCTATTGCTGGAGTGGATGCCATTTATCATGGATCAACCAATCTCAAAAATATTGTTGTGCATTCTGAGTCCAAAAGGTGTTGACTCTTTCGTGATGTGGGAGCAGAAAGATACCATGATGGGGATGAAGGTTGTACATAGACTCCCATCATGTGAACTGGTTCCAGGAGTCCATCCAGAAATTGGCTAAGGAGTCATCTTGAATCTCCCAAAAACTGTGTTGTTGGATAAGCGAACGTTGGGAGCTGACTGCATTTCATATGAGAGAACCCGTTATGTCTTGTAAGTATCTGATAAGATTTCGAGCAGGCCAATTGGAGGCATAGTTTTTGTTCCAGAATTGAGCCCATGGGATGCTATATTTATTGATCCATTTCCACCAAATTTTATAGCTTATAATTTTATTGTTCCGAGCTAGATCCCGAAGACCAAGTCCCCCATCAATCTTGGTATGATAAATAGTGTCCCATTTGAAAAAGGACCAATTATGCGAAGCTTTATCCCCTTTCCATAGAAAAGTGCGTTGCAGAGCTCTAATGGATTTAAGTACCCATTTAGGGGAGGTTAGCACATTAAAAGATAGAGGGGAATAGCTTGCAAAATGAATTTAATGAGAACAAGACGTCTGGCTAAGTTGAAGGTATAACGTAGGGTCCACTGAGAGAGTAAGAGCTGAAGTTTGGTGAGAAGATACCTCCAAGAAGAATTTTTGAGTGCAGATTCTATAAGTGGAGAGTTGAGATACTTCGAGGGGAGATTAGAAACCTTAAATCCTAATACTGTAGAGATGTTCCGCTGGGAGAGTAGGGGTGTGTTAAAGAGGAAAGCTTCAGATTTTTTGAGATTGAGGGCCATGCCAGAGGCTTTGGAGAAGGTGGAGAGGATGTTACTGAGTGTTCTGGCTTCCTGGATAGAGGGATGACCCATTAGCAAGTTATCATCCAAAAAATTTTGATGGATGAGAGGAGTGTGATCATGAAGTGAGAGACCTTTGACAGTACCAAGATCATTAGCATGAGTGAGCATTCGTCCCAATCCTTCAGTCATGAGAATAAAAAGGAAGGGAGAGAGAGGATCTCCCTGTCGGATACCTCAATAAGGATTGAAGGTTCTGGAAGGGACACCATTGATGAGAGCTAATAAGAAAGCAATTGAGATAAGGTGGAGAACCCAACATATCCAAGAGTGGTCAAACCCAAAAGCTATAAGGTTTTGTTTTATGAAAGTCCAATTAAGTTTGTCGAAGGATTTGGAGAGATAAAGTTTAAGAAGCATACCGAGATTTTTGGAGGTTTTGAGAGAGTGTATAACTTTGTGATCTAGAATGATTCCGCCTAGTATTTGAAATCCTTCCACATAACCAATTTGTTTTAGAGAGATGAGAAAATGAAATAAAGGCTTGAGGCGGTTAGCAATGACTTTGGTAATGATTTTATAAATAACATTGCAAAGGGCTATGGTTCTATACTTACCAGGAGTGGCATATTTATCCTCTTTGGGAATAAGAGTGATGAAGCTAGCATTGATAGCTGGTAGAATATTCTGATTGCTGTGAGATTCTTCCACCATTTCCCAGATCTCATGTTTGATCAAATCCCAAGGAGTGAAAGAAACTGATTGTGAAGTCGTTCGTTCCTAGATATTTGTCTTCCTTCATTTGTTTGATAGCTATTTCAACCTCTTGGAGCATGGTGGGTCTCATGAGCATAGCATTTTGATCAGCCGTGACTAGGGAGGGTATATGAGAAGTTACATGTTGTATATCTGCATCTCGATCCTCATCATTTTCTATGAGAAGATATTCATAAAAAAGATACAAGTTATTTTTAGATATCCTTGTAAGTTTCCCACCTGCTGCCCTCATTGTTTTTTAGATGGGTGATGTGATTATGCAAGTGGAGTTGGATAGTAGAGAGATGGCAGAAAGAAGTATTGCGCTCCCCCTCCTATATCCATTTGACTCTAGATTTATGTGTCCATAGTATCTCTTCCTGTTTGGATCACTCCTCTATCTGAGAATGAAATTGCTGATCCTTCTTGTTCATTTCCTATGTTCTACCAATAATAATGATATGTTGTTGTAGGTGCACCATTTCTTGTTCGAGTTGAGCTTTTATAGTGAAGATATTTCCAAAAGTGTTCCTATTCCAGTGTTTGAGATGGTTCTTTAAGAGCTTCAGTTCCATTTGCATTCTATACATGCAATAGGAGTCGATGAACTGAGTGGTTAGCCACCAATCCTTGATCATCTCAGGAAAATCAGGGTGAGTGAGTAAAAAAATTTCAAAGCGGGAAGGCTTTCGCTCAGCTTCCTCATCCAGCTACCAATTTAAGCAGATGGGCCGATGATCAGATATAGTATCTAGAAGAATGCAAGATATGAGCTCCTCATTCCTGAGCATGAAATGTTCCATGATGAGGAAACGATCAAGATTGGTGGCTGTCTGGGAAGTTCCTCCTCTACGATTATTCCAGGTATGAATCCCATTGTTGGTATCCATATCAATTAGGCCATTATTTTCAATGAAATCCTTGAAGAGCATATCTTCCTGGGAGAGTAAGCGAAATCCTCCTCATTTGTCCTTTAAAGAGGTGATAATATTGAAATACCCTCCAAGGGTATCTGTGGGATCTGGTTGAGCCCGAGTATGTCAATGTAGAAAATCTAGGAAACAAAGTTTCTGATCAGAAAGTTGAGGACCATACACATTGGTAATTATGCCAAGTAAATTGGTGCCAATATGATGGAAATGAGTTGAGATCAAGTGACGAGAGGAGAGGAAATTGTATCAACCTACTTCGACAGGATTCCAAGAGATAGTTATACTACCATAGGCCCCTGCAGAGTCAACAAAGATGGATCTTCTTCCCTGCCATAGTCTAGCCATAAAACTATCAAGGTTGTCACTGTTGGATTTGGTTTCTTGTAACATGAGGATGGTAGGTTTTTCCTGTTGAATCTTCCTTTTATCATTCTATGTTTACTGGGACTGTCGATTCCTCTTATGTTCTAGGAGATCACCTTCATTGATTAACAATGGGGTTGGAAGGGAAGAATTCAGTAAGCTAAGAATATTTCCCTGATTCCATGATCCTGGTTCCAAGGGTGGAAATTCTCTATATGTATGTTTTCCTGCCTCTCTTTTTGACTTCCTTGACACTCTTTTTTGTTTCCTTGGGTTTGCTGGTGATAATCCCAAGTCTAGCACGGGTTCTGGATGAGTTTAATATATTAGTAATAGTTAAATTTGCTTGGGAGCTATTGCATGTAATGTGTTGTTTTTGCAGGCATCTTCCACTCCTAAAAGATCTAGATCTCCTCTATCTATGTCCCCCATATCCTCATCCATTATAACATCAATATCTTGAGTGGAGGTGGGGATATCCAGGCCATGAGTGCTTTCTTCAGGGTGTTGAGGTTGTTTGGAGGCATCATCTTTTGTAGTCTTGTTGGGTTCAATAACTTTATTTCCTTTCTGGAGATCTTGATGTGGTCGCTTCATTGTGGGAGGTGCGCCATCCTCTCCAGTTGAATGTTCATCATGTTGAGAAGCTAACGCCTCAAAGTTGTTACTGGTGGTGGTATTGGAAGGTTTGCTGACTGTGGGATTCTTCTTAACCTGTTTCCTTCTATTGGTGACTTTCTTGAAACTCTCTTCATCTACATTGGGATTTTGTTTTTGCTCAATGGGAGCTATGATCTGAGGACGGTCTTGATATAGATGTCCATGATCATGACATTTTCTGCATCTAAAAGGAACGTGCTCATAATCTAGTGGTTGCACCCATTCTATTTCCTCATGAGCCATAGCGATAGAGTCTGGTAGTGTTTTAGATATGTGCATGTAGACGCATATTTGGGAATAATATGTGTACCTTTGTTTTTTGGTTTGATCTGAAACCTTGACAAAATCTCTTGTTGGGGCACGCACCTTAACGGTCCTTAATTTTGGTAACTCCACGGTTTTTGTGGAAACTTGTAAGCGGAGTTGCGACTCAAAATAGTTTTAGGGGTATCAGGGTTGAGTCAAAGCCCTCTTTTTGTAATAAACCCATGGTTTAAGTCTAGGGTTTAGGGTTCGGGGTGCCCATGGTTTAAGCCCATGGTTTTTTAATAAGTGCGCTTGTATAAATAAGCACTTTTGTAAAAGAGTCAAGTTAGGATTTTGATGTAAGATGATTTGATGCGAAGCTAAGGCTAGTTTTGTAATAAAGGTTAAGTCCCAGCTATGTGCATGGATGACCTCTGCAACTGTGTGCGCAGAGGGTTTTTTGGTGATTAGGAATATCTGCAGCTGTGTGTGCAGAGATCTGTAGCTAAGTGCACAGCTTGAGGAATTAAAGGGATATGCAGCTGAGTGTGTAGATCATAACTGTGGTTTTTGTAAAGAGTTGAATAAAACACAGTTCTGTGGACATAGCCCCTAAACTAGGGGTGAACCACGTTATATCTTGTGTTTTGGTTCCTTTGTGTTGTTTCTGTTATGTTATTTTATGCATTAATAAGTAGATAACTGATAAGTAAGATCACTGCTAAATACTAACTTCACCGTGAATTCCCAGTTAAGGGTTAAGCAAGACACTATTTGTTTATCTAATTGCGAAGCTATATAAGTGACTGTCGAAGATCTGCATTGTATGATTATTATTTGTTAAAGGCTAAAGGTACAGTAATATCCCTCTTCTGCTTGCAGAAACCTGATTTTGCGGCACCCCATAGCTGTTTCAGGTGAGACTGCAACCTGTTCGCAGGTTGTTGCCAAAAGGGCCAACACTGTGGGTCTTTTGTTGGTGCGAAGACAAAGTATAGAACCCGGGTCTGCCCTAAGCCCAACAAATTGGTTCTGTTGCTGGTTGAACTCAGTATCTACTCAAGAGGGGTTTACGTCGTACCTAGAGGGCTATGTTTTGGAGACCCTCAGTGAAAGAAGTCGGTGATTGGATTGAAAAGACTTATCTAAAATTTGCTGAACAAGAGAACAAAGATCCGCGTCGCAGTTCAGATGACTTTTTACAAATGTACGTTTTTTCTGATGTTTATGAAATTTTCTTTGGTAGTATCCACATAGAGTTGCACTAGTGGTTATCTAGGTTGATAGAGAGAAATACGAACTTCCAAGAAGGCCAGTTTCCTGATTGGACCCCCACAAGAATTAATATATTGAAAAGGGTGAACAACGACATATCTCGAGCTGTTGATTTCTGGACAATGCGAACCCTTGAAGCATTTGTGACGGAGTTCGCCATCGACACAAGTACTTCCTTTAGCAAAGCTGAACGACAATTTTTCAAAGGACCAAGGGGTAAGTACTTGAATTCATTTAATTTGAAAATTAAAATGCTATTGGCTGAAAAAGGTATATTGCTCATTGAATCAGACTATTAGATTTAGTAGTACTAACTTATGTTTGGAAGTGAAAGTGACTTCAATGAGCAAAGTGGTAAAAGATACAAGAGGAATTTTGGATCCTATACTCTAGGTCAGAATGCTGAATATACCCCTGTAAGTTCAACAGACCCGACGCCCGACGAAACCCCTTCTATTGGAAACCCTCTGGTAACCCCGCAGCGAAGCCCTGTTATCCCTGAGAACCCGTCGCAGTCTGAAAGTAAGCCTAGCCCGAGTATTCCTGTCGCAGGTAAGTCTACCCCAGTAAGTTCCCCCCCCCACCTACTACCAACCCCCTCCCTCCCCCCTAGATCCACGATGGCCCATATGAATGATGAAATTAAGCTCCCAGTCTTTAAAGGAACTAGATCAGAGGATCCAGAACAGTTTTGGTTCTTATGTGAAGCCGTGTGGATTGCTAAGAACATTACGGATCAAGATACAAGAAGAGCGCAGCTGGTTACTTCTTTTAGAGACCGGACTTTGACCTGGTTCATGAAGTTTTCCAGTACTCAGAACCATGTCTTGGATGATATAAAAGTAGCAATGATAAAGGAATTTAAGAAGCCTAAATCAGAGTCACAGTGTATCACTGAACTAAAGGAAATTCAGCAGAGGCGAGAAGACTCATTGTGGGACTTTGATCAGAGGTTCAAAGTTCTGCTAGATCAAGTCAGTTTCACTATTGGACTAGCGTAGCATAAGGAATGGTTCATTGCAGCTTTGTTACCGCATATCAGGACTCCACTCATGCAACAGAAGGTTGCTGATCAACAAGAGGTTTTGGAAATTGCTATGAAGGTTGAAACAACTCTTGTTGAAGATAATTCTGGTATAGCTCAAATACAAGCGTAGTTAGCAGAATTAGCCTTGGAGCTGCGTGACATGAAGAAAGGAAAAGCTGTTCATGAAGAGGTTTGGTGTACACGATGTTGGACATAAGGACATGACAAGGAACAGTGTCCTGCGGTAAGAAATTAACTGAATTTTGGTGCGCCGAACCCATTCAATCCTAGTGTTCTATATTGTGAGATCTGTAGGACAACTGGCCAACATCGATCTGAAGACTACTATCTGCTGCAGAGATATGTGCAAGTACCTAAGAACCCCTATTGCAAGTTCTATAAGTTAGTTGGACACAATGAAGATGAATGTCGCAGTTTTGACCTTATGAGAGAATTAACCTATGATGCTTATAGGGTACAAAACGATGGACAAGGCAATGATGGATATGGGTACTGTGGTAGTACCTCAGGTCGAGGTACTTTTGGAGGTCATGGTTGTGGTGGTTTTCCTGGAAGAGGTCGAGGCCAGGTAGTGTGCTATAACTGTAATAAGACAGGACATCTAGCTAGAGACTGCCGGAACCCAACTACGACATGTCGATATTGCAGAGCAGTCGACCATGTGATTGAGCAATGCCCGCAGCTGATAGCCAAGATACAAGAAAGAAATAATGCTCCTACTCAGAATATTCAGATGATTGTTGTAGAGCAAAGACCTGTCCCAGCCATTAATGTTGTTACAAGGAGTGGCGCTACAACGCAAATACATAATAAGGAGAAACAACCTGATGAGGCTTGGGTTCGTAAGGCTCCAGAGAAAATTCCAACCTTCGATGTGGGAAGAGAAAAAGAGACATTTCTGGAAGCCAAAAAAGACTTTGCTAATCCGAGCACACCAGTCGCACCTGGGCAACAGCATCAGCAGCAGTCACAGTCTCAAGAAGCTTCGACGGATAAAGTAAGTACAATGTCTTCATTTTTATAGAGTTGCATGAGGCTCTTAAGAAATCAGAACGCTTTAAATGAGTTACAGAAATTTATTGCTTCTTGTGACCCTCAGCGAAGCTCTGGTAAGGAAAAAACTGTTAATAGAGTTAGAAGAACTGGAAGAGAAATGAGATTGCATGCTCAGATAGGAGAATATGACATGACTGATGTCATTCTGGACCTAAGATCCGAAGTAAATGTCTTAACTAAACAAACATGGGAACAAATGGGAAAACCTACCCTTGAATGGTCTCCTATACAGTTGAGATTAGCCAATCAGCAGAAGATTGTGCCCCTAGGAATATTCCCTAGTGTCCTAGTAGATATTGATGGGGTCAGTACTTTAGCAGACTTTGAAGTCATTGAGATAATTGATGATAGCAACCCCTACCCAACTTTGCTAGGAATTGAGTGGGTAATAGACAATGCTGCAGTCATTAACCTTAAGAAGAGACAGATGACTTTCGAAGGGAAAGGTTTGAGAGTCATAGTACCACTGGACCCTTCTCAAGGAGAAAGGTACACAGAACCACTCAGAGATGAAGATCAGGATGTTTTGGTCCATATCTACAACATCACAGCTAAGGAAGAAGATTATGTTGATCCTACTGTCGAAGGTATCATGGATTGGCAGTATGACAATTCCTACATGATGGATTTAGATGATGGTCTAGAGAATTGGCAGAATAGACTTTATGAACTACATGGACATTGATGTACAAGAATTACCAAGTCTCTCATATGGCTTGGTTCACAGACAAGAGACTTGCCTACCTTTGATGGTTTGACAGACCCAACAGATTTTATTATACAATTCTCAAAGCAGGTACCAGATTCACAGAAAATGGAGATTCTAGATTCAGCATTCAGAGCCACAGCAGCCAGATGGTGGAATGGTCATAAAAAGTACATTCATAGTTGGGAAGCGTGCCAAAAGTCCCTTTGCCTAAGATTCAGGGATCAACCTCAAGAGGTACGGAGTAGGTTTAATGGTAAGACTAGTCCTCAGGGAAATTTGGAGCAATGCTACGAAGCATGGAAGCATGTACCTCGTGAAGAATGGGTACATAGGTTTGTGCACACCCTGGAACCTATAGCAAAGAACTGGTATGCGGAGGTCGAGCTTCGCCATGGTACTGTAAGTTGGGATAGTCTTGTTGATAGTTTTGTGCTGACATTTTCTATTAATGAGGTTTGTCCTGCTTTGGACGTAGCTATTAGGTTGATCCATACTAAAGTGTTTGATGATCAAGAAATAGCAGAATATCAACCTGATTAGAAGGAACAAGAAGCTAATGCAGTAGAATGTTATAACCTCACAATTGACGAGGATGATGAATTGTGCAACATTAACATTCCTGAGTCAGAAGGACACTGCGAAGTACATGGACCAGCAGTTGAAGCACCTGAAGTGACTCAGCCCTTGAAGACGCGGACAATAAACATTGGATCAGAAGGAAAGCCTAAGTATGCTATCATTGGAGATTATTGGGATGAAGAAATGGTGAGCAAAGTGATCCAACTTCTCCATGAGTATTAGGACCTATTTCTGACGAAGTTCTCAGAAATAAAAGGAATCATTGAGGCGGTTGAAGACATTCTGTCGTGGGTTAAAGTTCGAAGCCATGTCAAAGATGGTATCAGGAAGTGTTGAATGTCCCCATTATGGCGCAGCCAGAGTTACTGCTTGTGCCGAAGAAGGAAAGATCTGTCGGAGCTTAAAATACGACTGTTGGAGGAAACCAAATTTGGCGGCATGGGTACGTTACCTGTATTAATTGCCTATATTAATGAGATATTTCCAAACCTATTGCCATTTGGACAAGATCTCTGTCAGATTTGGTGTCTTCAATGCACAGTTATGACAGATTTCGTTGATGGATTCTATAAGAAGACACCCACACCCGTGAAGTTCACATTACGCAGTTTCTTGAGTTTTACAATTGAGTCCATGACCATTGATCGCGAGCTTCAGGAATTAGTGAGAGAATTTGAACAGGGGGGTCTGCCGAACCTTTTCACCCATCCACCTGCACCTGCACCCTGCGAAGAGACTCCCCCAGCACCACCTCAACCAATGCAGACACGATCTACCAGGAAGAAGTTTAAACCATAAGTACGCTCTAAGTGGAACGAAGACAGACAGAAGCAATCAAGGAAAACATCGAAGGATCCCAAGATGAATCCGTCTGGTTCATCAGAGATCCCATCTGAAGGGGATGAGAACATTGCGCCGCAACGTCCACCATATCTTTAGCCTGTTCGACCAGGATTTCAACCATCGCGACGGAACGCTAAGTTCACTTTACGCACCCCTTCACTGCCACAGGGTGTGCAGTTGGTCGGAACCATGATAGGGAAAATAGACCGACTTAAGTATGCAGACCACGATACGAATGATCGTGGAAAGTTTCCACAGTTCGCACCGGGAACATACTTGCACTTCATCAAATATCTGGAGACTGGAGCGACATTACTAGAAGTGAAACAGTGGGCTGCTGGCTTAGATAAAGCTGGCTTGTTGAAGATGCTCGATGTTCCCCACTTTGATCGCAGCACACAGGTGACCATAGTGGTCAAGCAGCTCTTGGCATTAGTACATGATGGGAACCTATGGATAGGAGACAAAAGAATTCCTATTAATGGCGAGCTCATTCATAGTATCATAGGCTTACGAAAGGAAGGGCCTGATCCGGGGATAGAATTTCCTTCAAAACACGAAGATACGAAGCTGGCACAAAGCATGAAGGACCACTTCGACCTAACGAAAGGAAAGCGAGGGTATCAAACCTCAACAATTCAGCACCAAAACATTCGCTTCGCAGCTGAACTCTTAGCCTGCAAATTGATGAGAAAGTGCAAACCATATGAAATGCCTGCCCCGATTGTCAGTATTGCTGCAAACTGTGCCAAAGGCTACAGTTACAACTGGGCAGCGTACATTATGAAGGAATTCCTTGAAGATTCTCGCGATGCACAGGAGAAAGGTAGACCTTTTCACTACTCTTGGTTGATAGTCCTTATCGCACTAGTAGGATGGAAATAACCTACCGAGCCGCAGTTTGTTGCTGTGCCTTTGAACATGCCTAGCATAGCAAGGTATGCATCTCTCTAGGTGTCACAGGACAAAGCATCCCAGCAGATGACGAACTATGTGTTTGCCTTTTATATGACGAGTATCTCATATGAGATTGTAAAGACCCCGTGGCTCAGTAATGAGCTATTCTCTCAATATGATGGAGTGGCCAACTTCAGGGCCGACATGCACAATGTCTTCATCCAGGCCCGCGTAGATAAGAAAAAGGCATGCTGGAAGTTACCATACGTGGTGACCAAAGAAGAAATCCTTGCAGTAGTTTAGTAGTGGCCGGATGAATGGTTGAAGGACGCAGGGACAAAGCCCAACATTCCAATCCCTCTAGTCACCAATGTGGGCGCTGGCCCTAGTTAGACGCAGCAGAATGACCCACTCGAGGAAAGTGAAGAACAGAGTGCGTCGCAGCAGAGTGAAGGTGACCAGGGTGGAGATGACGGAGATGAAGAGGAAGAAGAGGATTCGGTCAAAACAGTCTCAGACCCTAATCATCCAGATAAGTACAAGTCGCCAGAAGAAGAGGAAGTGACCAAACCTCAATCCCGAAAGAAAACGAAGGCGTCCAAAGACAAGAATGTCGACGAAGAACCCGGCCTGACAACTGAGGAGCTTGATCAGGCTCTGATGAAGTCCACAGAAGTTCTCACCAAGAAATGGTTAGAGTTTGCAGCTACGCACCTTAATGCACTCACCGGCATAGCTTGGGGAATTAAAGAGCTGAAGGAGTTAGCAGAAAAATCAGCAATTAGTGCTGCAACAAACAACACCCCAGTAAGTGCACAACCAGACACAAGACAATGGCCAGTTAGAGAAAATAGGGGACAAGTGTCAAGCGTAGCCCTCATAATAATTGATGCAGAGTCTCGCTTGGAGATGAGCATGATAGTTGGAATAAATTACACCAAGATGTCCATGACGGAGTTGCATCTTTGCCAATTAGCAATCATGAAGGAGATCCAAGCATGGGACAACTACTCATAGATACAATTGGAAAATACCATGAAGCGGAGTGAGAGCTTTGAAGCACAGCTGAAGGAAGCAGAGCAAAGGAAGAGCGACGCAGAACGTAAGCAGGTCACATTGGCATGAGTACTGGATGAGGCATGTCGAAGTCTTCCTGGCTTCGACATACAGGCTGAGGAAGAGCCAGAGCAAAGAATTTCCAAGCTGAAAGACTACGCACAACAGACTCGCAGTGAAATAGAGAAGCTCAAAGCAGAACATGAGGCTCAGATTACGGAGCTTCAACTACGCATCATCCCGAAGAGCCCACTAGAGGTCAGGGAGCAGCTCCACAGAGACATTCAAGCTTCAGCAACGAAGATATCTGATCTTATAGGCAGCGCAGCCAAGCTGCTAGAGGAAAGCGTCAATGCCTGGACAACACTACAGGAAAATCCAGAAGTAGAAAAGCTGCAAGAAACCATCAAGCAGCGACAGGTAGAGTTGGATGCAGTGAAAGTGGAAATTAAGACCCTGCCTCCTATGCAGAAAATGCTCAAGGTAAAGCAAAGCAAGGAACTCCAGCAGGAAATTGAGTCGTATAGAACGAAAGCAACACTGCTGGAAAATTCTATGCAGCCCCTTATCAACGAGGCCTTGGAGTTGAGCACTATTGTGGACAGTCAGCTCAAATTTCTGAAGGAGTATGATGCATTTGCACAGTAAAAGGCTAGCGAAGCGTCAACAGTAGCATTGCAGGAGTTGGTGGAGAAGGAGCAAGCAACCGACAATATCATGCGTGGCCTCAACAAGCAGTTCACTATCTTCGCCAACAAAGTTCTCCCACCAGACAAACAGCAGAGTGTCCCAGGACGGGACACTGGTGAGTCTTAGGGGCCTGTTGGGGCACGCACCTTAACGGTCCTTAATTTTGGTAACTCCGCAGTTTTTGTGGAAGCTTGTAAGTGGAGTTGCGACTCAAAATAGTCTTAGGGGTATCGGGGTTGAGTCAAATCCCTCTTTTTGTAATAAACCCATGGTTTAAGTCTAGGGTTTAGGGTTCAGGGTGCCCATGGTTTAAGCCCATGGTTTTGTAATAAGTGCACTTGTATAAATAAGCACTTTTGTAAAAGAGTCAGGTTAGGCTTTTGATGTAAGATGATTTGATGCAAAGCTAAGGCTAGTTTTGTAAGAAATATTAAGTCCCAACTGTGTGCGTGGACGACCTCTGCAGCTGTGTGCGCAGAGGGTTTTTGGGTGATTAGGAAGATCTACAGCTGTGTGCGCAGAGATCTACAACTAAGTGTGCAGCTTGAGGAATTGAAGGGATTTGCAGCTGAGTGCGCAGATCAGAACTGTGGTTTTTGTAAAGAGTTGAATAAAACACAGTTCTGTGGACGTAGCCCCTAAACTAGGGGTGAACCACGTTATATCTTGTGTTGTGGTTCCTTTGTGTTGTTTCTGTTATGTTCTTTTATGCATTAATAAGTAGATAACTGATAAGTAAGATCACTGCTAAATACTAACTTCGCCGTGAATTCCCAGTTAAGGGTTAAGCAAGACACTGTTTGTTTATCTAACTGCGAAGCTATATAAGTGACTGTCGAAGATTTGTATTGTATGATTATTATTTGTTAAAGGCTAAAGGTATAGTAATATCCCTCTTTTGCTTGCAGAAACCTGATTCTGCAGCACCCCATAACTATTTCGGGTGAGACTGCAACCTGTTTGCAGGTTGTTGCCGAAAGGGCCAACACTGTGGGTCTTTTGTTGGTGCGAAGACAAAGTATAGAACCCAAGTCTGCCCTAAGCCCAACATCTCTCAGGGAATTTCCAATATCATTAAGAGTCTCTTCGTCCCAGTAGTCCTGAGGAAGCGAGTATAGATGGACCCAGACTGGTGCCTAGGAGAATTTTTCAGTGTTTGGGTTGAATCGTTCGATCCAGTTTTTGAGAAAGAGGCATGCATAGTTGAAAAAGTAAGGTCCTCCTTCAAGTATGCAGTCTCTGTCCTCTAGCAAGGAAGAGATAATGGTGAAGAATCCTTTGGAGCATAGCTGCAGGTCAAAGTGCGCTTTTGGCTTCCATTTGAAAAAAATCCAGTTGAGAAGAGTTTTTTCCATGGGACAAATGCCTATGAACTTCCCAATGAGGGTGTAGGTCTTCATGTAGTCGATTCTGGCGTTAATTATGGAGGGAGGAATATTGATCCTAGGTTTTTTAGAGGGCATGGCTATACATGTGTGGGTTTTGGGTTTATCTGTTTCCGTAGTTAGAACCGGTTGTTCCTTGGAAATCTTAGTGATTTCAGGTTGCAGGGAATCAGAGGGTAGGGAGCTATCATAGGGCATAGAATCTTCTTGAAATTGCATGGGATAGGAAGAATCCAAGGGGGACTAGGAGGGACTAAGCGTCCCTCTCATGCAGGTAGCCATGAGTGGGTACAAGGGATAAAAGCGATTAAGACAAATGAAGTAAATAATGGGAAGGCATGTGCAGAATAGTAGCAGGTCACAGAGAATCCATTAATCGGCTTGACCAAACCCTAGAGCAGACCCCATGAAGTTGCATGACTTAAGTGGAGAGTATCCTACAAATTTCATATTTCCAATAATGTTAACCCATAAATTAGATTTATTTAATCATGGGGCTATCCTCATATTGTTGGTCTCTTTTAAGTGGAAGCACTTTTTCCCTTATCATTTACACTTTTTCTATAACCTAGACATGTCACAGTTATAGATCATCCAAACAATCATTAGTAATTAATAGAAAATTTTCAAATATGAAATTTACAAATATGTTATGTTCATAAATTAGATTTCATATCCATGATATCCTTCTCATAAAGTTTGGCCTTCACACGTGGTAGCTTCTAGTATTTATTATGGACTTACACATGTTTCCACAACCAAGACAATTCTACCTACAATCTAGAATTTCCAATCAACCAACAATTGGTGAGTATCCATGCATATAATATTTTCATTGCAACATTTACAACAGTCATTGAAGTGATCTCATAATTATAACACTCAATAATTCAAACATTATTAGCTATTAATATCTCAAAAGAAATGAAATTTACTTACTTTATATGTATCATTATCACAATAAAATTGCAAGATATAGTCACATAATCTATGCAATCAAATAAAAATTTCAATACTCATGAGTGCACAATCATACTCCATACCACTGTGTCCTCCCAACAAAACATTTTGGTAGACAAACAAACATGACTACCTTCTTCATGCAATTCCTTTCCTTGCATCCATAGGAGTTCATGAAATGATCTCATAATTGCCAATAATTCTCTCATCTCATCTATTAGAAAACTGGAATGATATATATGTGTGTGTGTCTATATATATGTATGTATATGTATGTATGCATACACACACACACACACACACACACACACACACACACACACGTGTGTGTGTGTGTGTGTGTGTGTGTGTGTGTGTGTACATACATACATACATACATATATATATCATAACCATGCATTCACACAATGCATCTTATATGCATCCACACATAGGTACACACAATCAAAATATTTACGAAATATTTTAATGTACATTCACTCAATGAAACCTTGCATTGATTCATGGCTACCATAATGTCATGTCATGTCATTCATTCCAACATGATATTTTGGAAGGTTTAGCTAATGCTTCGACGCAATACCTTGCCATATACCCATTCACGTGGTTAACTATCTGGGTTCCTTCCTTCTTCACCTAAACAAAACGTTAGGAGTTCACTCACTCCATGCTTGTTGGCAGAGAGGTTTCATCCTGTATTTACAGCAACATGGAGTTCATGGAATACTTGTGTATCACTGTAGCATTATCACTTCCAACCACATTATGGCCTTACCCATGACTATATCATATGGCATGCACTAGCACAACAGGACCACAAGTTCTCATTTGATTTGGTTATTAAAATCATAAGAAACATACACACAGGGCATGATATTATATCGCATGAATGCATTCAAAATTCTAAGCAGTTAGATGGCATAAGAATCATTTCCTTTACTACCCCATACCTCACCATTCCTGGTGGGACAACATTTGCATAAATGCATCCAATATCAAAAGTAAACCAAGTTATGATGATTAAAAAATAGCTGAAGGGATTTGTTATCTCTAGGGTTGTTCCTAGTGTGTCTTTTCAAATTTTGGATTTGCATTGGTTTTTCTTGTTTTAAATTTCAGCTTGTTTTGAGTTTTATGATTGTTTGTTAGCCTTTATCATTCCTTTAGATACCTTAAATCATTAACAGTTCTATTCAGTGAATAAAAACCTATGTATGTGCAAAGGATTATGTTTTACATGGCAGATTTTTACAAACTGGCAGCATATTCCCGAACTGGCAGCAATTTGAGAGCGTGCAGCATATGGAGTTTTGATGGTATAATATATTATATGGTGTGTTTTTGAAAGGTTTATGGTTTATGTTATGATATTTTTGGTTAAGATAAACCTTTCTCATCGTATTGAACATATGTTTTGAGCATGAAAATTCGGCATTTTTATGATTTAATGTTTTTTACCATGAAATGATGAGTCAATACGGTAGCATAATAAAAGGATACAGGGGGTTCAAGGAAAAAGAAACAGCTATCATATTTTATGTAGGCTACTGGTTGGTCATGCCGAGTCAATCAGAGCGAGAATTCTTCAGTAAACTAGTCAGTATGGTC
>LPNX010492292.1:0-59419 GCA_001517045.1 Pseudotsuga menziesii
ATATATATATATATATATATATATATGAACGTAATACCTCTTTGTTCTTATGATGTATTTATTAGAAGGATTAGAGGGATATACATATATAGGCATGGTATATTTCCATAACAAGACTCTCACTTATCTTGATGAAGAAGGAAAACATAAAATACTGAAAGACATTCTAATACATATTTCTATAAGGCATGTTTTAGTTGTGTAGTTAAAAATATGTTTTGAAAAAGGGTGTCATATGCATGCATCTCATGTGGATGAACCAGAAAAGGATAAGAGTCTCAACCTAGAATATTTTCTAGTATTACAAGAATATGTAGATGTGTTTGAAGAAATGCCAAGGTTACCACCAAGAAGAGATACTTATTTTTCTACTAACTTGGTTCTTGGAGTTTCCTCAGTTTCCAAAATACCATATAGAATGAGTACACCTGAATTGAAATAATTACAAATGAAACTTGAAGATTTGTTGAAGAAGGGATACATATGACCAAGTGTGTGTCCATGGAGAGAACCAGTACTCTTTGTAAAGAATAAAGATGGAACATTGATTGTGTATTGACTTCGGGAAATTAAATAGGTTACAGTGGAAAAAAATATCCTATGCCCAAAATTGAAGACATGTTTGACCAGCTAAAAGGGGAAAGGATTTATTGCAAAATAGACTTTAAATTAGGTTATCATCAAGTGAGAATAAAGGATGGAGATATCAAGAAACTAGCCTTTAGTATCCTATATGGTCATTATGAGTTTATGGTACTTCCATTTGGATTATTAACTACACCAACTACTTTTATGTGCTTATTGAATGGCATATTTAGATAGTATTTCGACAGGTTTATCATTTTATTTTTAGATGACATTCTTATTTATTCAAAATCAGTGGAGGAGAATGACAAGCATTCGGTATTAGTTCTACATGTATTAAAGGAGAATCAATTATATGCAAATCTAAGTAAATGTTCATTCTATCAAAAACAAATTCAGTACTTGGGACATATCATATTTGAGGAAGGGGCAGTAGTGGATCCAAGGAAGATTGAAGCTATCATGGGGTGGCATACACCCAAGAATGTAATAGAAGTTGGATCATTTATGGGACTAGTTGGATATTACATAAGGTTCAAAAATGGAATCTTAAAAGTAGCACATCCAATAACATATTTGCAAAAGAAGAGAGTCAAACTTGAATGGAATGCAAGTGAAGAAAGTTTCCAACAATTGAAGAGATTACTCACTAGTGCACCAATTCTCAAAATTCTTGATCCAGATGAAGATTTTGTGGTATGTACATATGCTTGTAAATAATGAATTGGTAGTACTCTCATGCAAAATGGGCATGTTGTCATGTATGAATCCAAAAAGTTAAAGGAACATGAGAAAATTATGTCACACATGAATTAGAGTTGGTTTCTATAGTGCATGCCTCAAAAATATGGAAACATTACCTTATGGGAAGAAAACTCGAATTAAGAACAAATCACAATGAGATGAAATATCTATTTACGCGGCAGACTTTAAATGCAAGAAATACAAGATGGATGGAATTCCTATGTGAGTTTGACTTTTAAATTAAACATATTAAAGGCATGGAGGATAAGGTTGCAAATCCAATTAGCAGAAGGGAACATACAATGCATGCTACATCCATTAACATGTGCAATCATATATAAAAATCAGAATTCTAGATGATGTTATTTCATATCAGCATTATATTCAAGTGAAAGAATGATTACAACATGAGAATTGACAGCATAAATTTAAAGGATACATGTTGGAAAATGATTGGATTCTTATGAATAATAATAGAATTTGCATTCCTAATTCTATGGAATTAAGGAAGCCGGTAATGGATGAAGTACATTAGGTGCCATATGCAAGAAATTATGGATATCAAAAGGTAGAGGAAATTCTATATATCAAAAGACGATTACAGCAATAAGAAGTTGGTAATGGATGAAGTACATTAGGTGCCATATGAAGGACATTATGGATATCAAAAGACTATTACTGTTAGACAATAATGAAAAAGTACATAGTTGAGTACATATCAAGATGTGTGGAATACTAGAAAGTAAATGTTGATCATGGACATCCAGTGTTATCTCCTAACTAAATTAATTTTCAATAGGTCAAACTCAGACAATTTATTTTTGCATAGTAGTGAAGATTCCAGGGTATATTATGAAAGATGTTTGAGTGATTAACAAAATTGGAATGCCCGGTGTTCTGTTTTTCAAGAAAATTTGAAATTTTAGCTTTCGGTGGCTTACGCAAACTTTTCAACAGCTCATTAGCCACCGAAAATCCCAGCTTTCGGCAACTAACAATTTGGACTCAAGATTGCGTTAACCACCAAAATCCTGTTGACATAAATTTTATAAAAAATTTGGAAAGGAGGCCTTTGGTGGCTTAGGATAACTTGCCAATGGTTCATTAGCCACCAAAAATCCCAGGTTTTAGCAGCTTAGCAATTGGTCCAAGAAGACATTAAACCACCGAAAGCTCATTAACTACGTTTTTGTATAAATTTTGGAAAGGAATATTTCGGTGGCTTGGGAAAATGTGCTAGCAGTTCATTAGCCACTAAAAAGCCTAGCTTTCGGCATCTTTCAAATTAAACCCAAGATTTCCTTAACCGTTGAAATCTCTAAAAAGGGAAAACGGTTAGCATATCCATCGAAATCAAACACTGTCAGCATGAGGAACATCATGGTCAAGCACTTAACCACTGAAAAGACTGGGGACTGTAGAAAATCATGAGTTGGTGAGTAAAGGGTCATTATTAAATTGAAGTGACTATTAGAGACCAAAAACCCTAGCCTACCCTCCATATATCCCACGACTACAGTTGAACCACCACGAAACATCAAGTTCTAGTTAATTGATTGTTATGTTGGCTATCTCCTGGTTCTCACCAAGAGTTTACCGTCATCTTTCTCCAGTACCAATCACTGATCAACCCCTCAAAATCAGCACCCTATCCTCAGTATATTCCCCATTATCCTACATTCATTCTCACTAAGCCAAACCCTCTCTAGATCCAGCATTGTAGTATCCTTCCCTAGGGTTTGAATTTCAATTTTGTAGGCACAACAAAACATTCAAGAAGATGAAGAGAGGATGAGGACCCGCTCAAAAACTCAAAACATAGTTTCTGTGGCTAAGTGTTGTTTCAAAATAGTCTCTAAGCCACCAAAAGCGGACTTTCAGTGGCTAAGACCGAAATTTCAGGCGCTCCAAGCCACCAAAATTGGTGTTTTACTATGAAAATGAATCATTTTAAAATGGTGATTCTGAGCAACTGAGAAGCAATTTGAAAAACGCTAGGAGGTTTTTGTTCCTAACATGTCATAGACCAATAAATTCTCTCATTTTTCCTATTGGTGTTGCATATTTGGAGAATCAAATCCATCTCTGATCCCTAATTTTCGGATCTCAAAATTTCCCTGTTTGACACATGTTTTTGAAATACAGATCTCAGGAAAATGAAAATGAATTCCATAAAAATGAGAGAGGTTTTTTCTCACAAAAAAAAAATATACAAAAACCTCTTTTATTTTATACGCATATGTATTTAGAGAACCAAATCCATCTCTGAGCCCCAGTTTTTCAGCAGTTTGGCCAAATTTTTGGGGCAAAAGATGACCTGTCATCTCACCAGTGGCAGTTGATTAGCCCTCTCCAACTCCCAATACCAACAGAAACAAGAGAAATATAGATTTGAGTGGAAAGGAGAAGGAGGCCCCACCACAAAGTGGAAATATACTTAACCTACCCTACTCATATTCAGAAGAAGAAAAGGAGCAGGAAGTTGACCTAACCAAGTAGGCTGCAACAGAACATGAGGATTTTTCCTCACCAACACCAAGGGAAGGTCAAGGGGAACCAATGGAAGAGACCTCCTCAATAAAACCTAGGTATCAGAGAATAAACCAGCTATTAGCGCAAATACATGAAATGAAGATCTTAGAGAGAGAGATAAAAAGAACTAATGTGATATTAACCAAGAAAAATACTCAATTGCATAATTCTCTACTAGAAATGAAAGGGATGTATTTCCTGCTGCAAAAAAGGAATCTGAGGTTTATGAAGGACAACACTGGGATTTACGGGATGATCAGAATACTAAGGTTGTAGATGAAGAATTCCAACTCAAAGCCTAGCTCTCAAGGTCACTTTACACTAGAAACCCTAGCAGAGGCAGCAGCAAGCTTTCAAGATCCTGAGGCAGCTCATGATGATGTTGCTCTGTCAAACCCTATGCAAATGGAAGAAATACTGGAAGGATAGAGTTAAAAACTGTAAAAGGTTGATTTAAATTCTAATAAAATTATACAAAAAATAGAGCTTTCGGTGGCTTAGGCGAACGCAGGAACAGTTCATTAGCCACCGAAAGCAGAGCTTTCAGCAGCTAACAGACCTAGGATTCCGCTTCCTTAACCACCGAAAGCACAAAAGGGTGAAAAAAGACATGCTTCCACATAGAAAAAATTTTGATGGGTGCAAACACCTTAGTGGTGAATTATGAAGCTGAAAATTGATTAAAGGCATCGGTGGAAGGGGTCTGTTACAGTTTTGAGGGTGCCAACAAGGTGAAATGGGTCACAAACCCTACCTGCTTTTGACAAACCGTGACTTATATGTTAGATAACAGGTCATAGCTCTACTTTAGTGATCACTACAGTTATCAAAGAGTTCAAGGAGTGAACAAGTGTTAGAGTTAGATAGGTTAGCACTTACATTAGGGTTTTTTGACCTAATTTTGCAAAAACAGTTATTTTATTTATTTTTAGTAAATCAGATCCAACTTTTCTGGATCTGAAATAAATTTTGTAAAGGCTATAAAGCCTAAGACTTATGATGAATCAAAGGTTTGACTTTGGAGACTTTTAGGCCCTTATTGTTATCAATCTTCTCATGTTATTCATCATTTAATATAAGCTCTTTTGCCATTATATGTTCAGCTTCCATATCTTTTATGTTTAGTACTTGTGCTTGAATGTTTGACTCAGGTTTATTCTTTTTATCTAATGCTAGATAGATGTCATCCTATCTATGCGTTGATGAGTTGCATTGCAAGTATACTTTCTTGTTATTATTAGCCATTCATATGTGATTGTTTTATGTATGAATCTGCCAGCATAGTAAGTTCTCCATTTATTCACCTTATTATGAACCCTCTAAACATTTGTGGTTAGAAGCCTTATCTTTTGATTGAGTTTTATGCATGTCTTGGGAGAGTGAGGTCTTGTAGGTCATCTAACTTGATCCATTATAAAAACCATTAAAAACATTTAAGTTACGAGGCATCCTCGAGCTGCAACCTAGAGGAGTTTCCTGGAGTGATAACATCCAGCATGATTACTTCATCCATTGCCAATTATAGAATGAAAATGGGATGTGCCTACAACAGACTTAATCACCAAATTACCCAAGATAGTCGAGCAACATGATTCAATTATGGTAGTGGTGGATAAGTTGAAAAATGTTGCACAGTTCATCCCAATTAAATTAAACCATAAATCAGCTAACATAGCATAAATTTATATTAAGGAGATTGCAAGATTACATGGAATACCAAGGGAAATTGTTTTAGATAGGGATCCAAAATTTACTTCAAATTTTTGGAAGGGGTTATTCAAAGGATTTGGAACAAATCAGAATATGAGTACAGCATATCACCCATAGATAGATGGTAAGAATGAAAGTGTTAGTTGGGTTAATGAAGATATGCTCTAAATGTATGTGATGGATTAGCCATAAAATAGAAATATTACTTGCATTTGGTATACTTTGCTTATAATAATGGATACCATGAATCTTTAAAGATGAGTCTATTTGAACCCTTATATAGAATAAAATGAAATACTCCAGTCAACTAGGATAATCCAATAGACAGAGTGGTTATTGGGCCATAATTGATTAAGGAAATGGAGGAATAGATGGTTAATATTAGTTAAAAACAACACAAGACAGACATAAAATTTATGCATACAAAGGAGAAATAGAAAGAGAATTTAGAGTTGATGATCATGTGTATCTAAAAGTCAGGTCAAAGAAAAGTTCCTTGAATCTTGGGATATGTCCTAAGTTAGTGCCCATATATTGTGGTTCGTTTGAAATATTAACCAAGATAGTGCCTATTGCATATGAGCTTGCATTTACTACATGCATAAAAGTGCATAATGTGTTTCATGTATCTTTATTGAAAAAGTATGTACCTAATCCTAACCACACTATTGATGGGCCTTGATTCAAGTGCAGCTAGAAGGAGATATATGGGTACTACCATGGCGTATTCTAGATAAGAAGGACACATTTCTTTCGAAAAGGGCCATTAGGAAGGTAAAATTCTAGTGGACACATTACATCCCTGAAGAAGAAATGTGGGAGCTAGAGGATACTATGTGAGAAGAATTCCCATAGCTATTTTGAAATATTCTATATGTAAATAGTGGTGTCATGCACCGAGGACATTGCATAAATTAAAGCGGATGGGAATGTAACACCTCAATTTTTACTCTAGTATGTAAAAATATGTAAATATCAATGAAAGGGATACAACCCAGATATGTATGGTCTAGAATGACCAAGCTATGTAAATTTGTACATTTTCACTCTTTAATATAAAATCCATGACTACTACAAACTAAAGGACAAAATAAGAGATAGAGGACTATCCCTCCATAAGAGGGAGAGTGATTATCATAATATTAAGGTTAGAGGGGAAGAGGTGTCTAACCCTAAGTGTGCCACTTTTCCAACTCTCCTTAGAAAAGGGCGGGGAGTTCCCAACCCCATGTGTTCCAAGTTGCTAGTTCTTATCAATTGTGGTGCCACTTGACTAGTCTCAACCATGCATATAAATAATGATAGTTATCCCATTCTTCCATCATTCCTGCATGTTAGAGACATTTGTTTATCTACCAACCCTTAATTGCCTGCATGAGAACCATTGTCACCCATACTACCATCACCATACCACCATCATCCTACTTCACATTGAGAACCACATGGAGAAAAACATAATTCTCTAGAGTCTTGGCACGAAGTGTTCTTGGTCGTCCTGTGCTCGAGCTCTAAAAGAAAATTAGGGTAACAAACATGAGAGATTGTTAGCTTGGAGAAGGGAGCCTCATTCCTTGGATTGTGCAAGCCAAGAGGAAAGGATTGCTAGAGGATTGGGATAGATGTAGTGAGAACTCGACACCTTTTTGTGGATTGATAGCTCTAGCTCAGGGGAAGCCTATTAAAGAAATATATGGATTTACAAATCCTATGGTTGGGTAGAACTTCCTTGGTCTACAGATAGTCAGTTATATTTTTCGTATAAGTACTCCCGTGTGTATAAAATTAGTTGTATTTAGCTCTTGAGTGTGCTTAATGTTATCATTGTTGTATGCTTATTTAATTGCATGGAATTATTGTCATTTATGTGGTTGCATTCATGAAAAATATGATTGCATTGTTTTTGTACATGTTTATATTAGCTATGGTGTTCAAATGCATTTATAATTCCATTGTAAAAATAATTAACAAGTTATACAACTTGACAAGAACTTTATACTAAAAATGAGAACTTTAGCCATAAAAACTCATATTTTTGCATATAAAACACCAAAAAACAACCCATAATCAAAAGGTGGTGCTACCGATGGAACCACTTTTTTGTGGTTAGAAATATAGACATAGACCAGAACAATCCGTATTGATGTTAACAAAAACCTTAAAACCAGGCCCTAAATTGAAAACTAATGCTATCAGTAGCACATTTTTCAAAAATTAGCATTATTATATAATTTTATCATAATTTAAAATTGTATTTATCAAATCTCTTAGTAACACTATATAAAACTTGCCAGCTATATATTTTTAAATCATTTTAAAAATAAAAAATAAAAAACAAAACATTTTTAAAAAGTTTTAAAAACCATTTTTAATAACCATTTCAAATCCAACTGCCACCTTGGGCGGCCCTTTAGGTCCATGAGGGAGAGGCACCGTCGCATCTTGTGCACACAAAGGGACATCCATGGGTGTTATAGCTCAAAATGACACACCTCTTCTTGTGACCACTTTCCCATGATTTCATCGCATGTCGACACTTCCATGATGACACTTCATGAAAGTCACTAAAAGTCACTGAAAAAAAACCTAAATTGGAGGACCCGTATCTTGATTTCTGTAACTCCGTTTGACCTCATCTCTACACCGTTGGAAAGGTATCTGTATTAGCTAAAACTTTCCAAAAGACACTAAAGTCTAAAAATTCTTAGACATACCCTAAAAATGATATTTTTTGATGTGTACACGAGTTTCCTTAAGGAAACCCATGTATGTATGCGAGTTGCTATATATAATACTCGTGTACGCCTTTAATACGCGACTTTCTACATTGAAACCCATGTATACCTCCTTGTGTACGCGACTATTGTCTTTGCAACCTGCGTATACCTCCTAAAAATGTCAAAAAAAATACGTATTTTAAAATTTGGGTAGTTTGGGTAGTTATGCAACTAACTCCTTCAGTTGTAACTACTTTGTCTTTGGCCCTAACTCTTCATAAAGCATATAAATAGAGGTAGGGAGGTCCATGAGGGGAGACTTGAATCTTTGCATCATTATGCTGGAGGAATTGGGACTCTCTTTGCCCACACCTTTTCCCTAGAATCTTTCTCCTTGTGTTGTAGAGCTTGGAGGCTGAGTTCCTTGGAGAAGAGAAGCAGCAAAACCAGATCAAGGTTTTGTGAGGGACCGAAATTGAAGAGAAGGTATACCTGTACTTGTTTTCAAGATTAATAAAGATGTGATGTCCTTCTTCTTCCCAAATAATTGTTCAATGTATGATTGAATCTCTGTTTATGATCAGATGTTGATGTTAATTAGATTATTATTTCATGTTTCTTTAATTATCATTAATTTATATGTGGTCATATTGGTTTGAGGAAGGTATAATTCGTTTTGCAGGTCTCTTGGAGCAAGAGGATCAAGAAGAGGATTGAAGGGATTCTTGGATCAACCTTTGTTTGTTAAAGTATGAAGCATTATAATCTCTTAAACTTGTTTATATATACTTGCAGAACCATTTGCATCCACATTTCAACCCCAGTACGTTGATGGCCTCTTAAACCCTAGCCATAGGAAACTTTCCTTTATAACGATGGGATGGCCAATGGGAATGAGTAGTGGGAGATTCTAGAGGGGGAGGCAGAGGAGGAGGGCACGGAGAGGGGAAGGGGAGGACAAGGGAGTGGGGTGGAGGGGAAGGGGAAGGGGAAACCAGAGGAGAGAAAGGGGAGGAGGATGGGGAAGAGGGGGAAGGGGAGGGNGGATGAGGGGTTAGGGTTTTTTTATCAATTTTTAAACTTTTTTAACAATGGTTTTTTTAATTATAATTTTTTTTTTAAATGGTTATTAAAAATTATTTTTAAAAATCTTTAAAAATTTGTTTTTCTTTAATTTTTATAAAAATTGTTTTTTTTTTATTTTAGGTTTTAAAAAAAGAAAATTGTTTTGAATTTTTTTTTTAAATTTTATTTTAAAAAAATTATAGTTTTTTTTTATATTTTTTATTTTTTGGAAAAAAAAATTAATCTGTTTTCTCATTTTGTTTTTTTATTTTCCTTTTGATTTTGATTTTTTTACTTTGTTGTGCCACACCCATTTGGGCCGCGGAGAGGAGTTTCGCTCCTCTCCTGAGCCTTGCGTTGCCCCAATGGGTGGGGCAATCATGAGGAAAATGTCAAACTTGACAAAAACAATTATAAGATATTTTTGTAATGTTTTGACTTTAAATTTTCTTTTGAGAATAAATATTATGTTTTTAATATTCTATTTACAAATATATGGTATATTTTTATTGAGTTATGTGAATCATCACTTTATGGAAAATAATGTTAAATAGTATTATTTTTATATATAGAATAGTTGAAAATATATTAAAAATGGTTTGAAATGTCTTTATTTTCTCCAATTTTTACAAATTTGCCCAAAAAATAACTTATTTCAGAGAAAAATTTTAAAGAAAATACTTCCAAAATGTATATATTTTTCATTCGAAATAGCTTCTAAATGTTAAAAAATAATAATAATAATGCATATATTTTGTCAATATAACTAGCTACTAAATGAGTATTTTTTGTCAAATTTGAAAAACCACATTAGTAAATAAAAATTATAGTTTTTTAATGACCAAGAAGTTTCAAAATCACAAAAAAATGGCTCAAAATGAAAAATGGTGCTATTAGTATACACACTTTTTAAATAGAGATGAAAATAGACTAAAATTGACACCCAAAAAATGAGAACAATGTTTGGTTTTCATCAAGTTGTATAACTTGTTAATTAAACCAGTAGAAAAATGAATTGGGATAACAGGCGTGTTTTGGGGTAAAAATTATGAATGTATCATGACCCAATTGGCATTCAAAGGTCATTGGGTTCATGACATAGCTCAAGTGGTTGAGTGCTCTGAAAAACAAGCAAAAGGTCTCGAGGTCAAATCTCTGAGTGGTTATGCATTAAATGGCATCACTCACTATCCCCACTAGGTTAGGTTTCCTAATAATTATATAAATTAGTTAGTTGTTAGAATATATAATTAACCATCCTGACAGCCCCACGTAAACGATGTGGAATTTGAACCATACCGAATGATATGATTGAACATCAGGAAGGTAGATTTCCGCCCTAGAATCGCACATGCCGCCATCACAGCTACTTTAAAGATATAGCCCTTCCCGAGCCTTCCTGCTCACAATATATAACACCATCTTCTGAAGATATTTGAGACATGGGGCTGTGTAGATGATAAGAGATATAGGGTTGAATTCTGAGAAGTCTCAAAGTCTTTCATAGACAACCATGACTGTGTGGTTCGAGAAATTAGTTCAATAAGGGGTACTCTTAGTAGGTAGGCATGAAATCTATGTTCTGGTTATCCACACTAGAAAATCACCAACCACCGAGGCACAAATGTGAAATACCAAGGGGGATTCACCCGCTTCTACACAACCCAGCCTCTGGGTGTGCGGTGCATGGGTTTGGACATCCCAGCGATGTCCCTCCAGCACTCCCAGCTAAAGTCATGACCTATGAAGTCCCAGCTGACAGTGGTGGAAGTGTTGTTGGAGTGAATACTAATACTGGGATCAGATGGGTCCGAAGCCTTCAACACCATTCCTGGGGTATCCACTTGGCGAATTGGCCGTGGACGAGGAGAATTTCAAATGCACACCTGGATACATGGCTTGCAGAAAGATCCTCCTCATAGGAGGATGAAGATAGTACAAGGATGATAAGCTTCTTAACTCTCTTATCATCACCAAGCATTGGGCCACCCTTTCTCCAGCCTCCTCCTATAGCAGTGTTATCCGACAGAGGATGAGGTAAGGAGAATGGTGGGGAAAAGGATTTGGGCCTTATTGTCAGCCTTTGATCGGCATCCCTCGGCTGGACAAGGAGACCCAAAATGGGTCCCTAGCCACCCGTGTGGGTAGTAGACCGTCATCATGCCACATGGGAATCATTTTCACGAAGCAGAATGGTGGGAGGCTCTACACTGTCGGCCCACATTATCACGCATTGCATCTCCATAATGTTTGTTTCTATTTGTAAAATGTGGCAATAGTCCACTCTTTGCACTGTTAGCACCTAATGGTGACTTGTAACAACTTTCTATTCGGTAGTCTTAGCAATAGGATTGTATAAAAATGCTCCCAATAGAGGGAGAAAGGAGTTAGTGAATTGGATTGGGAAACAATCTCGGGCTGAGGCTCCCATTTGTAAAACTTGATACCTGTGTATGAATAAATTGCAGTGGAAGACTATCATTCACAGCAGAAATTCTTGTGCTATTGTTTTTCCCAATAAGTGCTTTCCTTTTACATGTAAATCGTGTTTTCTTGTTTCCACTCCATTTTGTTTATTGCTTTTCATGCCTGCGACATAGGGTATAGTGGTTTGGAATCAATACTTGTTATGCTCCAACTGTTGTTTGAGGCATTAACAATGGTTCTTCTAAAGTTACATGGAATTCATCTCACCGATGCTCCATGCGATGGACTATCCCTCCTTATCCTCTAAAACGCCCGCTAAATCTCCTAATTGGGAAATCAGCAGCTATCTTTCCTTCACTTGCTACCTTTCGTCATTCTTTCATCTATAACCATTTCTTAAGGAGGTTTCAACTCCATTTTCCTATGGTCCCTTATCCCCCGATAACCCCGCCATGCACCTTCCTCAACATACTTTGCCCCATTCAGGATCCTAGCCCCCTGATTATGCTGATTGAAAATCCTTTACGGAGTAGACTCTGGTGACACACAAGACTGACAACCTTATGTGGAGCTTCTTCGGTGACGAACGAGAGATCCCTCTCTGACTGCACAAAGCCGGAGGCGCAACCTAAAGTGGTTTTGCTGTTACCCAAAAACGATCCCTTCCGCAACCTTTGGTTCAATTTCGGTGCTAACAAACTGGCGCCATTACCGGGGACAAGATTGAATATCATCCTTGGGAAGAATGACAAATATTCAAAGGATAAAGAGTTTGTGTGGGAAAACAGAGATTCGTACATGTGAAAAAGGTTGTATCATTTGCCCTGGTGACTCCACTGAAATATTCTGGAAGGTGACTCCATTGAGGAGACCGGTGGTTAGAAAGAAAGAGACGGGGAGAGGTCTCAAATATTCCATGGATTTTACTGAAGGGTTTAGATCTGACTGTTGATGGTGAACAATGGTCAAACATCAAGAAGTTCATGTCTCTTTTCACCTAGTGACTCCATCTGCGAAGGATCCATTCTTCATAATGTTCTATGGCAGCTCCACTATCAAACAGGGTTGCAAAGTTTGAGGAGTTGATTCAGTTTCTCCACCATCAAGATGACTTCTCGGGATACAAGGTATGCTCTTATGAATCTTGATGCCATTCCTGGTTATCCCAATAAAATACCTCTGGTAAATTGGCAAACAGATCTTCCAAGATTCAATGATGAAAAGGGTGATGATGCTGCCATTCATCTATTTAGATTTCATAAGCATATACATAAGCTAGGAGTGGGATGGAATGAAGATTCTTTAATGAAACTCTTCATGTTTAGTTTAGAAGGATATGCAAGGTCTTGGTATGAGGGATTGCTAGCAGGGAGTTTATCCTCCCTTAAAGACTTTCATAGCATATTTCATCAACATTTCAAAAGGCATTTTCCTTTTTGGTTGTTACTTCAAGATTGTTACACACACGATAGAGAGTTCATTGAAAATGTTGAAGATGAGTGTGGTGATTATCAGTATTTGGATGAAGAGGTTTTAGAGATATTACACGAATATTCAGCTCAAAAAGAAAGACAAACCAATTGCCATGATATTCAAGAAATTTCCCAATGATTACTACTGTCTTCCTTGACTAAAGTTGACATAGACCAAAGCTCAAATTCAACCAGTTATATCTCTCTTCCTAAAATTGATGATGATTTGTAGCATTCTTGTCTTTCTTTGTGTGACCAAGAGAGAGGTTGGGACTGCCAATCAGATCCTTCCTCCTGTTATTCAACTTCCAATTTTTTGTTGCAAGAAGAGGCCTGCCCTTCTCAATTAGAAAATTCCTTTTCACAACTGCAATCTCTTGAAAGTTACAATGCTTGTGTGATTAATTACACAGAAGATGATAGTTCTGGAAAATCTCAGTCTTGTAGTCCCTCCACATGTTCATTTTCTGAAAATGCAAGTGAAGAGAAATCAGATTTTGAGATAGTGGTTGAAGGAATACCTCTGCATGTTGATCAAATTCATATTTCACCTAAAGACTTACATGACTATATGAATATCTCCTTGCTTGAGGAATATGATCAGCCTGTCACAATTTCTGTTAGTGAAGAAAACTTCATTGCAATCCAAGATCAAAAGTATGAAAACCTAGTGGAAACTGAACATGTTGAAAGTGATTGTTTGCCATTGTGTTTTCATACATTTGAGTGGTTAAAAAAGGGACTTAAATTTTCTGATCACAAACAGAAATTTGATATTGTAGATGAATGTATAAATTTCCTTGGAATGGATGATGAGCAAGAAGGGAAATTATGCAATCAATCCCAGCCTTTAGAAAAACCAGCAGTATGCCATGAAGAATTGAATAATGAAGAAGAAGATAGGGGTTCTCAAATGGATGTTTCTTTTTGTTTTTCAAATTCAGAATTTTTTTTTCGAAAAGAAGTCTATTTGCTTGATCATGTTGAGGAACGGAGTGGTATTTCTTTTGAAATGCATGAAAAGAATGAAGAAATTTTAGATGAAGTTGTGGATGTCTCACCTAGAAATTGTCATGAGTTTTCCTTCCATATTTATTTTGAAGATAATTTTGACAGCGTGCAAGGGAATTTACAGTTGGGGCAGCCTTCTCATGGTAAGCAAATGACATAATTTTTTGAAGGTTGTCATGTTTTTTATGATCCAGTGGCAGAGTACATGGAGAATCTTGGCAGTGGTAATGGCTGGTTATATCTCTACTGTAAATATCAATTTATTTATTATAGCTTTGTGCCATTAGGTCCTTCAGTTCTATTTTTTATCAAGCATGAAGAAAAAGTTGGTTTATGGGATCAGTTGCTTTATTGGCTTCACTGGAAGTCTGATTTCACTTAGTTGGACTTGTGTACAAAGTTAGGTAGAGTAGGTAGGATAAAGTAAGCTCATATATTATTGAGCATTTCCTTCATTATTGTTTTCAGTTTGTTTCCATTTTTAGTTACCAACATAGGTTTACAGTCGCCAGCATGATTTGAAAGAGTGGCACGAATTCGTTGGAGCAGTAGCATGAAGCGGAATGGAGGTGTCCAAGAAAAGCTGAAGGCAACCCAATGGATTTGGCACTTGGTATATAGGGGTTCTTTGCTACCTCGCTGGGAGGATAGCATCCCTCGCGGAGCCGGTTGTTAACACTCCATTTTTAACAGTTGATTTTATGGCTTGACAGAGGTTCGATAAAGATCCCAGCCCCTTGAATCTCATGTGACCATCCTTCAACGAGGAAAGAGGCAGGTGTGTTGTAGCATTGGGCACAATCCATATTTAAGGTCTGTGATTGATCGAAGGAGGATCAATGGTTCTGAACCACTTCACGTGAGCAAACATGCGCGATCAAATTTTATGTCCTGCAGTGCGAAATGTGTTAAAGACTGGTGGCTTTCGACGATTGAGATGAAACCTGGGGCAGATCTACGGCCTACAATAATTTCGCATTCCATACTTATGCAAACAAATCCACAATCTCAAATCATGAAAAGGGGTAGAGGTTGCAAAGATCAATGGCCATGATGAAGAAGAGGACAGATCCATGGCTAGGGTTCATTTCGTAAGGCGAACTAGCACGGACGAATATTTGAGTTCTCCATTGCAAAAAAGGGCGGGGCCCACTCTGATCGGAAGCTACAAGAGGGTCGATCTCGATTAATGGCTCAAGACATATCATGATCCAAACTTCCCATAGTTTTCAGAAGAGAAAGGTTGGTGGCAGGATGAACAGAACATGGATGGCAGATATGGAATATTCTTTTGATCGGACGACTAAGAAAGACTCCCGAGGTACAGATCTCCCACCCAATGTGGAAATGATAGTGGAGGGGGTGTTCACACGTGTAATCTGCCTCATCGCAGATTGGTCATTTCCTTCAATGACATTCAGGATACGCCTAAGGTGTAAGTCTCATCCAGTGGCACAGTTTTCTCAGTTTGCAAGTATGGCACATGGTTCGTTTCGGAGGAAGTCGTGAGAGAGATAGATGTTTGAACCACTGAGGTGAAAGACCTAGAATTTACATGAGGTCGAGCAATACTATGAACTAGAATATCCTGATGCCACCATCAAGGTAATTGAAAGGGCGAGAGATAGTCAAATCCACAGCCCTTGGAACCATCCTGACAGCCCCACGTAAATGGTGTGGAATATGAACCATACCGGATGATATGATTGAACATCAGGAAGGAAGATCTTTTCCCTAGCATCGCACATGCCGCCATCACAGCTACTTTAGCCGTCCTGCTCACAATATATAACACCATCTTCCAAAGATCTTTGAGACATGGGACTGTGTAGATGATAAGAGATATAGGGTTGAATTCTGAGAAGTGTCAAAGTCTTTCATAGATAACCATGACTGTGTGGTTCGAGAAATTAGTTCAATAAGGGGTACTCTTGGTAGGCAGGCATGAAATCTATGTTCTGGTTATCCACACCAAAAAATCACCAACCACCGGGGCACAGATGTGAAATACCAAGGAGGACTCACCCGCTTCTACACAACCCAGTCTCTGGGTGTGTGGTGCATGGGTTTGGACATCCCAGTGATGTCCCTCCGGCACTCTCGGCTGCAGTCATGACCTTCAAAGTCCCAGCTGACAGTGGTGGCAGTGATGTTGGAGTGAATGCTCGTACTGGGATCAGATGGGTCTAGAGCCTTCAACACCATTCCTAGGGTCTCCACTTGGTGGCATGGTTGTGGATGAGGAGAAGGTGAAACGTACACCTAGCTACATGGCTCGTAGAAATATCCTCCTCATAGGAGGAGGAATATAGTACAAGGATGATAAGCTTCTTAAGTCACTTATCGTCACCCAGTGTTGGGCCACCCTTTCTCCAGCCTCCTCCTATAGCAGTGTTATCCAACGGAGGATGAGGTAAGGACAATGGTGGGGAAAAGGATTTGGGCCTTCTTGTTAGCCTTTGATCAGCATCCCTCGGCTGGACAAGGAGACCCAAAATGGGTCCCTAGCCACTTGTGTGGGCAGTAGACCATTAGAAAGCCGCATGGGAATCATTTTCATGAAGCAGAATGGTGGGAGGATCTACGCTGTTGGCCCGCATTATCATGCGTTGCATCTCCTTAATGTTTGTTTCTATTTGTAAAACATGGAAATAGTCCACTCTTTTCACTGTTAGTCCCTAATGGTGACTTGTAACAAATTTTTATTCGGTAGTCTTAGCAATAGGATTGTATAAAAACGCTCCCGATAGAGGGAGAAAGGAGTTAGTGAATTGGATTGGGAAACAATCCCGGGCTGAGGCTCCCATTTGTAAAACTTGATACCTATGTATGAATAAATTACAGTGGAAGACTGTCATTCATAGCAGAGATTCCTATGTTGTTGTTTTTCCCAATAAGTGCTTTCCTTTTACGTGTAAATTGTGTTTTCTTGTTTCCACTCCATTTTGTTTATTGCTTTCCATGCCTGCGACATAGGGTATAGTGGTTCGGAATTCATACTTGTTATGCTACGACTGTTGTTCCAAGAATTAACAATGGTTCTTCTAAAGTTACATGGAATTCATCTTGTCGATGCTCCATGCGATGGACTGTCCCTCCTTATCCTCTAAAATGCCTGCTAAAATCTCCTGATTGGGAAATCAGCAGCTATCTTGCCTCCATTTTCTACCTTTCGTCATTCTTTCATCTATAATCATTTCTTGCGCAGGTTTTGACTCCACTTTCCCATGGTCCCTTGTCCCCCGATAATCCTGCTATGCACCTTCCTCAACATAATTTTCCCCATTCAAGATCCTAGCCCCCTGATTATGCTGATTGAAAATCCTTTGTGGAGTAGACTCTAGTGACACACAAGACTGACAACCTTATTTGGAGCTTCTTTGGTGTCGAATGAGAGATCCCTCTATGGCTGCGCAGGGTTGGAGGCGTAGCCTAAAGTGCTTTTGCTGTTACCCAGAAACGAGCCCTTCCGTAACCTTTGGTTCAATTCCGGTGCTAACACATCCATTACCTATACCTATTAGGCAATGGAAGAGCATCTCCATGGACTTTGTCGCATTGGTTTGCCAAGAACCATGTAGAAAATAGATATCTTTTTGTGGTGGTGGACAAATTTAAAAAGATGTGAATTCTCATGCCTTTTAAAAAAATCATCAACGGACAAGATGCAACAATTTTGTACTTTGAAAGGGTTTGGGTGCACTTTGGGATACCAAGGAGCACCATTTTAGATATAGATACCAAATTAATCATTTCCTTTTGGACTACACCATGGGAGAAAATGGAAACCAAGATGATGAGATATGCAACTTTTCATCCACAAATGAATGGGTATACAAAAGTGGACAATAGATCATGAATTCAACTTTTTAGGAGTTGCAATCAAAAGCATATCAGAACGTAGGATGATAATTTCATCTATTCAACACTTTTAGGATATACCAATCTATACTTCCATTAATAAGCCCCCTTTTGAAACATGTTTTGGATATTTTCCACCTTTTCCTCTAGATGTATATAGATAGCATGGAAGAGAGGAAGAAGACACAACAAGAGAAACATTGAAGGTTGAAAGACCTATAGATAAGATTATGCAAATACATTTGCAAGTATAGGAGACATTGAAGAAGTAATAAGAAAAGTGCAAGGTTAGGGATGACCAACATAATTGAGAATACATTCAAGGTAGGACATTGATTCTAGTTTCACCTAAACAAATCATTTTTTTAAGGCCTCAATAAGAATATTAGGGCTCTACAGTATGGTCATTTTGAAATGGTGGAGTAGGGAGGTGAAAATGCCGACAAACTCAATCTATTTCTGTATATTGTCAGTTGCTTTAGTAGTGAAAGGAAAATATAAAACACTATGAGTATTCCATGCTAGATTATGAAAAGTATGCAAAAGAATTACCTATCATAGAGGACTTAGCACTAAAATCTCGAGCAAAGTTAGGAGAGAGGATATAATTTTTGAAAAGAAGTACATAAAAACTAAACAGGGGCAGCAACAACATGCAAGTTGAGTTAAAAGGACAACATGTAGATAATGCCAAATGTTACTCTAGGGGAAAATTTGAGGATGTTTTTTCGTATCTCCTTTAGTAAAAGCGTTATGGGACCAAAATCCTCCTAAACAAGGAGATATGGTGGAAAATGGATCACTATATTTTTTTTCCTAATTTTGGTGCTTTTCAGGTGGACATTTAGATCCATGGAATTATAAGTCCCATTTTAGATGTAGGTTTTATTTTAGTGATTTGGGGCCATGAAACCTGTTTTAGGAATCAAATGTTTGCAGTCAAAAATTTTCAAAGAGTGTTAAGCTCTTAAACATTTTTATATTCTTTGAGAGATTCCAATGTTCCAAACATCACCTCAATTGGAGTGAGTCCATATGAATAAATTGTGCTCCCCCCATGCTGACTCGTGCTTTAACAATCACATTGCCAATTGGATGTCCCATCACTTCCCATTACTCACAAACTTGGAGCTAGTCTATGGACTTTAAACAAGGTTCTAGAGGGTCTAAAACCCTAATCTTAATTTGAATTTTAGGCACGGGAATATCCTAACCTAATCCTAGATAACTATCATGATATGTTAAACATTGAACTACAAGGAAATGTAGGGGTTTTGTTTCTATTTCATTAATTTATTATTCCATAGATTAGCATATCAAAAGAGTGGGATATTATGAAAATAATCAATGGAGTAGAAGACCTTGTAGCACTGATTCATGCCCTAGTGTCTAGTGATGTCATCTTTATTTGTATTTGTGTTAATATCTAAGAAGAAAAGAGTGAGGAATAATCCTCACCTTCTCACCAAGTTTTCTCATATTGGGTTTTCCACAATACATCTTGTACTCATTGTGTAAATGGTGCGGTCACTTTCTTGTTGTATCCTTTTAGATTTGCAAATTATTTGTGTTTTTAATGTTAGGATAATATATTCAATTTTAATCTTAAGTAAACAATGCATGAAAGAGGATAGATTTACAATGTTTTGCAATCATTTGCAATACTTTTTGTGATGAACTTTCCACTAGAATTTCAACAATATTTTACGAATCAATTGGAATCTTTTAAGAGGAATAAATATGCATTTAGGTCGGTGAAGCCATAACATGTGTGAATTTGAAATTGTTGACATCGTCAAGGTTCACTATGGTTTTTGTTGGAGGTTTAAAGGGTTGGTGAATATTTATTCATTAATGAGATTCCAAGCTTGATCAGATGGTGTATATGCCACATAAGCAAGGAAGTTCACATAGTCATAGAATAAAAATATTAAAAAAATGACATGTTCCAGCAAAATTCCAGGCAAATATTCCAACAGAAATATAGGTACCCAGTGTATTTCCAAGGGCATAGTTCCTCCATGCTCTAAGGGATATTGATGACTTCTAAAATTACCTATAACCTTGAGGAATCCTAAAATGGCCAAGAACTATGTCATCAATGGATTTTTTGCTTCATGGAATTATGGAGAAAACGAGCTTTTGTAAGCTACTTTCAATAAACCATATATTGCACCAATAGCATATATCAATATTCAATATAAAATATGTGGCTTAAAATGTGTCATGTAATGAGTGGGTTGAGCGAGGTTTTGAGATGTATTTGTATCCTTTGAACTGAGTTGAATGGAAACAATAGTCATTGAGCACTAGGGAGCCTATTAGCATGGTGTGTGGTGAACACTTTCAAATACTATGGAGCCTTTGCAATCCCTTTTAAGCTCAAGGGGAAAGGGGTAAATGTGACATGAACATATAATTCAATCCTTCTATTCACCTAGGAGTACTTGGCACTATATATGTTGGATCCCACCCAAAAAAACTTCATGTAATATTAACACTTTATCGAGCATTGAAGTAGAAGGTAGTGCACCGTATATCACTATTGTGTCATCAGTTTAGTTTCCAAGTAGCGAATAATAGAGGGTTTAGGCATTTGTTAATATTCCCAAGGTTTTGAAAGTCCTTCGAAATGTGCTAATACTAGCTATAATCAAAAAGCGTAAATCAATAGTGGTTGTTTATTGAAGGGTAATGTTTGAAATCATTCTTGAATAACCTAGCGACAACATTAAGTTTGCTCAAACTAATATTTGAGTGTGGGGTAAAGAAGACAATGAAGGTATTATGAGTAAATAATAAGTAAGGTTATGGGAATATCTTCAAACTAGCTCTCATTGGCCTTGGAGAGATAGCATCCATGGTCCAATTTAGGTGACTATGTTAGATTGTTAAGTGACCTTAAAATGGGTCTTTACCTTAAAGGGTAAACATTAAAAATGCATATTAATAGTCAACAAATAAATACTTTCAAGCTACTTATTTTTTTAATCATCTACATTCTAGTTAGTACATCAATATTAATATCAAAACAGTGATTCTAGACAAACAAACAAAAAATTGAGTTGCAAGAAACATCAAAAGGATCTAGTTTCATCCAATAGATAAATCATTTTTCAAGATATTTATCTTTGAAGCATGCACAAATTGTTATTTCCCAACCTTTGAGAATATGTTGAAATGGAAACAACAATAAAAGAATCTAGCTTCATTCATATTATTCAAGAGAATTTGTCTTTTACGCATGCACAAATTGTTATTGCATCAATAGTAACAAGGTCCTCTACTACCCTATGTTGGGGAAATGTTGTCAAGTCACATACATATGTGACAACAATAAAAACTAAATAAAGTTATTCAATAGCATATGTCAGTTCAATTTTAAATTTTACACAAGTTAAGAAAATTAGATACATAATAGATACATCATTAACCTTGGATATCAAAACATCAAGAAGGATCAAATTTATAGAGGTCTATTATTTTTCATTTAATATGAAAGAATTAATACATGGCCCTCAAATTAAATGATAGAAAAATGTACAGCTCCAAAAATTGATCCCTCTCAATGCTAGGTAGATATGGTTTTAAGATGGATCTATATTGATTGCACAACGTTTATCTATGTTGGTTGTACAACCTCTAATCTTTGAAAAGAAAAAAATTAAAAGTGAATAATAAGATCAACTCCTTTCAACAAACAATGTAAGTAGAAATTTGAAGTGAATGTAAGTAGAAATTTGAAGTGAATATGTATAATTGGCACCACAAAATAATGTAAGTAGAATTTTGAAATGAATGTGTACATACATCTTGATTTTGTAAGATTATCTAGAGCATTGAATTTAAGTGATATTAACAAGTTCAATATTTAAGTTGGATGGAAAGTGGCTCACAAACACCAAATAACGAACCAAGAATACATAAATAAAATTCTAATCTACTAGAATTCATAATGTCTTTATCCTAACTCTTCCCCATATGCTTAGGGTTTAGATATTATTGTTGTGATTAAGGACTACTAATAATATATTTATGAAAATTATATTTACCAAGACTTAACATTAGTGGAAATTTCAACTCAAAATGGTCCTTTTAACCATAATTCAAATTCCATGTCATCATGTGTTAGCCAATGAAATTGCTTTAAATTTGAAATACCGTATAGGTCTTACACAATTTTTTAATATAAATTTGGGGATAGGTATCATAAAAAAAAGTAGTCATGTTTTTCTTTTCTTCGTCCAAAATTAATAAATATTATTTTATTATTTTTCTTAGGAGGCCCATTTTGAGTTGAAATTTCCTCTAATGTGGTTCTATTGTTTGATATGAACTTTCTAAAACAAACGTATTGATGATTATATCAATTGATTGACAAGGGTAATAGTATTCATGTTGTTTGTTGTTGACTCTAAATTTATATGTAGATCTCTCATCAATTCCTTAATAAGAATGCAAGATTTGTAACAATTATCTGCCATTATATTTCAAGGGTAAATCTAATCATTGAATCTAACTCTATTTTACCAATGAATAGACATGTTTTTTTCCAATGATTGTGGAGAGACAAAGAAACATGGATATTGTTAGCTAATTTTTTGAATTGTTTTATAAGAAAGACAAAAGACTTGTAACTTGCTAATACAAATCGACATTGTAAAGACACATTAATTAATATTATCATCTAATTTCTTGAATTGTTTTATAAGAAAATCAAGACTTATTGCACCTAGAGGGTCTTTCTGCAGTCCCCATGTGGGTGAGATGTGTCACACATGTAACATATTTGTAAAAATAAAAGAAAAACACATAATATAATATGTGAGATGTGTCTCATCTATCACATTGTCTGCTCCAAAAATGAATCTACATAATAATAAATTAGTAGTAAAATTCAATTGATTTGAGTAGTAAAAAGAAAATTTATAAAACAAAGAACATATAAAATATAATGTTAAATTAGTTAAATTGTAAAACACATTTATTTAATTATATATCAAATTTAAATTTAAAATTGGAAACCTAAGTAGACATAATGTTACAAATAAAATATATGATACAAAATAGATTACAAAATAATAGCAACACTAGTAAAATGTTTTATTTTGGAAATTTAGATTTTATAATTTTATATGGGTTATTTTACTCGTTAACTACTCTTAAGATTCACTATTAGTTTTAAAAAAATACAAGTAAAGTAATTTTTGGAAAACTATTTGATTATTTGATTATTGATTATATAATTATTAATGTTACTCATCTCATTCTTCTTCTAATATTTACCCTATTTTGAAATTACTTAAGCAAGGTGTTCATTTCCCTCTTAAGTAGGAATGATTATTAGACATTTTTGTAAATTAAAAAAGGTTTCCACCTCAATAAACTTGATCACTCTGGGGCCTTGGTAGAGCCTGTAACATCCCCATTCAAATAAATGCATAGCAAGACAATTCCATCAATCTTACTAGTTCCCTAGGTTGGATGGATACATTTGGAATTTTAATAAGGGAGCTAATAAATGATGTTTAGACATTATCATGGGATAAATATTTAATAAATAAATACAATAGAAAATTGAAGTGGCAATGGAGCATGGAGACACATGGAGACTATGGGGCCCACACAAGCTATAAATTTTGTGCCACATGGCATCCTCCTCTTGCAATTTAAAATCCATGGGAAATCTAAAAATTCTTGGATAATTTAGAAGGCTAATACACTTGGCCATATGCATCATAGGTCGAATTTGGGAATAAATTGTTGATGTAATTATAACTTCGGAATGTATTCACTTTTATTTCTTATCTATTGTAACCTGATGTTTATTCTGGGATGTTCTTGTGTCATGTCATGACGCGATGTTCCTATCAAGAGGATCTATAATGTAAACAAGTCATGTCAAGTCATTGTGGGTAACCCTCCTATTGTCTAAGGGTTAAAGTCCCCACAGTTCCGGGGCACTAGGTTTATTAGACTCTCCTAGTGAAGTCATCCCTAGTAGGGTTTTAGTCATGTTGGGAATTAGTATAAATAGAGAGGTGACCTCTCTATTTATCACACATCTCATACACACTCAGTTGTAGCACATAGCTGAGGAAGATAAAGACACTGGGGCAAGAGGAAAGAGCTTACTATTGTCGAGAGATTATCTTACTATTTTTGGGTTTCACTTTGGTGTTGATTCTATCTCTGAGTAAGTTGTGGGGTTTTCTCCATTTATGGTTTCCCCGAGGAAAAACACTGTGTTCATTGTCTCTTGTGTTTTATTGTTGTGCTTATTGTTCTCTCAGTTAAATACTCTAATGATATGCTAGCTTAATGTTTAAAATCTAACATGGTATCAGAGCTAACCTGAGAAGAAGACATTGTGGAGCTGCGAGAACTAGGGATTCCTATTTTGTGGATCTCTCTCCACAGATTTTTCAGCAAAAGTAGGGTGGAATAACTCTCCTCCCTAGGGCGCATCTTTCTGTCAAAGCAAAATCCAATTCTAAGGTTTTTCAGTTTTGGACCTGACACTGCTGCCGAAAATTAGGGCTTTTCACAGAAGTGGAATTTTTCAGTGAGCCCAGGCCTAGATTGATCTTCTCCCCAAAATAGAAGTTAGGGATCAAATTCAAAGAATTTGGTTGGACAAAACTATGGAAAAGAAAAACCCTAATCTGCTCCTGAACCAGTACTAGAGGATTTTAGCTTCAAATCCAGATCCGACATCTTGACCTGGTAAGATCTATTATTTTGTATTTCCATTTAAGGTTCTCAGTTAATATGTCTCATCATACCAAGCTTAATGAAAAGCTTGAGGGAGCTGATAACTTTCGAGCCTGGAAGTATAGGATCTCCCTGGTCCTCGAAGAAAATGAGTTGGACTCCTATATCCAGGAGGAGGTTCCAGTTCCAGAGGGAGATGAGGCCAAGGCCTTACATAAGAAGAAGTTGGTTATGGAAAAGAGGATCATTATTGATTCTATCAAGGATCACCTCATTCCACAGGTGTCCTCCCTCAAGACACCTAGAGCCATGTTTGATGTTGTTATCTACCCAAAGGGCACTTCTCCATCCGAGTGCCGACAATCCCTATGTTGGCACACAAAAGGACACTTATGGATTGAAGGTTGCCTAAAACACTATAGATGGGCATGTTATGAACTACATTCATTATCCATCTAGCTTGCCATTTTTTACCTTTGAATATGTCAATTGTTGTACGCCCCTTTTCCTATATGCAACCCACATACATACGCGAATTTTCCTACAGCATCTTGCGTATTGTACGCGAGTCTTTGTAATTGCAACCTGCGTACAGATATGTACGTGGCATTCCCTTAGAGAAACTCACATGTCATACGCGAGTTGCTAGTATTAATACCCACATATGCATTCCTTTGACATTAAAAATAATAAATCGCGATTATTTGAGATTTGTTAAGTCCTTAACTATAACCATCTTAACTGTCTCAACCTCCTCAACCCTCGAAACTGCCTTATTTCACTAAGTATAAATAAAGGCCTTGGGGAGGGTATTAATCAATCATACTTGGAGAGTAAAGTTATGCTGGTGGTCTCTATTCAGAAGTCTTTGGAGCAGCGAAACTCAGAATCCTTTGGTTGCAGAGGAGTCCTTGTCTCAGGCATTGGGTTGTAATCTTAACTCATTCACTATTGTTAATAAAGAGAATCCTTCTTCCACATGTGTTTTTAATGTCTTTCATGTATCATGGTTTGATGAATATTTATGATTAATCACTCTATATATGATTTATCTAACCTGTTTTATATACATGTATAAGCTTGCACTTGGAGGATTTTCTCTTTACAGGTGAAGGAGAAACATCCCTGAAGGCTTTGGAGGAGAAGCAGAGTGGAAGAGGACAAAGCTAGGATCAACCGTCGTGAATCGGGTGAGTCTATTCTATCCTCTTGTTTCCTTTCTGTACTCTAAAGTTGATTGCCTACAACTTTTATGAGTATGTTGGTAACCCTAGACCTTCGATTATAAGGTTTCTATTCCTGTACAATAGAACTGGTGACTCCGCTGGGGAGCCCAGACTGCTATAGGTTATTTCTTTCACCCTTGACCAGTCTTTGCCTTGAAGTTTGTGTGTGGTATTTTATCTTGGTTTAGGCTCACCATAGTGTTTGAAAGCCTTGTGGGTTTTCCTTTTTTTTGAGAAAAAATTTGTACCTGTACATGGGTTTCTCTCATACACAGTCATGTACAGAGGCCTGCATACACGGGTTGCTCTCTTGGATAGTCATGTACAATACGCAAGTTTCCCTTATACACAGTCACGTACAATCCTGGAAATAGGGATTTTTGGGCTAGGGTTTGGTTGTCCCTGTCCTTTTGTGATTCCTGTTTGTTAGTTGGATTTCTTTATAAATACTGTGCAGTCAATCTGAAGACCTTGGTGACCACACTTTGTGCTTTCTCCTAAAGCCCTTGGGTTTCTTTTGTTTGGATTGTCTTCTCTTGGAATTTTGAAGTAGGTTGGCCTGTTTGGGTTATAGGTTGAAGTGTTTTTGTCCAAATCAGTGATCAGGGTTTTGGGCAATGTTTTTCCAGTCTATCTTTTGATGGTGGTTGGTTTGTCACTTACCTTCATGAGTTTGTAGTGATTTCTTGTCATTGTACCCACCCAAGCTAGGTTTCCCGGTCTTCCTTTGTTGGTTGATTATTGGTTCGATTGACCTGTTTACTACAGTTTACTTATTTTATACAGTTGATTTGATCCATGTATACCCAAGTTTAGTGCATTTTAGGTGCATAGTAGAGTTTGAGCATTTTAAAAAGTGAAAAGAAAAACATTTTCAAGCTTTTGCATTTGCTTTTGCATAAGTATTTTTCATGTCAGTTTTAAAATATAATCTCAAAAAATACAAAAACACAATCTTGGTTTCTCTTTATCGTTTGCATTTTTTCATCAATATATATTTACAAAAAGAAAAAGAAGTTTGCTTTAATGGTGGCAATTTGCTTTGAAAAAAAAATACACCTATACTTTTTTATTTCTTATCGAGTCAAAAACACCATAGTTCATCACTCCATTTCCTTCTGAGTAAGAAATAGCCCTTTTAAATGAACGCAATAATTAAAATTTACTATTAATTTTTATTTTTAGGGGCCTTTCACCTACTAGCTTAGGCTAGACTTGTGGGATAGAAAGTGCAAACTTCCCATAAGTTTTAAAATTCAGACGTAGTGGACCATTATTTAGGTAAATCCTTGTCTTTATCAATTGTATCTAGGAAGCTCCTCTCAAAAGGGAGTCAAGCACGAGGCCATGTGGAGGCATTGGACTGAGGAGATAACCCTCTGACTCCTTGTAAAAACGTAAATCAAGACTTTTACGCATCTGGGGATTCTGTCCTAGACAGATTTTTGGGCTCAGCTACCCTGCCCATGCATACGAGTCAGGCTTGCGACTATCCCCCCAGACTGTTGGTATAGGTAAGGTGGCCTTTAGTCTCTTGACATTTAGGGTTCATACCTAGGTAAACCGGAAGGCTATTTTTGGTTCACCTTGGATGGGCTTGGAAGGTAACCCTTGTTGTAGTGTGGGAGGGCAGTGGGTGATTCCTCCGCTTGTGCCTAAGAACCACTTCAAGGATTCCAAGTAATCATTCTTCAGCTTTCTTCGGGAAAGAATATCTTTCACCCTTGATTGATTGTTTGAGGCTTTAGGAATTTTTATAGTGTGTGCTCTGTGGTTTTTCCTATGTTTAGTTGGCCTTAGGGTTTGATTTGTTAAATTTTCAATCGTGGAGGACCAACCTATAAGAAGGTCAAGAAGGTTGCAAAACCTTCCTCCTCTCGTCACATTGGAACCTCCACCTCCACCCCAAAGGTGGAGATTGGACACAGACGGTCCATTTGAACCGGTAGGAGTAAGTGAAGTTCTAGGTGAACCAGCACTTATAGCTAACCATATTAATCTTGATACAGTTGAGATAGAAGACTTTTATACTGACGAGTTTGCAAGGAATTTTAATGTGACCCTTGACTGATTTAAACGATCCTGTGATCGTTCAGGTTAGACCTTTTGATTCACCTGTTTTAGGTGTCCCTGTGGGTAGGATTATGTCTTCTGTGGGAGAAAGTTATTTTGTGTTCACCTCAGCCCTTCCGGCTGAAGGGGTGCTAACTCCCCTGGTAAATGCCCCTAGATCTAGTATACCTTCTACGCCTTTAACTCCAACGAGCTGGGTGGTCCAACCACCGGTTCACTCAAACTTAGCAGGTACTTCTAGTGATATGGTTACTGGGATTCCTAGTATACCTATTGTTCCTTCTTCCTTTCCATACATTACCCAGAGTGGTCCGGTAGGATCCTCGGCTTTCGTCCAAGGATTTCCTTGGAATGGGGGGCACATTCCCCCATCCACTCTGTACATAGGCCCATCACCTTCTTATGTAGGAGTGCAGTTTGGAAATAATACCTCTTATGGGAAAAAATTTCAAACTCCGATTTTCTCCCCCTTTACGAGCTCTCCCTTTTCGTTGTTTAGCGGAGGGATACCAGGTCCTGTCTTTCAGACCCCAGTTTCAATTGGGATAGCCCGAACTTCTTATACTGCACCTCCCACTCACAACCCTGTGGCTTACAGATGGAATCTGTTTCAGAGTAATCTACTCACTTCGCAACCAGTGGCAGGGGGAAACCCCATCTTTACCTATGGGCATTCGAGGGAAGGTCCCTCTAATCCCCAGGCTAGCACTTTTAGTGCCCCGGTTCAACCCAAAATTCCATTCTTGGAAATGTTAAACTTGCCAGATTTTTCTAAGTTGATGAATGACCCGCTGAGGCATGACCCCTTGTGGCCACCTGTTCCCACCAAATTCCCATCGGATATCCCTAAATTCGAGGGAAAAGTTGGTGAAGATCCTGGGGCTCATGCCACCACATTCCATTTATGGTGTTCTTCGAATTCACTGAATGAAGATTTAGTTAGGTTGAGTTTGTTCCAGAGAACCTTAACAAGTACCACGGCAAAATGGTATATTGACTTACCTTCAGCTGCTTTCAATAGTTTCTAGGACTTGGATAGTGCATTTCTTAGCCACTTTCATCTTCCGATCCGATATGATTTCGGAACAGACTTGTTATCTACCTTTAGGAAGAACAAGGCTACCCACATCTCAGATCACATCCAAGAGTGGAGGAGGAAAAGAGCCTTATAAAATCCACTATCCCTCGTGAGTTCCTACTATAGTGGTTCCTTAAATCCCTGTTGCCCTACATATCTAAGGACGTATCCACCTCAAGATTGTTGAATGAAGAAGAAGCCATTCTCAAGGCCCAGTAATTGGATTTGATTTATTCACAATCTGGGATCTTGTATGAGATTATCCTTGAGGCACTGAGGCCTACGCACGATGTAGAGAAGCCTAAGCCTGGACCCCATGCCGATGGTGTGGTTGGGTCCGTCAACTCTCCCACTGTAGAGTCTTTGGCTAAGAAACTTCATCAGTTGTCCATCAAGCAGTCTATGGTGGAGGCATCAAAGGCTTCCCCCTTTCCCCATATTGCAAATGTATTTGCACAAACCTCTTAGATGGAAATCAGCAGCCCGGTGGGAAGCAAAAGAGAGGAACGAAAGGAGAGGGAAACCAAAACAAGCAGAAACCCGCGAATAATGTTGATGGGGGCAAGAAAGAAAATAAGAAGGTTAATTTCCTGTGTAAGTTGTGCCACAAGGACCACCTTAATCACCTTTTTCCCCTTATGGAACAAGCCCAGAGCTGCTTAAAGCTCAACAACCGGCTGTCCTGAAGGATCCTTTTCCCCAAGGGCAGAACTCTGCTTCAGCTTCTAATGTAGCAGGGGGCACTCAAAATGCCCCTGACCCAAACTATATCAACATGGTTCAATCTTTTACTTTGTTACAGACGAGGAATAAAAATTATGAGAAAGAGACTTCTAAGAAGGGTAAAGCTGTAGGTGAAACCTCTAACCCTCTCACGATAGAGAAGCCTGCTGAAACTATGTCGAAGATACTGAAAGGTGTCTTCAAGAAGACCTTGCATAACCCTAACACTAGGGCTGCTTCAAGCTACTCTATGGTTGAATATCTAGCCCAAACCCCATGTGCAATGTCAGCTTTAGAGGTGTTACAGAGTTGTCCCGCCCAGCGGGATGCCCTCTTAGTAGCTTTAGGCAGCATGGACTCATCGAGTCTCATGGTGAAATTTCATTTGTCTGATGTTAAAATTCGCCTACCTTATCATGTATCCTTATCAATAGATGTCATCCATGGTGGAAAAACCATTGGAAGGGCAGTTGTTGACGAGGGTGCCTCTACATGTGTTATGTCCTTGACCTGTTGGAAAGGTCTCGGATCCCCAGAGTTGGTCCCATCAAACACTCTACTTACTGCTTTCGATGGAAGTTATTTCCATCTGCATGGTATCCTACTGGCTTTTGAAATTAAGCTGGCAGGGAAAGCAGTGTCTATTGAAGTAGAAGTAATTGATGCACCCTTGGACTATAATCTGCTTCTAGGAAGAAACTAGACTTATGTGATGTCCACTATTGCATCAGTCGTTTTTTGTGTAGTGTTTTTTCCACATGAGGGAAAGTTGGTTACTATTGACCAACTTGATTTTACTCGAAAAGGCCATTTAGAGTCTAATGAGTTTGATGTGCCATTGTTTGATCAGGTCAAACCTACTGCACAGAGCTTGGGGGCTGGAATGTACACATCACTGATGGGCACATTTGATTTTCCAGCCCCGGTTAACTATATTGGTTCTACTAGTGTGGGGAGGTCCATAGCCACGGTTGTTGATAGGACTGATCCTTGGGTTCTCCCTTCCCCCCATGAACCAGAAGTGCCCTTATCGGAAATGGAAGTAGCTTACCAAGATATCACTCAAACCACTGTTGACCCCATTCCAAATTCTATTATAGTCTCGGAGGACCTGGAAGAAGTCTACTTGCCTGCATGGGCGGAAAACTCTTCGCACTCTATAGATTGTTTAGACATGGTTTTACCTTCTGATGAAGCCATCTTGGAATCCATGAGTGGACGTGGTAATATTTGTGAGGATCTTCACTATCGATCCTATTTTCTTCCAGAACTAAGCAGAATAGAAAATAAAGAGTTTCGTTTGAGATTGTCAAAAGATGTTGATACACCCATCAATCCCTTTCCCAGGAAAGGAATGTTTGCCGAGGGGAATATGGAAAATATTTCCACCACTATACCTATTAACATCTCTATAAATCCTGATGTCATGGAAAACATATACATAGGTGCAAACTGATCTCCCGAAGAGATTGCTATCTATACTTCCCTGTTTAAGGAATTCCGTGATGTCTTTACCTGGTCATATGAGGAGATGCCATGCATAGATCCATCGATTTTTGAACATGAAATCCAAACATATCCTGATGCTAAACTGGTTCAAAAAAATTTAAGGCATGTTAACTCGCGCAAAGCAGTGGCTATGAAGGCTGGTTTTATCTATCCCATAGCTTTGACAGAATGAGTATCCAACCCTGTTCCTATTGATAAGAAGCAAGGGACTATCCTCGTCTGTACTGACTTTAGAGATTTGAATAAAGCCTATCCTAAGGACAACTATCCCATGCCATTTATAGACCAGATTATAGATGCTTGTGCAGGAAGTGAGGTGTTCTCGTTTATGGATGGTTTCTCCGGATACAATCAAATTCAAATAAAACCGGAAGACCAACATAAAACTGCTTTCATTTGTCCTTGGGGTACCTTCGCGTACAAGAAAATGCCCTTTGGATTGAAAACTGCTGGGGAAACCTTTCAACGAGCTATGAAATTTTCCTTCCATGATATTAAAGCCATTTTCGAACCTTACCTTGATGATCTTCCTGCACATTCTTGTAAGAGGATTCAACATCTAGATCACTTACGATTGATATTTGAGAGATGCAGATATTATAAAATCCACTTGAATCCCCACAAGTGTGTATTCTGCATCGAGTCAGGAAGATTGCTCGAGTTCATTGTCTCTAATAGAGGCATCCAGGTGGATCCATTAAAAGTTGATGCCATTGTAAATCTTCCTCCTCCTCATTCTATTAGGCAAATTCAAAGCCTGCAAGGGAAGTCAAATTTTCTTCGACATTTTATTGTTAACTATGCCATGATTTCTAAGGGTTTCATGCGCCTGCTCAAACAGGACACCCCATTTGTATGGGCTGAAACTGTACAACTTGCTTTCGAGACATTGAAAAAAAAATTGTTGTCGGCACCCTTACTGCGTCCGCCAGATTATTCTAGGGATTTTATATTATATCTGGCTGTGTCTGATTCAACCATTGGGGTAGTGCTGGTCCAGGAGGATGATAAGCTCGTAGAGAATGCCATTTATTATCTTAGTTGTGCTTTATCTAGACCTGAACTCAAGTACTCCCATGTTGAGAAATTAGCCTTAGTAGTTATTTATGTTGTCCAGAGGTTACGTCACTACATTTTAATAAGGACCACAACAGTAGTGGAAGATGTGAATCCATTTCAATATGTTTTGTCACAACGGATTATTGGGGGGGAATTTAACAAATGGATAGTCATTCTCCAAGAGTTTGACTTGGATTTTCAGTCTGCTAGGTTTAAAAAGTCCTTAGTTTTTGTTGAGCTTATAGCAAAATTTCCTACAGAAGAAGATGTAGTCGTTGAAGATGACTCATTCCCAGATGAGTACATCTTCTCGATATCCACCTCTAATCCTTGGTATGGGGATATTCTTATATATCTCAAGACTTTGAAGTATCCTACAGCTTCCTCATGGGAGGAATGACGTAATTTATTCCTTCATGCCAAGAACTACCTCATCATAAGAGATCCATTATATCGAAGAGGGGCATTAGAGGAAATTTAAACTCAAAATGGGCCTTTTAAATTTTATTCAAATTCCATGTCATGATGTGTTAGCCAATGAAATTTCTTTAAATTTGAAATACCGTATAGGTCTTAAACACTTTTTTAATATAAATTTGGGGATAGGTATCATAAAAAAAATTACTTTTTTTGTTTGTATTTTTTACATATCTCCCTGTGTTTTTACTCAAATTTCGATCAGGAGAGCTCATTGGATGTGGAATTAAATTCCACATCCAACGAGTACCCACTCAACATACTTTTGACAGACCCCGCTACCCCAAAAACAAGAATTACCTGAAAAAACAGAATGATGATGTCATCATTCCATTTTTTCAGGTATTTCTTGTTTTTGGGGTAGCGAGGTCCGTCAAAAGTATGCCGAGTGGGTACTCGTTGGATGAAAAATTTAATTCCACATCCAACGAGCTCTCCCGATCAAAATTTGAGTAAAATCACAGGGAGATATGTCAAAAATACAAACAAAAAAGTAGTTTTTTTCTTTTCTTCCTCCAAAATTAATAAATATTATTTTATTATTTTAACTATTATTTTATGAATTCATTTTAGGAGGCCCATTTTGAGTTGAAATTTCCTCTAATGTAGATTCCATTTTGCGTCGATGCCTTACCCATGAGGAAGCAGAGATTGTCCTAAATGATTCCCATAGTGGAGCATGTGGGGGTCATTTATCTGGGTTAGAAACGGCCCAGAAGATACTACTTGCTAGTTATTTCTGGACCATGATATTCAAAGATTGTGTGGAAGCTGTGAAGCACTGTCATCCTTGTTAGATTTACACCAGGAAAATGCGGTCACATCCCGCTCCGTTGTTTCCCGTTTTCTCGGTAGGCCCCTTCATGAAATGGGGGATTGATTACATGACATGTAACCCAGCCTCAGCTAGGGGGCATAAATATATCATTGTTGTTGTTGACTATTTTATGAAATGGCCAGAGGCAATGCCTACTTTTAAAGAAGATGGGGAAACAGCAACTTTCTTCGTATTCAATCATATTATAGCACGGTTTGGTATACCCAAAGCGATTGTCACTGACCATGGCATTCATTTTCAAAATAACATGATGACAGAACTGACCACTATGCTTGGGTTCAGACAAGAAAATTCATCTTTGTACTATCCGCAAGCAAACGGTCAGGTTGAGGCTATAAACAAAACTTTAAAGACTATCCTTAAACGTACAATTGATGTAGCCCGTTCTAACTAGCACATCATGCTATATCCTGCTCTTTGGGCCTACCGAACTAACTTAAAAACTGCTACGGGTTTCTCCCCTTTCCAACTCATTCATGGAGTGGAAGCAGTTACCCCGATTGAGTGTGAAATCCCATCTCTAAAAATAGTTATTCATGTGTTACCTAATATGATAGAGCTTGAGGAACGTGTGGTACATTTAGAATACCTTGATGAACAGCGTAGAGATGCACTGACTGCTAATCAAGCTCATAAGAATAGGGTCAAAACTCAATATGATAAATCGGTCAAACCTCAGGTTTTCTCTGAGGGGGAACTTGTCTTGCTTTGGGACCAAGAAAAAGAACCCCTGGGGGTAGGAAAATTCAAGGCCATGTGGTTAGGACCTTATGTCGTGTCGAAAGTCTTGAAGAAGGGCACATATGAGTTAATTTATTTTGATGGGAACAAGCTGCCTAAGCCTAGAAATGGGCTCTATCTAAAGAAGTACTATGCTTAGGCTTAGCACTTTTTCTTGTATTTTTATCGTATGTATTTTTATGTACATTAGGTTGTTGGTTGTGTTTTTTTATACCATCTGTTGGTTGTTGCAGATGTCTTTTGAGAGGTATATAGGGTTCTCCGATGGCACCAGCCGCCACACTTGTAATCTAGCCTCAGCAGCATGGGTCATTTACTCTCCCTTAGGACAGCTAGTTGCCGCAGGAGGCGCTTGCTTAGGTCCTGCTTCTAATAATGTTGTTGAGTATAGGGCTGTAATTGAGCTTCGATGGGATGCTTTGTCACGTGGTATCACCCAACTTGAGGTCCATCTGGACTCTCAACTGGTGGTCTCCCAGCTCAATCGAGCTTATCAGGTACGAAATCCTATTTTATTATGTCAGTTCATGCAAATTTAGTTATTGGAAAGAAATTTTGAAGTTATTATATTTAATCACATTCCAAGAAATTAGAATTCATTGACTAATGCATATGCTAATTACATTTTAGATTGGCATCTAACACACATTTCATAAAAATATACATCATGCACATAAAAAAAACTTGTAAATAAACCGACAACAACAATATATATATGTATGTAAGTATCTGTCCATAGAAAGGTCGAGTCTGATCCTCAGATCCAGTCATAACTGTATAATATACAAAAATGTGGATTGCAGTCCATCAAAATGTCCTAGATCTAAGTAGGACCACTCTGGTCACTTGGACCACCTTGGTCCCCATGGTCTCTCTGTACTCTAGCTTCCTCAGCCTCTTTGGCTTTGGTAGCCTCCACGGCATCTATGTATACAAGAACTGCTCTGGCTACTCGCCTCAAAAGGTGTAACCAGACAAGTGGAACTTCAACCACAAACTTCTGCATGACGACCGGGATATGCTCTATCCGCAAAGTGGGAAATATTTGGGTAAGTCTGGCTAGATTCCCCTCTAGAACCCTAATAAGCCTCGAGTCTTCACCTACGACAGGATGAACAAACATGCGTGGATGCCCCTCAGGGTGGACCGGTCCAATATCTGTATTTTGACATGTTTATAGGATTAAGACTTGTATAAATATGTATATATCTATCATTTTAAAATTCATAAAAGTTTTCAAAATGTTAAAAATTAAAAGATTGTTTACCTAGATCTCCCCATGCTCCTCTTGTAGGGAGGACAAGGTCTGGATCACCTTGGAAATCCATGTTGGCATATGGAAACTGTTCTAGTGCCGGTAGCTGTCACTCCCACCAGATATAGAAGTCATCATCGTATACACTCTGTGTTGTGTCTCCTCCTCCTTGACGAAGGAAGATATCTCCCCATCTTCTCAGCCTTGGCTAATGTGGAGATCGGATTGGTAGAGGTATGGTGGGGCTCAACCTTGGTACTCTCAAAGAAGAAGAAGGCAACCAATATGCTAGAATACCCAAAGTTCTTTCACCTTTCTCTCTTGCAATCAGAGAGTTGTCTTTTCATAATAGGGACAACTCCTGAACACCAATCATAGAGGGCACCATGCATACAATCCACCGCCAACCTCATTTGGTTTCATGTAGCTAAATGTAATGAATACGATCCTGCAATCCTCACGATTGTTCTCATCAGTACCTGTAGTGTGAAATAACGGATATGTGCAATAGGGACACAACTCGCTCTCTTCTGGGTACCTGGTGTGCAAAACACATCAATGTAGTTCTGGACACTTAAAATATCACCGCCCTTGCTAGTGCCCTCTAAGTTGACCGGTGCTCCTCGTTGTGACAGACCAGTAATGAAATATATGTCTTTAGAAGTCATTTCCAAAGTCTCACCCTGTAGGTCAAACATCCCCAAATCATGATCCCAATAGTTTATCATGAAGTCCAATAGACAGACATTGGCTTACATGGGTGATGTGCAAAAGAACTTTAATAACCCACTCGTTCACAAAGCATGTACGGTGGGTGCACTTTGGAGTGCTTCTTGGTCCATAGTTTCATGCTCCCGTTCCCTGGACTCAACCTAATGTTTGATCTTTATCCTGATCCCTGGACTCAACCTAGTTTCATGCTCCCGTTCACTGGACTCAACCTAATGTTTGATCTTTATCCTGATCCCATCATTCTTATATCTATTCTTTATTGTGTCTCCCTTCTTTTTCCCAGTTCCTAGTCACTCTTGTGATCCATTGGAGGATCTATTGTCTTCCTTATCACAGCATGGTTTCATTTCAGTACTTCCTGATGATGAAGACCTAGATTTTTTACGATCGTACCTCAGGATTCACTTTTATCATTGGTGAATTCCTTTGCTTCAGTTGTCGATTATCACCTATTGATTGACAAACTGTTGAATCCTTTCCATGTTCGACTTCAACCTACATTTATTCACATGGCTTGGATTGTACTGGTTCTTTGGGATTGTTTATGAAGACTTTAGTTCCTCTCATACGGACTAAGTTGCACAAGATTATGTTCCATTTATGTCCACAGCTTCCAGATCTTTGAAGACTCGTCATTATTGTATATTGTGGCTTCGATCCACCTTTGTAATATACGTGGTCTTGTACCCGTATCATATGATGTACTCAAATATTGTAAAGGAGCTAGTGTTCCAGTATATTGAACATAGCATCCTCAGATATGACTATGTATATGACATTATTATGTATTTGTTTCAGGTACTACCTCTGCTCCATTGGATTTTTGAGTTCTCCAAAGATAAATATTATAATGTATTTCGGCCATCGCTTCCCTCTGGCCTCACACATTAGGGGGTATCTGTTATCTACCCAAATGGCACTTCTCTGTCCGAGTGCCGACATTCCCTATGTTGGCACACAAAAGGACACTTATGGATTGAAGGTTGCCTAAAACACTATAGATGGCCATGTTATGAACTACATTCATTATCCATCTAGCTTGTCATTGTTTACCTTTGAATATGTCAATTGCTATACACCCCTTTGCCTTTATGCAACCCACGTACTTATGCGACTTTTCCTACAGCATGTCACGTACTATACGCAAGTCTTTGTAATTGCAACCCACATACAGATCTGTACGCGGGATTTCCTTAGAGAAACTCGCATGTCATACATGAGTTGCCAGTATTAATACCTGCATATGCATTCCTTTGACATTAAAAATAATAAATCGTGATTATTTGAGATTTGTTAAGTCCTTAACTATAAATAACCATCTTAACTGTCTCAACCTCCTCAACCCTCGAAACTGTCTTATTTCACTAAGTATAAATAAAGGCCTTGGGGAGGGTATTAATCAATCATACTTGGAGAGTAAATTTATGATGGTGGTGTCTATTCAAAAGTATTTGGAGTAGCGGAACTCAGAATCCTTTGGTTGTAGAGGAGTCCTTGTCTCAGGCGTTGGGTTGTAATCTTAACTCATTCACTATTGTTAATAAAGAGAATCCTTCTTCCACATGTGTTTTGAATGTCTTTCATGTATCATGGTTTGATGAATATTTATGATTAAGCACTCTATATATGATTTATCTAACCTTTTTTATATACATGTATAATCTTGCACTTGGAGGATTTGCTCTTTACAGGTGAAGGAGAAACATCCCTGAAGGCTTTGGAGGAGAAGCAGAGCGGAAGAGGACAAAGCTAGGATCAACCGTCGTGAATCGAGTGAGTCTATACTATCCTCTTGTTTCCTTTCTTTACTCTAAAGTTGATTTCCTGCAAGTTTTATGAGTATGTTGGTAACCCCAGACCTTCGGTTATAAGGCGTTTATTCATGTACAACAGATGCCCTAACCAAATTGTTTGAAGGGAAGAACATCAAACGGAAGATGACTCTAAGGAACTAGTTGAAGAATGTCAAGATCCAGAATGAGGAGACCATCCAGTCATACTTCAAAAGGGTCTCCTAGATCAAAGAACAACTAGAAGTTGTAGATGAAGAAGTGGAGAATGAAAAATTGTGATGACAACATTGAATGGCCTCCCCAGGTCATGGGGTTCTTTCATCCAAGGAATCTATGCTAGAAAGAAGTTGGTCAAGTTTAGTAGACTGTGGGGAGAATTCTCTCAAGAAGAAGCTCGGATAGTTGCTTGAGAAGAAAAGATGGGAAGTGAATATCAATCTCTCACAGTACACTCCAAGAAATGAAGAAGGGAAAATCATCATCACCAAGGTAAGTATTCTCATCAGAAAAATAACTTTATGAGAAGGGATCCATCCAAACTTAGATGTTATACATGCGATGAAATAGGAAAATTTGCTAAAAACTGTCCCAAGAATAAGAATGGATCCAAGAAGAAGAAGAACTCCAAAAGAAGACATCATGCTCACACTACCGAGGATGATGATCCTCCCAGGAAGAGAGTAAAACAAGAAAGTGAAGACTCTTCAAGTGAAGATGAATATGTTCTGATCTCCGCTCTCATGGGAACTGTCACTCATGGAAGCAAAGATTGGCTTATTGACAGTGGGGCTTCCAAGCACATGACACATTTCAAGGAATCCTTTGAGAAACTATCTGAACATAATTCACCCCATAAGCTGAAGCTTGGGGATGACTACCAATATCCCATAAAAGGTAGTGCTGAATCCTCCTACAAGCTAGACTCTGGAAAATCTATAAAAATGAAAGATGTCTTGTTTGTACCAGGATTGAAGAAGAATCTTCTATCCATATCAGCATTGGATGCAAAAGGTATGAGGGTTGCATTTATAGATGGCCAAGTCATCATGTGGCCAAGAGGAAAGACTATTGATGATGCAATAGTGATTGGAGAACAAGAATGAGGCTTATACAAGCTGAAGGGCCATCCAGAAAAAGCTATGGTCCATGACACAGTAGAGCCAAATGAAATTTGGTTTAGAAGGCTTGCACATGTGCATTACAGAGAACTACCACTTGCAAGCAAAGTTGTTGAAGTTCTTCCAGAAATTCAAGCAAAACATGAAGGGGTCTACAAAGGATGTGTGAAAGGAAAGAATACAAAGAATACATTTCCAAGTAGTGAGAGCAAGGCAAAAGGAATCTTGGAAATCATCCACTCCGATGTATGTGAACCAATGTCATCAAGCTCACTAAGCAGGTATGTATACTATGTTTCTTTAATTGATGACTTTTCTAGGAAGACATGGATTTACTTCATGAAGAACAAAGATGAAGTTTTCAGCAAGTTCAAGGAGTTCATCAAGAATCACACAAAAAAGAAGATCAAGACCTTTCAATCAGATAATGGTGGAGAATTCACATCAAATGAATTCAAAGACTTATGCAAAGAATTAGGGATTAAGAGGGAATTGTCCACTCCTTACAATCCACAATAGAATGGGGTTGCAGAAAGGAAGAATAGAGCCATCATGGAAGCTGCAAGAGCAATGTTTCATGATCAAGATCTTCCTATGCATCTATGGGCAGAAGTAGCTAGAACAGCGGTGTATGTACAGAACCATACTCCACACAGAGTACTCGAGAACAAGACTCCTAAATAAATCTTCTCCGGTAAGAAACCAGAAGTCAGCCATCTCAGAATATTCGGCAGTCCAGTGTACATACACATACCAAAAGAAAAGAGAACAAAAATAGATCCTTCAAGAAAGAAGGGTATATTTGTGGGATACTCTGAAAGCTTGAAGGCTTACAGAATATACTTCCCAAGATACAAGAAGATTGACATCAGCAGGGATATAACATTTGATGAAGACACAGCTTACAACAAATCCAAGAAGAGACCTGCTGAAGATACTGAAGAAGCAGAAGCACCCAGAATTCATGATACAATCATGAATGAAGAAATTCATGAAGAAGATCAAGAACTTGAAGAACCACAAAGACCTGTAGATCCACCTCAGGAGAAGAATCCTCATAAGAGGAAACCTTCTTGGGTACAAGAAATTATCCAAGGTGCGGAAAGATATGGGGCTCCAGAAGAGAATCACAGAGAAAGAAAGAGAACCAGATCTTGTTTCGGATATGTAGCTTTACTATGTGATGTTATCAATAAATAACCTTCCAACTATGAAGAAGCAGCAGAACGAAAAGAATGGAAGGATTCCATAATCGAAGAGTATCAATTGATCATGAAGAATGATGTTTGGGATGTTGTCCCAAGACCAGAAGGGAAGTCAATTGTAACTTCCAAATGGATCTACAAGATCAAACATGCTACAGACGGTAGCATTGAAAAATATAAGGCAAGATTTGTGGCTCGTGGCTTCTCACAGAAGGAAGGAATAGATTATGAAGAAACCTTTGCTCCTGTGGCCAGATACACTTCCATCAAAATAGTACTTGCTTTGGCTGCAGTAATGAAATGGAAGATACACCAAATGGATGTCAAGACTGCTTTCTTGAATGGTGTAGTGGAAGAGGAAGTGTATGTAGAACAGCCACTCAGTTTTGAGACACATGACAGGGAATCTCATGTGTGTAGATTGAAGAAAGCCCTGTACAGTTTGAAACAGGCACCCAGGACATGGTACAACAGAATTGACAGCTTTCTATCCAGTTTGGGCTTTACCAAGAGTAAAGCAGATTCCAACCTTTACTACAAGGTTGAAGATGGCAACCCAGTGATGCTTCTACTATATGTAGATGATCTGTTTGTAATAGGTATGAATGGGTTGATTGCTAATACAAAGAGAAAGGTTGCTACCAAGTTCGAAATGAAGGACTTGGGTATGATGCATTGTTTTCTAGGTATGGAGGTGTGGCAGAATGCGGATGGAATCTCCCTCGGACAAGGGAAGTATGCAGTAGAGATCCTAAATAGGTTTGGGATGATGGACAGCAAGGCTATGGCCACACCTATGGGATCGAACCTGAAGCTATTGAGCGATGCTTCATCAAAGACGGTTGATGCCATGATGTATCATCAAATGATTGGGTCCTTGATGTATCTAATGAACACAAGACAAGACATTTGCTTTGTTGTGAACACCTTGAGCCAGTTCTTGACAGATCCGAGACATGTTCACTTGATTGCTGTAAAGCACATTCTGAGGCACCTAAGGGGTACAATTTATTATGGACTCAAGTACGAGGCAAATCAAAAGATTAACCTAGAGGGTTATGTTGATTCAGATTGGGAAGGTAGTGCCATCGATAAGAAAAGAACTTTAGGTTGTTACTTTAGTATGGGATCAAGTGTGATCTCTTAGTTTAGCAGGAAGAAATCCTGTGTGGCACTAAGTATAGTTGAAGCAGAGTATGTCGCAGCTTGTTTAGTTAGTTGTGAGGCAGTATGGCTGCGGAAACTACTGTTTGATTTATTTGACCTCCAAATGGATGCTACTTGTATACATTGTGACAACCAGAGTTGCGTGAAGTTGTCAGAGAATCCAGTGTTCCATGACAATTCAAAGCATATCGAGATCAAGTATCACTATATCATAGATATGGTGTAGAAGGGAGCAGTGAAGCTCCAGTATGTTACGACGAAGGAAAAAATAGCTGATGTATTGATGAATCCATTGGCTAGGGTGAAGTTCGAGTACTTCAGGAAGAAGCTTGGTGTTCTCCAGGTCAAGGTTTCCTCCAAGGGAAAGTGATGGGACCCATAGCCATTCTGACATGGTGAGAGAATTGGTTCCTTCCATGGTCAGATGTAAGGGCTAAGCCATTATGTCATGGTGAGAGGATTGGCTCCTTCCATGTCAAATATGAGTGCTGAGATCCATAGCCATTCTAATGAGTAGGTCAGATATAAGGGCTAAGCCATTATGTCATGGTGAAAGGATTGGTTCCTTCCATGTCAGATATGAGTGTTGGCCGTTCTGTCGAGTAGGACAGATATAAGGGCAACTGCCATTCTCCTGCGGAATGGAGGCACCTAGTCAGTTACCAGGTAGCTCGGTCTAGGACTGGGGGCCATTTTGATATGATTGTAGGATTGGTTCTTACAGGATCAGATGTGAGTGCACGTCTTTTCGAACATACTTGTTGGATTGGTTCCTTGTATGTGTCGAATGTGAGTGCAAAGCCTTTCTTCGATCATTGGTTGATCAAATACAAGTGTTGAGCCTTTCTTCGATCATTGGTTGATAAAATATAAGTGTTGTGCCTTTCTTCGATCATTGGTTGATCAAATATAAGTGCAGTGCCTTTCTTCAATCATTGGTTGATCAAATGTAAGTGCAGGAGCCTTTTGGCATGGAGGATTGGTTCCTCACATGGCCAAGTGTAAGTGTTGGGCCTTTCTTCGATCATTGGTTGATTAGATGTAAGTACCAGGCCTTTTTTATAGGGTTTTGGGCTATGTTACCACATGGTCAAATGAGTGTTGGGAATTTCCTTTCTGATATGATTATAGGATTAGTTCCTACATGATCATATGTAAGTGCTAGGCAGGCCATTCTGACTTAACTGTTAGATATAAGCACTGAGGAAGACCTACATGGTGGCTATGCCTACATCTAGCATGAAAAAGGGTTGGCTCTATAGAAATTCCTATGACGAGAAGAATCATGAGATAGCACTTGTGAAGATTCAGTATTGACGATCCAGCAGAGATGATCCATATCCAGAGATGATGCTCTAGAGATGATCCAGATCCAGTGATGATCCAGATCCAGTGATGATGATCCAGATTGAGTGATGATCCAGATCCAGAGATGAAGATGACTTGAAGACGACGAAGACTTGAAGATGAAGAGATGCAGATGATGAGAAGATCCAGAGAAGAAGACCAGTGATGAAAATTGTGTCGAGAGAATACCTTCCTAGTTAATAGGGAGTGTTGATGTAATTATAACTTCAGAATGTATTCACTTGTATTTCTTATCTATTGTAACCCGATGTTTATTCTGGGATGTTCTTGTGTCATGTCATGACCCGATGTTCCTATCAGGAGGATCTATAATGTAAATTCATGTCAATTCATTGTGGGTAACCCTCCTATTGTCTAAGGGTTAAAGTCCCCATAGTTCCGGGGCACTAGGGTTATTAGACTCTCCTAGTGAGGTTGGTCCTAGTAGGATTTTAGTCATGTCGGGAATTAGTATAAATAGAGAGGTGACCTCTCTATTTATCACACATCTCATACACACTCAGTTGTAGCGCATAGCTAAGGAAGAGAAATAAACTGGGGTAAGAGGAAAGAGCTTACTGCTATCGGGATATTGTCTTACTATTTTTGGGTTTCACTTTGGTGCTGATTCTATCTCTGAGGAAGTTGCAGGGTTTTCTCCATTTATGGTTTCCCTGAGGAAAAACATTGTGTTCATTGTCTCTTATGTTTGATTGCTATGCTTTTTGTTCTCTTAGTTAAATATCCTAATGATATTCTAGCTTAATGTTTAAAATCTAACAGAAATGTAACTTACATGGGAAAGGAAGAGTCATTTTGGAGCTAGTGAGACACTTGAACTAGATTCCCTAGCTCTATGTAAACAAAGATGAAGATGCTATGACACCTATGACAAAAATAAGGTCTAAATGCTGAGATATGACATATCTAACATTTTAGGTCGAAATATAACCTCCAAGAGAGCTCTCATGTGAGTTGGGGAAGCTCAATGGGCTCCTACTCAAATTTGGGGAAGGTGGAGGCTAGGAAAGAGGGGACACATGGAAAATAATCAGCCCACACCCTAATTCGAATTGGATTGCATTTACAGATGTAATGGGAACCTTTTAAGACTAATTATTTTTATAAATTACAAGAATCAAACAAGAGAAGATATTTTGATCATTTGTGAATTGTGAGAGCCAGTGGATGACTAGTTTTCTTGCCTTAGCCAATTTTGAGGGTGAAAGATTCCCATCCTAGTTGGTGTTTGGAGAGGCCATTCAGGTATTTCAAGAATATTTAATGGATTATTATTTTTAGGTGTAATATATATTAAATCACGTGGATTCTTCTATTTCAACACTCTCTATCAACCATTTCCAGTTTTCTTTGCATATTCATGCTCATGGAGGGATTGTGCCTTGGGTGAGACCATGTACTATTTGGGAGAGATATTCCTGATATATTTATAATTTTAATCATTTAAATATTCCCTTTTATTCATTATCATAAATTTTCAATTCGAAATACCCAATATTTGTATGTCAAAATGACTTTTAATGAGCAAATAGTGACCATTTCCACTCTATTTTGATAAATGACATGGTAATGTTTATTATTTTGAATGGAGGAATGTATATCTGATAAATGTATGATGAATGGAATGTAATTAATTTTTATTTAAAGTCTCATGTTCATTACTTAATCATTGGAATCCATTTTACTCATTTTTATTGCATTGGGAGAAGATTTGGTGCATTTTCCCCAAGGGTCGAAATTGTGATTTGGGAGCTGTTTTGGAAAGAGTCATAACAGTATGTATAAAATGAACCATGATGAATATGAGACTCTGAAAATGTACCTTAAACATTCCCTTCCTCTGTTCTGAAATTTGATTGACTTTGGAACCATTTGAGAAGCCATTTCCGGAAATTACGTAGGGGGAATTAGAGCCCCAATTTGCTAGTAACGACTTTTACTTTGAACAGAACATTAAAAAAATTTGAAGAAGTAATTTGGGGGTCATAAAAAATCCCTTAACATCATATTTAATTTATAATATCATTCATGTACCTTCTGAGAAAATTTGGGATCATTTGGGCCGATTTGGAGGTCTAGACATCAAAACTAGTTAAGGTCAAAATTGGGGAAAAGGTGAAAAAATTGTTCATTTAATAAAATTTCAAAAAGGGACATTACAAGTGGTATAATAGCATGGTATTGGCACCTAATGGTATTAAAAATGAGTCAAATAAATAATCCACCACCCTTAGATCCTAAAGTGGAAGGTGTTTTTGTTGAAGAAGTAGTAGTAGAAGAAGAGGTACATTCTGCTGAAATTATGACTGGCGAGGGGAAGGATAACACTGATTAGGGAAAGGTTGAATGTATTAAACTCATACAAACTCTCTTTGATGAAATAACCAATAACATGAACCGGCATCTTATGAAAGGATTTGAATTGTTGGTTAGCCAATTTGGGAGCAAATTAGGAGTAATTGGAGATAGCAGTAGTTCACAATCAGAAGAAAAGAAGACAATGGGTGAGCATATTTTTTCAAGAACAAGACCCCATAATAGACCCCATGAATTTCAGAGCACACCAATTCCTACTGCACCTAAATTTCTTTTACCCAAAGAATAGCCTAACATTCAACTTGTACTTGCTACAATGGCAAAACAATGGGATAAATTGGATGAAGATTGTAAAAGAAGTGTGCCATTTGATCAGTACTTTGTTGTTGAAAATAAACTCAAAAAGAAGGAAGATAATAAGTTTCTATATATAAAAAAAAGACTTGAATGGTGTCATTATTAAAGTGCCACTCCCTAATTTTGATGGTTCTTCTCAAAGTTCTGCTAACACTTGGGTGCAAAAATTAGATGTGTATTTTCAGTTGAATCCAATGGTGGAAGAAGATGCCTTAAAAATGGCCATATTGCACTTAGAAGGAGATGCCAATGAATGGTGGTTCCATGGAAAGAATAATTTGGGTCATGATCAGGTTAACACATATGGATAATTTATTGATAGGGTACTATAGATATTTTAGCAAAAAGATCTTGAATTGTCTTTCAAAGAACTAGCACAATTGAAGCAAGTTGGGACCCCGACTGATTATATGATGGAATTTCAAAAATTATCAGTCAAGGTGGTTGATGTGTCTATGGGAAGGTTAGTATTGTTGTTCACTAAAGTTTTGGATGAAACCTTAAAATTTTTGGTCAAATCCCACAAGCCCACTACATTAAAATATGCAATGAGCTTGACTAGAGATCTCCAAAATGTGCTTCCTAGAACAAGATTTCCTCACAAGCCTAACTTCAAATTTGAAAAGAAGCCTTGGAAAAGAGATTCACCTGATAAGAATCCTTGGAAAAGAGATGCACCTGATAAGAATCATTTTCAAAGAGCTTCAAATGAAAATAATAAGAAAGAAAGACTAAACAGGGATGAACTTCGAAGAAAAAAATTGTGCTTCACATGCTTTCAACCATGGACACCGGGGCATAAATGCACTAAGGGAAAAGCTCAATACATAGAATTAATTTTTGATAATGATGAGTATGAAGGGGGTATGGATGAAGGAAAAAATTCTGATCAAGAGAAATCATATGAGATAGCAGCTGAAGAAGAAATACAAGAAGAAAATCAGCCTTCACTGGACAAAGCAAGAATGGCAGTGTTTTCAGCAGTGCCTCACTATCACATTATTCGATGCAAGGGTGTGGTATTAGGACAAAGAGATTCAGTTTTGGTAGATGGAGGAGCCACACATAACTCATTGATGCAGATACGGTGGAGAAAAGGAATATACCTACTGAACCATTTGATGGCTTCACATTTTTCATTCCCGGTCACAACACAATGCAGCGGCAAAACATGGGTTCCAAAGCTGCAAGTCACCGTAGGTAACTATACTTTTGTTGATATTTTTATGTGTTTGATGTTGCTGATACTAATGTGGTTTTAGGAGTGCAATGGTTGTATTCTATATGGGAACATACAGTAAATTATCAAATTCCTGAGATGAAGTTTCAAGATTCGAAAGGTGTACTAAGGGTTGTGAGAGGGAAACACACTTACCCAAATCAAGTAGTGAATTGCAATAGTATGAGATATATATTGAAGCATGGGGACATAGAATGGGCTATTGAATTTCATATCACATCTCCCAAGACAAAATAAAGGTTTTTGAACACCCAAAGGAGATAGAGAAACTATTGAAAAAGTATGAAAAAGTTTTTAGAGATCTTCCACATGGTAGACCACTTGATAGGGGGGTTGAGCACAAAATTGTTTTGGAGGAGGGTACTCCACCCATTTAGATACCACCTTATAGACATCCCAAGAAATTTATAGATGAGATTAATAAGGCCATCCAAGAACTCTTAGAGTTGAATCTCATTAGACCAAGCTCTAGCCCTTATGCTTCTTTAGTAGTGTTGGTAAAGAAAAAAGATGGAACCTTGAGGATGTGTATAGATTTTAGAGCTTTGAACAAGAAGACCATTGAGAATAGGTATCATATTCCTAATATTTATGAGCTAATGGATGATCTATTTGGAGCCAAATATTCATCCAAAATTTACCTTAGATCAGGTTATCACTAAATTGGAATGAAGGAAGAAGAGGTGCAAAAGACTGCTTTTTGATGTCATTATCGTCACTTTGAGTTTCTTGTTATGCCATTTGGATTAACCAATTCTCCAGGAAAATTCCAAGAATGTATGAATAGAATATTTTTCAAGCATATTAGAAGGTTTGTTTTGGTCTTCTCTGATGATATTCTCGTTTACAATAAAACTTGGGAAGAGCACTTGCATCATCTAGAGATTGTGTTGAGAACTTTGCAAGAACAATCCTTGTTTGCTAAGATGTCTAAATGTGAATTTAGGATGAAGGAACTACTATACATTGGGAACATTATTGGGAAATAATGTTTGAAAGTAAACATGTAAAAAATCAGGGCTATCTTAGAATGGCCATCACCAAAAAGCATCATCGAATTAAGAGGTTTCATTGGAATATGCACCTATTATAGAAAGTTTGTGAAAGGGTTCTTGAAGTTGACTTCTCCACTCACTGATTTGACTAATAAGGATGCTTTCAAGTGGGATGAAGAGGATTAAAAGGCATTTCAAAAAATGAAATAGGTAATGAGTAGTTGTCCCATACTTACATTACCTGATTTTTTTAAGCCTTTTGTTGTTGAATGCGATGCTTTAGGTGGAGGAATAGGGGTTGTCCTAAAGCAAGGCCAACACCTTATAGAATTTGAGAGTAGAAAGTTGCAGCCTCATGAAAAATTTTACTCCATATATGACAAAGAAATTTTGTCCATCATGCATGCATTGGCCAAGTTTCGACAATACTTGGTAGGAAACAAGTTTGTGGTGAAAACTGACCACAATAGTCTAAGGCACTTCCTCACCCAAAAGGATATAAATGAAAGGGAAAAAAAGTGGGTAAGAAATATTCAATCTTATGATTTTTATATTGAATATGTGAAAGGGAAGAATAACATTGTAGCAGATGCATTATCTCGAAGACCTTCTTTTTCTCTCATGGACATTGCTAGAGATTGGAAAAATATGTTACTAGTTGAATATGCCAAAGATAAATTTGCTTCTGATGTGTTATATGGAATCAAGGGGGATGATAAATATAGGATTGTGAATGGTCTCATATATTATAAGCATATAATTTATTTGGTTCCATATTCAAATATCGAGTATAAAATTTTGCAAGAAGCACATGATTCCCCAGTAGCTGGCCATCCGGGGATCTTCAAAACTTATAGGAAATTGATGCAAAGATTCTTGTGGAAGGGGCTGAAGGAAGATGTTTAGAAATATGTGAATGAATGTAAGGTATTTCAGCAAAAAAAATCAGAAATTACATGCCCAACTAGTTTATTGCAACCATTTCCCATTCCAGAGCAAAAATGGGACAGTATCTCATTGGAATTCATCACCGGGTTGCCCAACTCTTTGGGTAAGGATTGAATCTATGTGGTAGTGGATAGATTGAAAAAATTTGTTCATTTATTTTTCATTACCTCATCATTTAGTGATGCACAAGTGGTTGATATTTTTTCAAATAAATCTTTAGATTGCATGGGCTCCCCAAGAGCATTGTAAGTGATAGAGACAGTAGATTCATGGGTGCTTTTTGGAAAGAAATTTTTAGATTGGTGGGAAATCAGTTGAATCCAAGTACAATATATCATTCAAAAACTAATGGAAAAACAAAGAGGGTGAACCAATGGTTGGAAGGGTACCTAAGAAACTATGCGGGAGAGCAGCAAAAAGCATGGACAAAATGGCTACACTTGGGTGAGTTTTGCTACAACAACACTTTTCATATGTGAATAGGGATGTCCTTTCAAAGCATTATATGGCTATGATGCACTTACCTTTGTCGAGATGATATTTGGTGATAGTAGAGCTCCAAAATCCAAATATTGGGTGGAAGAGAGCTAAGAAATTTTAAATTTATTGCAAGATAATTTGCAGGTTGCCCAAAATCAACAAAAACAATATGTCGATAGACATAGAGAAGAAAGGACCTTTTAGGTTAATGATTTAGTATATTTTAGGTTTCATCCATACAAACAAACATCTCTCAAAAATAATGGGGCACAAAAGCTAAAACCAAGATACTATGGCCCATACAAGATAGTTCAGAAAATTGGGGAAGTAGCATATGAATTGGAACTTCCGGAAGGGAGTAAAAACCATAATGTATTTTATGTTTCTTGTCTCAAAAAGTCTCTTGGTCAGAAAATTGTCACTTCAAAAATACTTCCTCCTTTGGATGATGAAGGTCAGCTCACACTTGTTCCGGAAAATATTTTGAAGGCAAGGGATAGGAGATTAAGAGGCAGAACTATCAAAGAATACTTAGTATAATGGAAGGATCTACCAACTGAAGCTACCACATGGGAAAAGGAGAAGATTTTGCAGCATCCAAATCTTAAATTGCTTGAGGACAAGCAATCTTGGGTGGGGAGCACTGTTATGTCCTGTTGGCCTTATTTTCTGAACTAGGCCAACTTAAGGAGATTAAGCCCACACAAGTTGCTTAGAGAAGCTCCCGGTGTGTTTGGATTGGCAAAACTTCACAGGTTATAGTCCTACTACCAACTGAATTTATCCTCTTAAGGAGAACGTAATAAAATTTAGTAAAAATTTATCCTAAAATAAATTACTACTGAAAATAAATCCTAGAGTTAGTTTTTTTAAGTTTATGTTATCCTAAAGTGCTTTCTTAAGGAAAGTCTCATGTTTTAGGGTTTTGTTTTAAATGTTTTGGCTAAAAAAAAAAAACTATTTTAAATTTTAACAAACTAATCTAATTCTATTTAACAGCTATTAAAATAAACTAAGCTAAAATATGAATTGAAATTAACTAGCTACCCTATCTCAGCTGAGAGAAAACTTTTAGATTACTATATCAACTATCAATTAACAATTATAAATAACAAAGTGAAATAAATCATACAATTCCAGATAAGAAACTATCAAAACTGTTATCACCAATAACACTCTGTTTAATAAAATTTACAAAACACAGAGAATAAAATAAGAAATCATTCTATTCACTCTGTAATGTATTTGTCAACAGATAATCGAAATTCAACACTAAAATCTGTATATAAAAGATATAATAACTTATCATTCAAAACAACTATCAAAATATAGATGTAATTAAAATAAGCTATGAAAATATAATACTATTCGATCACAATCATCAACAACATTTGAGTAATCATGACATTGACAGTATCAATAACAGATATTAATGTTGAGTGATAAGAGTAATTGATACTATGTTGATGCAATCAAAACTAAGTTCAATTGCACACAAATTTAAAGTAAGAAAATTGCTTTTGAAATATATATAACAAAGATCTAAAAAAAAAATTTGGTACCAGTCTTTGATGTCCCAGTGGTAATCATCCACGAAGAAAATTTCAGTAGACTAATCAAAACCAGAAATGTATTATATGTTTCACAAGTATTTTCCCTCGTACTCCCATCGACCCTTGCTACAACGAGATTCCTAGCTTATATAATAAGACTAGTAACTAATTCCAACTTTTGTGTAACAACTATTCTAAAAATATCAATTTAGTTTCTAACAGTTATTACATAATAAAGATAGAATCGTCATCATCGTTCTGTTGCATTCTTCAAAGAAGGGCACCTGGAAAACTCGATTACAACTTCTATGAAAATGCAACTCATCTATGTTGAAAGCATCCATATCAGTTGGATTTGTAAGATCCTCAGCCTTCGTTGCAAAACATTAATGAAGTCAAATGGAATCAAGATCAAAAGTCTATCCAACAATGACACCTGCAAGAATCAAAACCATGCGTGAGATTTATAATTAATGTAAATAGATACAAAACAAAAATAATAATAAAATCTAATTTAATGATGAGCAATGCCCACAGAATCTATGATTTTGTGGGCATGCTAATTACCCGATTTTGTTATTTTCCCAAAATTGTAGCAACTAACATAATTTTCAAGAAGAAACTTGGAATTTCGTAGCCCTACGAGCTTCTGACAATCTAGCCTTGAGTTTCATAACTTTGAGCTTCTGAATCTCTATTTGCTCAAGCAACCGCTGATTCATTATTTTCATGGATTTCTTAGTGGCTTTGTATCTCTCCTTTTTCATTTTCATTTCTTTCCATTTACTAATCCATGACAATAATTCATTTTTCAGATATTTAATTTCCTCTTTCATATCCGATTCACTTGAATGTAGTTCCCTTAACTCTGTTTTCTGTAAACGAAGCTTTATGTTCAGACCTATAGGGATAAGACTGATCAGCGAATTCATTTATCGATGACACAATGGGATGACTCATTTCAACATGATGTTCATCATTGCTAACAGAAATCCCATGAACTGGGGATAATTCATCATCTTCACTATCAATTTTGACCAGAGGAATTTCTTTATGCTGCTGAGTAGTAACTGGAATGGAAGCTGTAGCAGGGATTTCTCCCTTTCTATAGGGAAGGAATGGATACCTTCCGTCTTTAGGAATAAAGGGTAGGTTCCTGCAGGTGAAATGAGGTAAAAATGGACAAAAAGCAAAGTAAAACAGAAAGAAGAGAAATGGAATGGCTGGAAACCCCTCTGCAAACACTGTTAGGGCTAGCTCCAGCAACATGCAAACAAATGTTAGAACCAAAATACCTACAAAAACATGTTAGAAACAAACCTGTAAATAAACCATGGATTAGAAAGCAAAGAAACTACTAAGCAAATACAGAAAAAACAAGCTATACCTTCTCTTTGGATGGAATGGGCCACCATGCCCTAGCTTGGAGAAGCACCTCTCTTGGATGGGGGAGCTATGGCTCAATGGAAGATGGAGGAGAGGGAATGTGGGTGGCTTGAGAGACAAAGGGTCTCAAGGCATCCATGGGCAGCATAACAGTATGCAAGAGAGGAGTGTGTTGCGAGTGACCCCCACCCTTCTATTTATAGTTTTTTTGGGGCTTTTTAGGGTTTTAAGCCCCTGGTTGGGGCTTTAGCCCCTTTTTAGGATTTTAGCCTGTTTTTCCCTATCTTTAGCTCCTTTTGGGGTTTTTAGCTCGTTTGAGGGGTTTTAGCCCCTTTTTGGAGGCTTTAGCCCCTAAGAGAACTATTTAGGCTCTTTTTGGGGGTTTTTAAACCCTTTTGCTCATTCTTAAGCCTTTTTTAGGGTGTGTGGGTCCAATGGAGTGTAATGAGGGTCGTGCATGGGTGTCCTTAGTGGTGTAGGCCATGTAGAGATGAGTGAGGGATTTTTCGGGTTAATAGAAGATGTAGTCATACTTCGAGTAAATCGTTGTGTACCAACAGACACAGAACCCTTTGGCTTAGAATCTTTTCTATCACAACAGACTTGTGCTAATTGTTCAAGTTTTCATGTAGATTCATCACAATTTTTTTTAAGAGTACACAAATCAAAGAGGAATTCATGAGTAACATGATCAGATTTTTCAACATTCATTGATTTACTACCCACCTTTGTAGATGTGCCATAATGTTTGACAAATGAAGATAGGTTCATATTAGTTCCAGCATCTAATAGATCAATTTTATTTGGAACATTGTTACCAATATGGGTATCTAAAGGCTGACTTGCTTCCTATAACTTACTAACCCTTGGCTCATCTTTATGAACATCATCGACTTCAGATTTTAATGAAGCCCTACGCTTTCTGCGAGTTTTAGGAGGAGGAGGAGGCCAATACTGTGTTGATCCTAGCTTGTTTTCAGTCAATAATTTATCCTGGGATCTACCAATAAGGGATAACTGGTGCTGAACAAGAATCTTAATTAGACCATGGTGGAACAAGCTTCTATCAGGATTTCCTACAGTATTTTGCACAGAGTGTGCCATTTTCTTCAAGCTTTGAAGCAAGTAGAAAGGGAGATTAAGTTTACAACCCTTCAAAGATAATAATAATCTCAAATGATAATAATGGATATGAGAGAGGCAGCCATCACAGGAAACATACCTGACTAAAACTTCATAAGACGCTTTCCATTTTGGTTTTAGGAATTTAACAGAAACCCCAAATTTTAACTTTGCATTAGTAGGTAAGGGTAAAAGCAATGTCTTGCACCTTTTTTATCAACCCTTCCTCCTTTAAACCAACACTCTCCAGTCTAGGGAAGCTTTTTTGCTTCTACAATTTTGTCTTCATCAATTATAAACTGAAACCCCCCAATTTGAGCTACATTCTCCTTCAGGATTAGAGCGAATTGTCTGGTGATTTCAGTATTATGACCAATAAAACACCTAAAGAACGAACCCCAACCTATCTTTTCAAATAATGTAGCAACTTCCTCATTAGCTTCCACTAGTTCAGGCCCTAAGATCTCGTATCGACTAAGAGGAGCCATTTTCTCATCACTACAACTTTGGTCTCGGTTTGGGATGAATGTCGTTGTGAAGATGGAAGGAATAGGGATCCAAGTGAAAGGCATCGCTTGAACCATCAAATCACTAATTGATTCATACGTGACAAGAAATAAAACCCCAAATTCAAACATGGTAACCAAATTTTGAAATAATGAAGGCAAGTGCCAATGTTTTGCGCTATGAGTAATAGACAGACTAGTTGTAACCAACAGAACTCTCAGAAATCATTATGTAAACACTTCCAATTTTAACTGAACCTTGATAATCAAAATAATATAATTCAAGGTTTGATAACCATATAACCCAAAGAACGAAGCGTTGATAATACAGAGAAAGGAATGATAGCTTCGTATAGGCGTCATGAATGGTAAAGGTTATCAGTAATTATGGAATCGAATTTCAATGACACGACTCCATCATTAAACCAACAAATCTCAGTTGTATTGATTAGTGTCATAAAATCAAAGCCAAAACCATATGTTAATATGATCTCAATCTTTATGTAGGTGATTTCGTAAAATATCATTAATCATAAAAACCATTTAATTGTCTTGCTTTTAAACTTGAGGTTCATTACACCACGGAAAACATTAAATATTGATCAAATGTATTATAACGAAACTTATTAAAGATTAAGTGTTTAAATAAAATCATTCCTTCAAATATAACACAAGAAATCTTGCTAAGATTCGAAGTGGTATATAAAGGTAAACTTTAGCTATGTGAAAAACATATATATAAATTCTCATACCTATATATTTACAAATAAAATGACACAGTATTTAAATGATAAAAATTTTCTATGTAAAAACATATCATTAGGGTTAAATGGGATGTTTAACTTAATTCATCAACCCTAATCATATACATTGCAAAAACTAATGATGAATACTTTGTCAAAACGTCTAAATGAAATCAATAAAACCTAAATACAACAAGTTTAGAATGCATTTTCAATTATCTTTAATTTAATCCAAAGAACTATTTAGCAGGATGTAATTTAAATATCTCGAATCAATATATAATCAGATATATTGATAATAAAAATTGATTAAAAATTAAAAAATTAACAGCTGCTAAATTATTAAATTTATGAAAATGCTTCCTAAACTTCCAGTATAATCATTAACTCTTGTTTAATTGAGAGTACCTTCAGAATCGAATATTTTGAAGGCACTCTTATATAATTTTGTGATAAATTATAGAAGAGAACTAATCAATTTTATTCAGCAAAGCAGAAAAATTCAGAGGGTTGTTGCCTTCCAACAAATGGCGATGACCTGAACGAACCAGTTATCTCTGCTCATATAAATTTCAAATTACTGTGCAAATAAAATCTTAGAATATACTTAAAACAATCAGAAATCTTCAGTCTAATAAAAACCATTGTCTAATTCATATTTGCAAACATGGTTCAAAATTATCCTTATTTCTGTTAATAAGGATCTCATTAAGGAATAGCTTAAGAAATATTCTCGTCAAAACAAAGTACTCACAGAAATGATAATCTAAATCATCAATATAAAGATATAAGAATTTATATCTCTGAAAATTTTCCAGGATTTGTTCCAGTTATTGAATTCATGTAAAAAAATTATTTTTATTTTTATTTTTGTAGCTCTCTGATTGAAGACTACTATCTAGGCATGGTAACCTGTTATGATAGTATCATTCACGAGAACTACCTAAGATAAGCAAGTCGACTCGTGATGAGACCTCTTGTCCCTTGACCATTTGACCAAGAGCCATCACCCTGGTAATCAGAAATGAAGTTATATTAGACAGTACTGATGACCATGATTAGGCCGGCTTGTAATGAGACCTCTTATTCTTCAATCATAGTTATATTCCATTTTATTTAGTTTTAAAATAAGAGATCACTGCCCAACATGGAAACCAAATGGCAATGTCAGTCACAAAGATTATCAGAAAATGAATCAGCTGGCTCGTGATGAGACCCCCTATCTCTTGACCTTATGACCAAGAGCCACTATCAGTTTCCTGATAATGTCATACCGATAATATTTATGATCCTAATCAGATCGGCTTATTACTAAGACCTTCTGTCTCCTATTTTAAAATTTAGAAAATTTTATTAAAGGGAACAGCTTTAGAAATTTTGCAGATTGTAAACCACTTAAATGAAATGACTGATAATAGAGATTAATAAAGATTTTCTAAGTACTAAGCTTTGAAAATGCATTAATTAGCCATCCTAACTATAAAGAAAAACAGGTTATGGGGAATAATCTAAATCATATTCACAAATATTCTCCACCAATGATAGGTTCTTAACAGACTAAAAACTCTGATCACTCTGAGCTAATTTAAAAAGGTTCATTTTATCATAGTAATCTTAATCTAATGAACAAACTGGAATTTAAGCCACAGGGCTTATTTATTTACAAATACCCTCTCAAATAAGACTATATATATATAAGATTGAAAAGACATATATATTTATTAACAAATATCTTTTCAGACTAAAGGATTTTTACTATTCAGTCTAATGAAAGTATGTACAGAAATTGAAAGATGATGATGAGTTGATAATAAAATTAATCTTTCAGAAAATTAAAGAAAATGAGATTAAAATGGATTTTAGGAATATTTACAAATCCAATTTTGAATGTACATGAGAAACAAGATTTTTCAATAATTTCTCTGATGAAGGATTGTATAAAAATATCAACAAACTTATAAAGTTCTGCAATGATGATATATACAGAAAACTAGCTTTGAAAAAAAAATTATTTATTAAAGATTGGTTGAAAATAAAAGAAGAAAAGTTGTATAGTTATCAACAAGTTCATGTACAAATTATACACAAGTTCAAAGCCTAATGCAATCATCAGAAATATTTTTTTAAGATTGGTCCGTCAACTGGAAATGTTTCAGACTGGCCTTCTAATGTTTGCAGACGAAAAGTAATTTAACCTAACTTCTCAGCAATGACAAATGGACCTAACCATAGATTTTGGAACTTGGTATGATCTCCCTTCTCCTCATGGGCTTTGTCCCATTTTAACACCAAGTCACCCACCTGAAACTCTTCATTAGAACTTAAGGACTGGTCAAACCAAGACTTAACAATTTGTTGATGTTTTACGAAATGTTGTTTTGACCTGTCTCTTTCCTCCTCAAGTTTTATTAAAGTGTTAGTCCTTTTCTCTATAGTTGGACAATCTTCATCCTGAACAGAATGGGCTAACTATAAAGAAGGTAAAAATAAATTTGGCGGTAAAATGGCCTCAGTTCCATAAACCAGGAAGAAAGGTGAGTTACCTATTGCAGCTTTAGGATTTACTCTGTCTTCCCAAAGAGCATTAAACAATGATATATGCCAATCATGATGATGGACTGAAATAGTTCTTTTGAGAATTTTCAACAAGTTTTTATTTGTTGATTCAGCTAAACCATTTCCGTGAGGATGATAATTAGCTAAATATCTAACCCTTATACCTTTCTCTAAGGCAAATTGAGTTAACGCAACTGATGAAAAATATGAGGCATTATAAAAAACAAGGGAATCTTGAACACCAAATCTTGTTATGATAAAAGATTCTAAAAATAAAATAACCTAATTGATGTTTACAACCCTTAAAGGTGCAGCCTCTACCCAACGGGTAAAATAATTAGTTGTAGTTATAATGTATTTGTGTTGCATAGAAGAGGGAGGGTTTATTGGTCCTACTATATCAATACCCCATTGCTGAAAAGGCCTTTCTATTGAAACAAGTTATAAAGGAAAAGCAGACTTCTTAACTCTACCTGTAGTAAGTTGGCATTCTTGACATTTCTTGACAAAATCATAAGAATCTCAAAATAAAGTAGGCCAATAATAGCCAGCCCTAAGAATCTTATTTGTCATAGTTTCTCCACCAAAATGACCACCTGCTGGTCCAAAATGTAATTCTTTCAAAATCACTTCGGTCTCATCTTTGTCTAAGCATCGAAGTAAAACACCATCTGAATTTCTCCTAAAAAGAATATTATCAATTAGCAAATAAAGAGCATATTTCAGTCTAAGTGCTCTCATTTTCCTTGGTTCAAGGTAATCAAGAGCAATTCCTATTTCCAGAAGTGTCCTTAAATCTATGTACCAAGAATCTTGTGGTGAAGGATAAAAGTAAATTTCTCGATTTAGTAAGACTTCATCAATGACAACTTCAGAACTGTTATTAGGCAGATGAGCTGCTTCAGCAGTAAGTTTACACAATCCCTATCCCTTGACTACCATTGAAGGTTTAATCTCCAGGTCATACTCTTGAAGAGTTGTCATCCATGGTGCTCTTTTTTCACCCAAATCTTTCTATACTAACAAATTTCTAACTGAAGGGTAATGAACTATCACTTTAGTTCTAGATTTCAATAAATATGGACGAAAGTGTTTGACAGCTTTGAAAACAAAAAAAGCTTGCTTATCAACCTCGTGGTAATTAAGTTCAACACCTTTAAAATTTGAGCTCATAAAATAAATTGGTACCTCACTATTTCGTTGGTTTATCTGAGTTAAGACTGATGCATATGATATATCAGAAGCGAAAGTGTACAATATGAAGTCGTTGTTAAAATCTAGGCTTAAAAGACTAGGGGCTTCTGAAATGGCTTCTAAAATTCTCTGAAAAAATTCTTTTTTCATTTTTTCCCCAATTAAGAATAGCATCCTGTAGAAATTCTGACTAGCAATAGATTAATTTCACTCACAACAAATTACAATTGATCATGCAAAATTGTCAACAATGGAGACTGAATATGGAGCTGTAACACAAAATTATATTAACTCAGTGTATAATAGCCAACCCTGTAATAACATAGGTTGTTGAATATATAGAATACATCAATATTTTGAATGCATAAGGAGGCATCCAAAGCTAGCATAAAGTAGGCTTACCCAAAATAGGCAAATCCCCCATAGGTGTAAAAAGCTAATCCCAAATCTGTCATGAGGCTCACGAATTGGCAAGGGTGCATGGGAAAGCTAATGAGTGGTGGAATGGCAGCTCATACATGCTTTTTCATGGAGGAAATAGTGGAGGAGGAAGAGGCAACAAAGCCGATTCACCTCACCTAGTCTTGCTTTCCTATGTGTCTTAAAACACTGAAAAAGCAAGGAATAAAGCAGAAAAAGAAGATAGGCGCCTAGGAGGCCAGGAATAAAGCAGATTTGATTCCTAAGGCTTTCCCAAAGGCTACATGCGTCAAAGATGGCAATTTTGACCTCTATGGATAGGCAATTAGCAACTTGCACATGGTGGGACTCATGGACTAGGCAAACAAGACAAAAATAAATGAATTAATGTCTAAGTGGGTAAATA
>LPNX010492292.1:62919-97225 GCA_001517045.1 Pseudotsuga menziesii
GTTGTCAGTAGAAGGCTCCCAGTCTTGATGTCGAACCTAATAAAATACCTTCTGAAACAACAAATATTGTTTTCTTTGGATTTAAAGAAACTCCAAATTTTCTACAACGTTCAAATACTTTTCCAAGATGATTAATGTGATCATGTCGACATTTAGAAAATATAGTGGCATCATCTAGATAGATAACTATTGAATGATTAATTAACCCTCTAAAAGCAATATCCATTGCTCTTTGAAAAGTTGCCCCGGCATTGATTAACCCAAAGGGCATCTTTCTGTAAGCGTATGTTCCCCATGGAGTTCTAAAAGCTATTTTCAGTTGATCATCTGGGGAAACCAATATTTGATTATATCCTGAGAAATCATCAAGAAGTGATAGTATCTCAGACCCGAAAACTTTCTGAAGGATTTGTTCCATGGGAGGGACTAGGTAATTATCTTTTTCAGAAGATTTATTAAGATTTCGAAAATAAACACATAATCGAATATCACCGCTTTTCTTCCTAACTGGAACCAAATTAGCTACCCACTGAGTATGTCGAATAGGAAAAATAATTCTAGAAGCTAGAAGTTTATTTAATTCATTCTTAATTGTAGGTTCTAGTGATGGATGATACTTTCTAAGTTTCTATTAGAAAGGTTTTGATTCTTGTTTTATTGGAATAATGTGTTGCATGACTTGTGGATTGAAAGTTTTTAAATCATCGTATGTCCATGCAAAGACATCCTTGAATTCTTTAAATAATTTTATGAATGTTGATTTTTTTGTAGGAGTGCAATCTATTCCTAAATTTATAGTTTGATGATTAAGTTCTATTCCTAAATTTATAGTTTCATATTTCATTTGTGAATTATTGGTTTTACAATTAGGAATAGACTTAAATTTATCTTGAATATCAAAAACCTTTTCTAATCTCAAAATTGAGTTAGAAATCAGTTTTACCTTCTCAAAAGCTTTTTCAATTGAACAAAAATCATTTATTACCGAAAAATCCCACAAATTTTCGTCATGTGTAACTTCATCAATGGCTGAATCTTTGAAAGTATCGTCATTTGTTAAGAAATTCAACACCTGCAAATCATTATCAAAAACACGCCAGTTAAAGATATTATCTAGTATAGAAGGCCTAAAAATTAATTCAACTGAAAAGAAATCAAGTGTGAAATTCTCAGATGGAATTAATTTTGATGCTACATTTGCGAATAAATATGCTTCTTGATTCTGGAATCTTGGAACTAAAATTATATTGAATGCATCAAAATGCGAAATGAGATTCCATACCTCTCATTGATAATTCTACAAATGTTCAGAAATGCAATGAATAGAATTATGAACTTGCCTGACGATGATTTCAGAATCACCATATGCCACTAGCACTTTAATATCCAAATCAATTGCTTTATTCGGACCCTGAATTAGTGCTTCATATTCTACAGTATTATTTGTACAATTAAATTCAAGCCTACATGTTATACATGTTTTGTTTTCTTTAGGGTCAATTAACAGGAAACTAGCTCCTGCTCCTTCTTTAGACTTTGACCCATCAAAATATAAAGTCCAAGTACAACTATTTGCAACTACTTTACTTTCAATAATATTTACATAATTATGACTATCTACATTATTTACAATTTCCTTGAATAAAGAATCATGACAAATAGTTGTAACATTAAGAATTTTTTATTGTTGTTTATTATCAGAGAAAGCAGAATTTTTTGATTTAAAATTTCCGAACCCAAGTTCATACATATAATTCCCCATTATAGAATCTGAAAATAAAACCGGTTCACTGGGATTATGTAATTATGTCACTGTGTGTTTCAGATATCTTTCTCTATTTATCTTAATTTGATTTGATTTTCCATTTTTAGGCAACCATAAAGTTGACCAATCTATAGCAAAGAATCCATTCAATCGCTGAGACCAATCCCTACTCAAAAATAGCCCATATGCATCAGGAATGTCTGCAACCACAATATCTATAATTTCTAAAACTGAAGGGTTAGAAGCAATTGTAACTAGAACATCTTTCATCTCACCTACAACCCTCACATTCGTTCTATCTAGCTGAGTAGTCTGTGAATTTGATGCAACATACTTTCCATTCAACCTTTTGCACACAAACAAAGGCATTACATTGGAAGATGCTCCAGAATCAACCATGCAATTGTGAACGTTCCTATTAAAAATCTCGAAGGTAAGAAGGAATGGAGGAGTTGTGGATTTTGAATTTTTTTCCTATTAGCGAAGCTTTATCAGCTGCTGACTTTCCTTTATCAATTGGTGTTAAATCACTATTAGAATTATTAGCAGCTATATTTTGCTTAACATTAGGAATTATTGAACTCATGGCAAGATTTATAATGGGACTATTAGGAATTGGATAAATTTAAAGAAGATCATACATACTAATATTTGCATGTGTCTTTTTTAGATCTTCAATTATGTCATATTGTAAATCTGACTTTGGAGCACTTTGAATAGGCTGAGAAGTCTTCACAGGTTGAGTTTGTTTGACAAATTGATTCTGTTTATTGTGTTGAGAATTATTATTATCGTTACTCAGGGCAGAACTTGATGATGCTCCAGGAGTATTTGTGAATGTTCTACTACGAGTATTATAGGCATGTTGTCCTGAAGGAGGATTTCTACCATCATAATATTTTACTAGACTGTCCCAGAAATAACCATTTACTTGTTGAGGTTATTCCAATTCTTCTTCATTTCAGATTCCTCTTCCTCATCATTATCAACATTTTTTTGATTTGAGGGAGTTTCGGGTAAAGATAAGACTACTCAAATAGTATTAAAAATTTCTTTATTTACTGCTATATCAGGAGGTGAACTGGTTTCATTATTAGTGTTGGGATTCTGTCTAAACTGATTTCTGAAATACCCTCTAGAAGAGGAATTTTCAGAATTAGTTTTCTTTAATCCTACGACTTCATTAGTTAATGCTCGAATAGTATTCTGCAATAGTTCTACATCAAATGTCTTATCCTTTTCCGAATTAGGTCTTTCAATTTTCTTACGAAGAAAAGTATCAACTTTTCTACTTCTCTCTGGTTCATAAGACATAGAATCCTTCTCGACTTTAATAGCTTCCTCAAAAGTTTCAACAAGTGTTGTTTTACCAGCTCTCTTAACAAACATTCCAAGATACTTTGGTAAAGCTGAAGTATAATTTTCTATGATTATATCCTCGAGTGGTTGTGAAGCAACAAGAATTTTGTTTTTTAAGGTAAGAAATCTCTGATTAAAATCTTTAATTCTTTCTTTGGGTTCCATTTTAATTCGAGATAATTCAAGAGCTAAAAGAGTAGGTGTTTTATCCTCCCCGAATTTATCTAGAAAAGCCTTGTTGAATTCAGCCCAATTTGTGATTGACCCTTGGACTAATCAAAAGTACCAAGTAGATGATTTCCCTTCAAAAGTTAAAGGGAACAAACGACAAACTATGTCTTCATGCTGAACGTTCATGCAGGTTTGAACAACTAACATGAATTTATCTACATGCACCTCTGCAGGTTCTTTATTATCTGGATTAAACTTCGGAAGAAGTTTATCTAAATGTTTCGGCAAAGGATGTTGTACACCAGGTACAGCTACATCAGTTGTTCTTAACCAAGGAAGTTGTGGGTTAGGTGGAGGATTAGGTGGAGGGTTACCTCCTCCTCCTGCAGGTATGTTTCCAACCATAGGACTTCCTTCAGAACCTGAAGAACTCCTTTGATTAAATGACCTTGGACTATCCGGTGGTGATTCCGGAGGAGAAGGTGGTTGATCAAAACCGCCTACAGAAGTCAATATTCTAGCAGTATTTGTTCTAGTAGTTTCTGTATGAAGACTTCTGACTTGATAACTTGGAGTTCTATCGGCTTCTGCTAAATCTTGAGTAATTATATTCAATTGAGGATTATGTCTTTGTTGTCTGGGTAGACCATAGTCTATTGGTGTTAAACCAAGTTGATGACCATATGCTTTCGTAAGAATATGACGTGATTCTTCTAAAGTTTGAGTACTCTATTCAAGAGTAAATGGAGATGTATTATGATCACGCTCAAGAATACTCCTAACAGTTTCTATGAATGGTGATATGCCAATTTCATATTGTAATGGAGGTTGTTGGCTAGTTGAATATTTATCATTGATTCTATCAGTCATTAATCATTAACATGCCCTCCTTCTAGCGCCATTTGTTGGCCTGATTTTCTGAACTAGGCCAACTTAAGGAGATTAAGCCCACACAAGTTACTTAGAGTAGCTCTCGGTGTGTTTGGAATGGAAAAACCTCGCAAGTTATGGTCCTGTTACCAACTGAATTTATTCCCTTAATGAGAACGTAATAAAATTCAGTAAAAAATTATCCTAAAATAAATTACTACTTAAAATAAATCCTAGAGTTAGTTTTTTTAAGTTTATGTTATCCTAAAGTGCTTTCTTAAGGAAAGTCTCATGTTTTAGGGTTTTGTTTTAAATGTTTTGGCTAAAAAAAATATTAAAAAACTATTTTAAATTTTAACAAACTAATCTAATTCTATTTAACAACTATTAAAATAAACTAAGCTAAAATATGAATTGAAATTAACTAGCTACCCTATCTCAGCTGAGAGCAAACTTTTAGATTACTATATCAACTATCAATTAACAATTATAAATAACAAAGTGAAATAAATCATACAATTCCAGATAAGAAACTATCAGAACTGTTATCACCAATAACACTCTGTTTAATAAAATTTACAGAACACAGGGAATAAAATAAGAAATTATTCTATTCACTCTGTAAATGTATTTGTCAACAGATAATCGAAATTCAACATTAAAATCTATATACAAAAGATATAATAACTTATCATTCAAAACAACTATCAAAATATAGATGTAGTTAAAATAAGCTATGAAAATATAATACTATTCGATCACAATCATCAACAACATTTGAGTAATCATGACATTGACAATATCAATAACAGATGTCAATATTGAGTGATAAGAGTAATTGAAACTATGTTGATGCAATGAAAACTAAGTTCAATTGCACATAGATTTAAAGTAAGAAAATTTCTTTTGAAATATATATATATATAATAACAAAGATCTGAAAACAAAATTTGGTACCAATCTTTGATGTCCCAGTGGTAATCATCCACGAAGAAAACTTCAAAAGACTAATCAAAACCAAAAATGTATTATATGTTTCACAACTATTTTCCCTCATACTCCCATCGACCCTTACTACAACGAGCTTCCTAGTTTATATAATAATACTAGTAACTACTTCCGACTTTTGTGTAACAACTATTCTAAAAATATCGATTTAGTTTCTAACAGTTAGTACATAATAAAGACAGAATATTCATCATCGTTCTGTTGCATTCTTTAAAGAAGGGCACCTGGAAAACTCAATTACAACTTCTATGAAAACGCAACTCATCTATGTTGAAAGCATCCATATCAGTTGGATTTGTAATAGCCTCATCCTTCGTTGCAAAACATTAATAAAGTCAAACAGCATCAAGATCAAAAGTCTATCCAACAATGACACCTGCAAGAATCGAAACCATGCATGAGTTTTATAATTAATGTAAATAGATACAAAACAGGAATAATAATAAAATCTAATTTAATGATGGGCAATGCCTGCAGAATCTACGATTCTGTGGGTATGCTAATTACCTGATTTTGTTATTTTCCCAAAATTGTAGCAACTAACATAATTTTCAAGAAGAAACTTGGAATTTGGTAGCCCGATGACCTTTTGACAATCTAGCCTTGAGTTTCAGAACTTTGAGCTTTTGAAGCTCTGTTTGCTCAAGCAACCGCTGATTCATTATTGTCATGGATTTCTTAGTGGCTTTGTATCTATCCTTTTTCATTTTCATTTCTTTCCATTTACTAATCCATGACAATAATTCATTTTTCAAAGATCTAATTTCCTCTTTCATATCCGATTCACTTGAATGTAGTTCCCTTAATTTTGTTTTCAACTCAGTAATTTTGTCCTTTAATATCTATTTAAGAGTTAATCGATTTTATTCATTGCTTCTAACAGGTGAAGAATCACCAGTAAACAAAGCTTTCTATTCAGACCTATAGGGAGAAGACTAATTAGCGAATTCATTTATCGATGACACAACGGGATGACTCATTTCAACATGTTGTTCATCATTGCTAAGAGAAATCTCATGAACTGGGGATAATTCATCATCTTCACCATCAATTTTGACCAGAGGAATTTATTTATGTTGTTGAGTAGTAACTAGAATGGAAGTTGTAGTCATACTTCGAGTAAATCGTCGTGTACCAACAGACACAGAACCCTTTGGCTTAGAATATTTTCTATCACTACAGACCTGTGCTAACTATTCAATTTTTCGTGTAGATTCATCACAAGGTTTTTTAAGAGTACACAGATCAGAGAGGAATTCATGAGTAACATGATCAGATTTTTCAACATTCATTGATTTACTATCCACCTTTGTAGATGAGCCGTAACGTTTGACAGATGAAAATGGGTTCATATTAGTTCCAGCATCTAATGGATCAATTTTATTTGGAACATCATTACCAATATGGGTATCTAAAGGCTGACTTGCTTCCTGTAACTTACTAACCCCTCGCTCAGCCTTATGAACATCATCGACTTCAGATTTTAATGAAGCCCTATGCTTTCTGTGAGTTTTAGGAGGAGGATTAGGCCAATACTGTGTCGATCTTAGCTTGTTTTCAGTCAATAATTTATCCCAGGATCTACCAATAAGGGATAACTGGTGCTGAACAAGAATCTTAATTAGACCATGGTGGAACAAGCTTCTATCAAGATTGCCTACAGTATTTTGCACAGAGTGTGCCATTTTCTTCAAGCTTTGAAGCAAGTAGAAAGGGAGATTAAGTTTACAACCCTTCAAAGATAATAATAATCTCAAATGATAATAATGGATATGAGAGAGGCAGCCGTCACAGGAAACATACTTGACTAAAACTTCATAAGACGCTTTCCATTTTGGTTTTAGGAATTTAATAGAAACCCCAAATTTTAACTTTGCATTAGCAGGTAAGGGTAAAGGCAATGACTTGCACCTTTTTTTATCAACCCTTCCTCCTTTAAACCAATGCTCTCCAATCTAGGGAAGCTTTGTTGCTTCTACAATTCTTTCTTCGTCAATTATAAACTGAAACCCCCCAATTTGAGCTACATTCTCCTTCAAACTTAGAGCGAATTGTCTGGTGACTTTAGTATTATGACCACTAAAACTCCTAAAGAACGAACCCCAACCTATCTTTTCAAATAATGCAGCAACTTCCTCATTAGCTTCCACCAGTTCAGGCCCTGAGATCTCGTATCGACTAAGAGGATCCATTTTCTCATCACTACAACTCTAGTCTCGATTTGGGAAGAATGTCGTTGTGAAGATGGAAGGAATAGGGATCCAAGTGAAAGGCATCGCGTGAACCATCAAATCACTAATTGATTCATACATGACAAGAAATAAAACCCCAAATTCGGCCATGGTAACAAAATTTTGAAATAATGAAGGCAAGTGCCAATGTTTTTTGCTATGAGTAATTGATAGACTAGTCGTAACCAACAGAACTCTCAGAAATCATTATGTAAACACTTCCAATTTTAACTGAACTTTGACATTCGAAATAATATAATTATGGGTTTGATAACCATATAACGCAAAGAACGAAGTGTTGATAATATAGAGAACGGAATGATAGCTTCGTACAGGCGTCATAAATGGTAATGGTTATCAGTAATTATGGAATCGAATTTCAATGACACGACTCCATCATTAAACCAATAAATGTTAGTTGTATTGATTAGTGTCATAAAATCAAAGCCAAAACCAGATGTTAATATGATCTCAATCTTTATGTAGGTGATTTCGTAAATATCATTAATCATAAAAACTATTTGATTGTCTTGCTTTTAAACTTGAGGTTCATTACACCACGGAAAACATTAAAGATCGATCAAATGTATTATAACAAAACTTATTAAAGATTAAGTGTTTAAATAAAATCATTTTTTCAAATATAACACAAGAAATCTTACTAAGATTCGAAGTGGTATATAAAGGTAAACTTTATCTATGTGAAAAACATATATAAAATATGTTTTTTCGCATAGTATTTAAATGAAAAGTTTTTCTATGTAAAAACATATCATTAAGGTTAAATAGGATGTTTAACTTAATTCATCAACCCTAATCATATACATTGCAAAAACTAATGATGAATACTTTGTCAAAAGGTCTAAATGAAATCAATAAAACCTAAATACAACAAGTTTAGAAGGCATTTTCAATTATCTTTAATTTAATCCAAAGAACTATTTAGCAGGCTGTAATTTAAATATCTCGAATCATTATATAATCAGATATATTGATAATAAAAATTGATTAAAAATTATAAGATTAACAGCTACTAAATTATTAAATTTATGAAAATGCTTGCTAAACTTCCAATATAATCATTAACTCTTCTTTAATTGAGACTACCTTCAGAATCGAAGATTCTGAAGGCACTCTTATATAATTTTGTGATATATTATAGAAGAGAACTAATCAATTTTATTCAGCAAAGCAAAAAAAATGAGAGGGTTGTTGCCTACCAACATGTCCCCATTCAAATAAATGCATAGCAGGACAATTCCATCAATCCTACTAGTTCCCTAGGTTGGATGGATACATTTGGAATTTTAATAAGGGAGCTAATAAAAGATGTTTAGACATTAGCATGGGATAAATATTTAATAATATAGCTTATTAAATAAATACAAGAGAAAATTGAAGTGGCAATGGAGCATGGAGATACATGGAAACTATGGAGCCCACACAAGCTAGAAATTTTGTGCCACGTGGCATCCTCCTCTTGCAATTTCGAAACCATTGGAAGTCTAAAGGTTCTTGGATGAGTTAGAAGGCTAATACACTTGGCCATATGCATCATAGGTCGAATTTGGGAAGAAATGTAACTTACATGGGAAAGGAAGCGTCATTTTGGAGCTAGTGAGACACTTGGATTAAATTCCCTAGCTCTATGACAACAATGATGAAGATGCTATGACACCTATGACACAAATCAGTTATAAAGGCTGACATGTCAGGGCAAAATATAACCTCCAAGAGAGCTCTCATGTGAGTTGGGGAAGCTCAATGGGCTCCTACTCAAATTTGGAGAAAGTGGAAGGCTAGGAAAGATGGGACACATCGCAAATCATGATCCCACACCCTAATTCGAATTGGATTGAGTTTATGGATGGATTGGGAACCTTATAAGGAAAAGTATTTTTATAAATTATAGGAAGCAACCAAGAGAAGAGCTTTTGATCATTTGATAAATTGTCATTTGTGAATTGTGAGAGCTAGTGGATGACTAATTTTCTTGCGTTAGTCAATTTTGAGGGTGAAAGATTCCCATCCAAGTTGGTGTTTGGAGAGGCCACTCAGGTCTTTCAAGGAGCTTTAATGGAGTCTTATTTGTAGGTGTAAGCTATAGGAAAGCATGTAGATTCTTCTATTGCAACACTCTCTATCAACCATTTCCAATTTTCTTTGCATATTCATGCTCAAGGAGGGATTGCGCCTTGGGTGAGCTCATGTACTCTTTGGGAGAGATCTTCCTAATATATTTGTGATTTTAATCAGATAAATATTCTCTATTATTCATTCTCAGAAAGTTTCAAGTCGAAATACCCAAGAGTTGTATGTCAAAATGACTTTTAATGAGCAAACAGTGACCATTTCTACTCTATTTTGATATATAATATGGTAATGCTTATTATTTCAAATGGAGGAATGTATCTCTGATAAATGTATGATGAATGGACTGTCATTAATGTGTATTTCAAGTCTCAGGTTCAGTACTTAAGCATTCAAATCCATTTTACTCATTTTTACTGCATTGGGAGAAGATTTGGTGCATTTTCCCCAAGGGTTGAAATTGTGATTTGAGAGCTGTTTTGGAAAGAGTCATAACAGCATATATAAACTGAACCATGATGCATATGAGACTTTGAAAATGCCCCTTACACATCCCCTGCCTCTGTTCTGAAATTCGAATTACTTTGGGACCATTTGAGAAGCCATTTCCGGCAATTACCCAAGGGGGATTGGAGCCCCAATTTGATAGTAAAGACTCCTACTTTGAACATAACATTAAACAAGTTTGCAGAAGTAATTGGGGGGTCATAAAACATCCATGAACATCATATTTAAGTTCTAATATCAGTGATGTACCTTCTAAAAAAAATTGGGAGCATTTGGGCCAATTTGGAGGCCTAGACATCAAAACTAGTTAAGGTCAAAATTGGGGAAAAAGTGAAAAAAATGGTCATTTAATAAAATTTCAAAAATAGACATTACCGAGCCATAGTTAAGATGGATCTATACAAGTAACTTTCTGATCCAAGTCTTCATTTAAAACTATTCCCAAACCACTCTTGAATCTTGATATCTTACATCATATTATTTTAGAGCTGACAAAGACAATTCTTTTATAGATGCTGCAATGTGGAAAAACTAATTGATCAAAGTTAACCTTGGTGTCTATTTTACATTGTATTATTTCAGAGCTGACAATTCTTTTATCAATGTTGTATATCTTACATCATATTCTTATATTCTTTTTTTCAATGTTGTCTATCTTTCAATTCTTTTATTGACGCTACAATGTGGAAAAACCAATTGATCACAAGTTGTCTATCTTGCGTCATATTATTTCAGAGCTGCCAATTCTTTTTTCAATTGATCACAAGTTAACCCTGGTTTCTATAGAAACTTTTGTTGCAATATCATACAACATGTCCTTACCTTTTCACCAGATTAACATGCCATTAGTTTTTAAGTCGATAGAGAATGTATCTAATATCATCAACTAACATGAACTAAAAATTATTGACAATATCCCAAGCAGAGAAATTTTAAACTACGATATTAAAACATAATTGCAACTGTCATTCACTTGAGTTCGAGTTTTGGACAATATTATTAGGAAATTATTAAATTACCAATTTAAAATTGATGTAATTATCGAACTATAATGAGATGAAAACAATGACAAACTCTTCTTTTTAAAAAATTCCCTTTTAGTAGGATTAGTAAGAAAGCCTACCACTTCTTTTTTTAAAATACATTTAGTTTGTTTTGTTATTTACTTAAGTACAACATTTCCTTTGTCACCTTAATCCCAAAAATGGTTAAAGGAAATTGTACCTCTAATAAAAACTCTCGGTAATGAGTCCCCTCGAACGTAACATCCAACTTCAAAAGTATATTTAGTTTAATAAAACTCTTGCTAATGAGTCCCCTCGAACCTAACATCCAACTTCGAAATTGTATGTAGTTTTTTTTGAAGAAAAAACAAAAACCCACAAACTTCTTTAATGAAAGTTGTATGATCAACTCTAGCAAAATTTAGAAGTCGGATAAAACAACACTGGTAAGGTTTCTATCATATTACAATATCAAAGACAAATTCTCAAGCAGTATACTACATACTACTGGTGCATACAATGGGATTGAACAATGATATTTAATAAGACAATCTATTAGAAAAACAAACAAGTATTGCATTTGCTAAAAATAGTACATTAACCACACAAGATTCCACATGAATGAAAAAGGATATGAAAAAGGATATTTAAGCATATTAATCTTTTGGATTTATTACAACACTTAATGTCAGAATCCTACCTATTTTGGTAAAATAATAAATATCTCTATTACCATAACAACACTGTTGTAAGTGTTACCAGTATAGATCCATCTTAACTATGGTTTTACCAAGCGCCGAGAGTTACAAAAATATCTAATAAGTATTCCTAATTGCTTAAGTAATTTCAAAATAGGGTAAATATTAGTAGTAATAATCATATAATCAAGTAGTTAATGAGTAAAATAATCCATAGAAAATTTTAAAATCTAGATATACATAATAAATTGGAATTTGAAAAACATTTTACCATTAAATGAAGATTTTAAACCATGGGAATGAACAATGATGTTTAATAAGACAATCCATTAGAAAAACAAGTATTGCATTTGCTAAAATAGTACATTAACCACACAAGATTCCACATGAATGAAAAAAGATATTTAAGCATATTAATCTTTTGGATATTTAAAGCATTACAACACTCAATGTCAGAATCCTACCTATTTTGGCAAAACAATAAATATCTCTATACCATAACAACACTGCTGTAAGTGTTATAACAAAGGTGAATAAAGCATAGCAACTTATGTTGGATGCAACTGAATACCTAGAATATCTCTATATCATATATCATAAATCTTGCATAGCAAATGGTATGCCACCAGAGCGTGGTTTAAAGGCATGAAAGCCATAACAAGTATGAGGCATAATTCATTGCAAACAGTACATCAAGGAAAAAATTCTGTCCTAACTACCTCATTTGAGTACAATGCAGAATAACTTGGTAGTCTGCAACTTTAAAAAATAGTAACTTGTAACCAACTGATACGTGATGTTCATGATATCCTCTGAGATATCTCCTCTTGCTAGCACATGAAAACTCCTGTTCTATTTTCCTAAACACCAGAGCAAAGAATGCATATCTACCATTCTACTACTTGAGTCTGCTCAAATGCAAATTTGAGCCCTGAGAAAAATTTGGCTACAACTTGTAGCTTCAGTCAATCTTCACTGAAGCATAAATGGTCCGTACAAACCAGAAGCACGCATAGAAACCGATGGTACCAGTCAATACAAAGAAAGCATATGAGATAATTGTCATGTAGCCAAAGTACAGAATACCAGACACAAGTTTCGTGATCTCCAGCTTGGTGAAGAAGTAGAATGTAGCATACAGGAATAAGTACAGTGCAGACGAGCCTGAAGTTAGATAAGCTCTCCACCACCAGTGGTAGTCCTCACTACACAACTGAAAGTAGCAGAGGACAATAGTGATCTCTGCACAAGTAACAATAAGGATAACAAAGACAATGAACAGGAACCCAAATATGTAGTAGAATTGATGTAGCCAGATCGATGTTAAGATGAAGAATAATTCAATGAAAACTGCACCAAATGGTAATATGCCTCCAATGAGTACGGAGAAAACTGGCTGCATGTACCATGCCTGCTCTGGAATCTGCCTGGGAATTTTATTTGTCTTAACAGGATCTTCAATTGCAGGTTTCTTGTAGCCAAAGTAACTACCAACAAAGACCAAAGGCACAGATATCCCAAACCATAAAAATACCAAAGCAAACATTGTTCCAAACGGTAATGCACCAGAGGACTTTTCACCCCAAATCAGTGCATTGAGAACAAAGAAAATGGCAAAAACAATTCCAGGGAACGTGAAAGCTGTCTTCAGTGTGTTTGTTTTCCATTCTGTTCCCTTAAACATCTTATACAGACGAGCAGAAGAGTAACCAGCAAACAAACCCATGAACACCCACAAGAGAACCATAGCTGTCATCAGTCCACCACGGTTGGATGGTGAAAGAAACCCAAGCATGGCAAATATCATTGTAACAAGTGTCATCCCAAAAAACTGTACTCCGGTTCCTGCATAGACACAGAGTAGACCTGCATTGTTTGGGGGCCTGAATGCATCTCCATGGACAAGTTTCCATCCGGTTTCTTCTTGGGCTTCATCCTGTGTCTCCAGTTGATTGTAGTTTGAGATATCCCGATACAAGGTTCTCATCATAATCATTGCCACCATCCCAGAAAGGAACAAAACGATCATTAATGAGTTGATAATAGAGAACCAGTGGATCTGATCATCTGTCATGAGAAGATATGTATCCCATCGAGAAGCCCATTTGATAGGGCTTTCCTGCAAGATCACAATGTTAATTGCTCAGACATTGGCGGATTGCAACTACCATAAGGTTGAACACATATTAGAAACCACAAAATTCAAATCGATAAACAAAAGAGTCATTCAATACCTTGAATGCCACATCATAGGTAAATATAATATCTTTACCCTCATCAACTTCTTGTGGGCTATTAGTTTGTGAAACGTAGTGCTTGGTGTTTGGGTTGCAGGTTGTCAAACGGGGATTATCCTCAGACCAAGGTTGCTCATACTCATGCTTGACGCTGTTTTCAAAAAATCAAAGAGTTTTATACATAAAAAGCACCAATAAAAAAGGGAAGAGTTAAAAGCCAATACACTTCAAAATCGGAGTCATTTTGTGCAGTAAAGCAGTATGATCACACTATGGCAGCTAAATGACAACTAAAGCATAGCGAAATTTGATTGATAGACAGACAAAGTTACAAACAACCAATTGTAATACTTTCAAATGTACAAAAGGACAAATATAAGAAAGTTAATACTTCATGCTATAATAAAAAACTCAATTTCCTAGCAGTTTCAAAATTTTAAAAAGAGCTGATTCTACATAACTGACAAGTTCTAATGATCTGAATCCAGTCTTCAAAATACCTATATGGTGTGACTTCAAATCCAACAATCCGAGCAGAATCAGCCTCTGAGTCTTTGTGAAACTTAACCTCAAAAGACAGATGGTTGTGTATGAAGTATCTCTCTTCTGAACTCTGCAAAAATTGCACCGTACTCCACATTAGATAGACAGTTAGGATCCATATGAGCAGCTTTTGAGAGTATCAGTACATCAGCACCCCATATTAACTTACCCCTGCATAGCTTGCTTTAAACCCAACACGGAAGCCATGTTCATATGAAGTTCCATCTGGTCTTTGTCTGGCTACAGCCACAGGTAGATTATCCAGAATCCTATTTCAATCAAAATTAGATGAGTGATCTTCATAGGACGACGTGTATCCCAAATATGAAACAAGATATATACTTGAAAATTGCTTGCTCATAGACTAAAACATAAATAATGAACTTCCGATAAAAGAGTTCCCGTGAATCCACGAGGGAGAAAAGATATAGGCACAAAAAAATGGAGTTCACAGCTGAAAAAAACTTACATGTTAACACGATATTCATCATCTATTTTCTCCTTAAAATTCTTTGCGGACTTTTTATCGAGCTTTATCCGGCATACATAGTTACAGAGCTTCACCTCTCTCATATGGAACTGCCGCAGAAGAAACCGATTAAATAATTGGTCAGACAAAGTTGGTTAGGCTAATAGTTCTAGCGACTTGCTAACAAGTAGTCATAATGCCAATTCTGACAAGATGTCAACAATACATCACACAATGCTACACATCACACAATACACAGACACTAAAACAAGCCAGCCACTTTCTTCTGCTTGCTCACTTTTATACCTTCAAAAAAAACTCCGTAAAGAAAAGAAAACTTGAGTCCTTACCACCAATCCAATGAAGAACTGAGCCAAGAACGGAAACCATAATACTTACCACATAAGGAGAGTTCTCAATGCGATCTCCACGAAGAACTTCTCCAAGATTTTCTGCACTGTTGACAATTGTTTTTGGTTTACAGTAATCCAATGAATAAAAATCATATGGAAGCTGCGTCTTTATGGAAGATAACTTGTTCACTTTAACCTGGAGCTCATCACCCTGGTAAGCACCGCAGAGAAGTTCAGTCTCAATGAGAAATAGTAGATCAGAGGAACAGAAGAATAGATAAGATCAGCAGCAATAAGCATTTAACAAATGATGTTGGTCATGGTCATCTACTTCAACGAATTAGTCAGAATTATGCCCAGTAAGGAGCGATATCTTGAAAACAAGTAAATTGCTACTGTGAAAAGCTGGAGACAACCGATGCGGTTGCGATTCGGTAGTGTAGTCAGTTACATCTTTGGCAATCCACAAAGGTTCGATTCCTTTGAAGGCACAAATAAGCAGTTGGGGCCAGGCTCAAGTTATGGGTGATTGCAATTCGGCAGTGTAGACAGTTACATCTTTGGCAATCCACCAAGGTTCTATTCCTTTGAAGGCACAAATAAGCAGTTGGGGCCAGGCTCAAGTTATGGGTGATTTTAATGGAATAGTACCCTCGTGTCATCGCATCTAAGCTCCAGGAGAGTCATTGTGATTATTCTTCACCCTTTGATGGCCATCTTTCCCTTAAAAATTGTATTCAGGCCAATTGTAATGTTTCTTGAGTACAGAGACATGCCTTAATATTAATGGAGACAGAAAGTAAATTGGAACAAGCCATGACATTGTTTAAAGTGCAACACTGAATCCTGAACTTGCCACGCATCACAAGCCAGATAAAGATCCTTACATACGTATGCACTTCGTGCATTCACATACATTGCACAGCTGTAACACCTGCCCTACAGAAAGATGACCTGCAAAATGGCTTAACTGGACCTCCTATCATCTTGGGGAGATAGATCTGAATCAATTTTGATTAGAATAACACCCCATGAAATTACATGCTCCAAAGGTAACTTATTAAACCCGTGAATGAGGATTGTCGAAGACTTCGCGAAAATAAAGGAAAGAAAACTGCTATGCTAAATTGTCAGAGAACAGATTGGGGATCTATGCAAATATTTCTAGTTTTGATGAATTGGGCGAAAGTAACTAAAGCACAGTCAAAGGCCATCATGAGATTTAGAGAACGGTTCAGATCGGATAAACCCCAACTAGTGCTAAAATGTGAAATTTTACAGGAAGGCCTACAAAAGGCCAGATCTCTGGCAATCTTAATGCTTTTCACTTCCCAAAAGAACCATACCCGAATTGTATACAGTGAAATTTGCAGATCTCATGTATAATACAGCAATCGAAAGTAAATTCAACATATGTATTTTTACAAACCATCAAAAAATGAAGAAGGAAAAGGGATTTAATAGTGTACTGAAACAGACCTTACTGAAGTCCTGAGGGGCTACACCAGGAAGATAGAAGCAATTTGCACCTGAGAATAAAAATACAAGGAGCAAAGCCCAAACAAACCCCTTTGAAGCCATTGAGGCTCGGCTTGAAGGAGCCCTCGAGAACCACAAAACCCAAGCGGACAAGAAGAGATTAGTTGGTTCTCAATATAAACAAATCTGACTCTGAACGGATACTCTGCTCTCAATATAAATAGATCTGACTCTGTATAGATACAGATACTCTGATTTGCATTAGATTAGCTGAGTTCCCTCGAAGAAAGAGAGGTCTCACCAACGACATCACTAGGGTAAGAAATTTTACCAATTTAATAGCACGTCGGCGTCCGGCTTTTGTTAGTGGTTATGTACTAATTAATATATGTTGGATAATAATATACATACATAGAGTCTAAGATATTAATAAATTTATTATTTATTAATAAATAAGTGCATATATATATTTTCCCAATGGAGTTTTACTCTAATTTTATATATCTTTTATATAACAGTGGTATATTTTATATAAGATAGAGTAGAAGAGATTAATATATTTATTTGTTAATAAACTAATATAATTAAATTTATTAAACATTGAGAGGGATTCAATTTTTTGAGGTGTATATTTTTTATCATTTGGATCTTTCTCTTGGTAAATTTTTATTTAAAATGGATTTATGCTAGTTTATTTTTTATTTTTTATTTGGGTTAATATATAGTTTATATTTTGTTATTTTTTAATATTTTTTATTTATGTTAGCTAGCATAATGTGACTAACCTAAAAAGATCTTTTCCATACTCGATTAGAAAACACCTCGCTTTTCTCGATATAATAAATAATAAATATATATTCTATTTTTTTATCAAGGTATATTCCAATTTTTTATATATCGAATTGGTGCAAGGGAGATCTACTCCATTGGAATTGGTAGGGAACCATAAAAATGAGGTGGAATTGGTAGGGAACCATGACAATATCATTGACTAATATGATAAATATAGTTCATCCTTTGGTGAAGTAAAAGGGGATTTATGCGTTAGAAGTGTGTTCACAATAAGTATGTTATTATAAAGTTAATGTAGCAATACAACGAGCATTAACGTATCATGTTCATGTTATAACTTGACCTCTACATGTAACAAGAGACAGTACACTTCATAGTGATACGTATGGATTGGGAGAAGTTAGTTGTTAAGGTGGGAAGGAGTGTATTTACACTTCATAGGGATACGTATGGATTGGGAGAAGTTAGTTGTTAGGGTGGAAAGGAGAGTATTTACACTTCATAGGGATACGTATGCATTTGCTCAAGTTGGTTGTTAAGATGGAAAGGAGGCTATTTATAGGTGCTATTAATGGTTTTTTTCTTTTTAAGGGAAGGTAGTTTGTGTTTTTGTTTTTCTGTGGGGTTAAATTAATAATATAAGCTTAGATCACTTTGTTTTTTATTTCAAAAAGTGAGTTAAATAAGTTATGGATGGGTAATCGAGATTAAAAAAGGTATATATTTAGTTAAATGGTAATTAGTACGATCCAAAGAGTTGGTAGGTTTGGATTAAAGAATATTCATTTGTTTATAAAAAACTTTATTTAAATAGTGTTTATGTCTTTATGGGTTACATTTACAAGGGTTTATAATGTCATGTTCTAACACATAAATACATAGATTGGATTTTATAGAAAGATGGATAAGATCTTCAAAAAAGTTTTGTAAAAATGTATTAATTATTTTGAAAGTTACTATTATATGTTTTTATCTATTTAGAGATGGTTGATATCAAATGTTTGTAATGGGCAAAGGATTATAATTGTTGTTGAACTATGGGTGAGTTGTGGAGTTAGACTACCTATTCATTTCATCGATTATGTTAAAGAAAAGGCATAATACTATCTCTAAAGTTATCGATGACAAGCTTGCTACCATTTGGAGTCATCAGTGGGATTCTCTTGGACTTAAAGGTGAAGAAGCAATGTTATGGAATAGTTATATCACTAAACTCATGAATTTCCATCCATAAACAAAGAGGAAGATAATGAATTAATTTTATCAGAGAACAAGATGGGGGGTGGAGGGAAGGAGGGGTGCACAGTTATGTTGAAGAATGTAGCCTTGACGTGAACTTCCGTATAGGTTTAGTGTGAACATGTTGGAAGTAGTTCGAAGTAATTCACTTTAGGAATAAAATGAGAGTCTTATATTTAATTGATCGAGTCTAATTAAGCGTATTTATACATTATTAATTTAGATTAATCTCTCAACGATACATCTCATTGTGACATTAGGGTTTTGAAAATTAGGGTTTCAACTCAAGTATAAAGGCAAGTCAAGATAGAGTGTTTAGACACAGTTTTGTTAGATAGGGACTACAATCGAAGAAAGAGCATAGTGCACCAGTTAAGAGGCAGACAACAGCATCAACAATCCATACAACCAAGCCCTACAGTAGTATGGATATGTACAACAAGTCATACAACAGTACGTGTCTGTAGAACAATATTATTCCTCTATTTGTTTGCATCACATTTCAAGTTGTAGGTAAATTTGTTTATCATTTAGATGCTAGTTTTTAGCAGTTGTGGAGGTTTCCTTGTAAGGTTTAATTGAGTTAATTAGAATTTGATTTGAAGGAGAAACTATCTTTGTGTGTGCAATTGTTTTTTACACTTATGTTATTTACATTTCATCTATTGTGTGGTTGCTTCTATGTGAAGAGTTATATTTATGAAATTAAATAGCAAACTTGTTGTAGTGAGAACATAAGGACAGTAGTCCCCTTAGGTTTGGAATATTCACACGGTATTATAACTTCTTTGATTGAGAGGATTTTATGATTTTATGGTAGTAGACCAACTATTGGGAATCAAAACCAATAGTTAGAGAGTTTCGAAGGTAGTGCTTATCATATGGGAATTTGCATCTTAGAGCTTGGGGATGGCATCAACCAACCTTAGGTTTGAGAACAGATTAGAAGTTCCCTCAAATTTCCTATCATGGAAAGTCAAGGTAACTCTTATATTGAAAGAGAGTGGTCTTTTGGATATCGTCCAAATCATAGTGACATTGCTAACAAATATGTAGGACTTGGTGGTGTTGTTCAGGAGAATACAACCTTATAGCCTAGAGTCTCTGGGGTTACCAACATACTAAATAAACTTGCAGACATTCAACCATTAAAGAATTTGACAGAGAAATAAGGAAGAAATTAGGTGTACCTTGCTTATGACAGTTGATCCTAGCTTTCTTCTTCAATCCAAATTGCTCCAATAGCTTCTAGGGAATCTCCAATACCTGCAAAGAGCCAAACCTTTCCTGCAATATCTTATATATTTTATAGAATATTAATGAAAACATATGCTTGCAATGAAATGACAAGACAATTCAGAAAACCATAATACGTAAGAGTACAAAGACACACATTGGAAAAAAGACTCTCTCTATTGATAAACAAGTGATGGAAGATTACAACCAATACCTGAAACATGTGCTCCTCTGCTAGCCAAGGGAACTAAGTTATGCTGCTCCAAGATCTCCAAAGGCAAACCACCAGCATAACTTTTCTCTAGAATTGATTATCTTTAGTCTCAACCCCTACCCTCTTTTTATACATGAGGAAAGAGAGAGGTTACGAAGGCTGAGATGGTTGGGAAAGTTGGGATAGTTATGATTAAGAGCCCAACTATCCTTGACTAAACTTGTTTATATTTTTTTAAATTTTGGATTAGGGCATTCACAACTATTAATACTAGCAAGTCACGCATGATACGTGACTTTCATAAGGGAAACCCGTGAATTCCAACCCTGATCATGTATGCACGAGTTGCAATGTCAATACTCACAAGTGATTCACAGGTTGCAATGACAATAGTCGTGAATTCTCCCTAATGACCCTATAAAAAATAGGTCAAGCTGATAAGAGGATTATGTATCAAAGGTCATGCACATCTATAGTGTTTTGGCCACTTCTATCCATTTTGTCCTTCTGTGTACCGACACATTGAGTGTCAGTACTTAGACGGAAAAGTTCCATTTCATAGGATAACAGATTCCTGTAACACCCCAGTTTTGACCCCGTTTGCATGATGTATATATTGTAATTAATCGTGGTGAGGAGCTAAGGGCAAAATCCCCACCATCGATTTGGTTGTGTATGTTTCGGCAATAGGGGTAGTTGCCGATGGTATGTCGTACTATCCGACACATTGTAAGTTGGCATCATGTAAATACACACATCAAATAAAATAAACCACAACCAGCTACGGCAGTGCAATGTTGAATGAAAATGGCATGATTCCAAAGGATAAGGGGTGGGGGGATGTCAAACCTTGGTCTTTGGGGGAAAAACCCATGTGTTGCCACCTTGTTTTGATTTGCCATCTTCCCTTGTCAACCTCTTTAATGTTTGTTGAGATTAGTTGAGGGCAGTTATGGCTGAGTAGTGGTGGGTGTGGAGGACTGTCAGCCCTTGCCCACGTGCCCACTCAACCAACGGATTCTTCCTCCTCACGTCGCATGGGCAGAGGAGGCATTGACTCCATTCTCCCACGACGGCGCTCTACCCATTCCTCCATTCTGTCTGTTCATCTACGCACGCATAGGAAGGTCTGTTCGTTCCTCATGGTGGTCGTCTCACCCTCACGCATAGAGAGTTGTTCACTCTCATGCAGGGACACGCAGGCAGTTGTCACGGTCTTCATTTTCACGGTTGTGGTCTGTGGAAGTTTCCCCTTCACGCAAGGAGTGCAGTCTTCCTCATGCACAGATCAGGAGACTATAATTTCTTCCCAGCGCGATTTGTGTAAGTCTTCTCCAGCGACTTCGACTGTGTAAACCGGGGCTGTTGTTTTCCCCACGTTGCTGGTAATGTATGGTGATACATTTTTGGGATTGTTGTTTTCCCATGCCGTGAGTGGTATTTGCTATTATACCTTGGTGCTGTTGAGAGTCCGTCCTCTTTCCATCTCGGACTGTGCATGTGTGTTCACTTCTTCCATTGTGGGACTGTTGTCTTCCCCACGTTGTGGTTGGCTGTTGATTGCCACCTCTGTGCCTAAGTTTCCCATGGCTATGCTGGGAGTTCTATTTCTTATCCACTGTGGGCTGTGGATTGTTGCCATCGTTTGCATTGTGAGTGTGGGTTGTTGAAGTACACTGGTTTTGGGTGTTGCTATTGAGTTGTTTTGGCCACACTAGGGCCAAGAACAACTCTGAGTTGTCTTGTGGCTTGAGCTGTCTTTCACCTGTTGGTTGTCCTTGCCTTCTTCACAGGGCTGTGAAGGGATTGTTTTTGCTGCGTGTATATAGTGGTTGGTCTTCGGACTGTGCTGGCTTGGCCGATTGTTGAAGGCCTGGTAAACCCAGCAGTGTTGGTTGCTGATTGAGTCCCCTGGCTATGTGTAAGCCTGCATTGACCCTTATCCTTGGAGGAATCATGCCCAGCTCGGGGGTGGCAGTGTTGCTGAGAGATTGATGAGCACGCTGACCTATGGTTGGGTGGAACGTTGCAGCGACGTAGCTGGTTGCGGGGTAAACTCTTCATCAAAAAGATAAGTAATCCTGATTGATTCCATCTCTGCAATTATATTGATGTCAAATGAATTATGATGAACATGTTAAATGCTGGAAATGTATATGTTTGCTTCCGCTATATGATTTCAGAATTATACATCCTTGTATGATGTTGAATAACTGTGTACCTCTGCATGTTCTATGCATATCAGTATGCATTTGCATTAAGGAATTATGCATCATGTCTGCATTATGTTTAAGTTGTTTAATTTCAGCATTTATTTATCCTTGTCCATGTTCATGGGGCTATTTGCTCGGTTGTATGTGGTGTTCGTTGCGTCCTCTTCACCGGTGTAAGGGTTGGGGACATGACAGAGTGGTATCAGAGCTCATGTTGCAGCATGGGCCTGAATGGACCACCAGGATGCAGTGACAGAAGCAGAATTGCCTTCTGCCCAGCAAAGATCAGAATTGGATGACAGCAAACTTCAAAAATTTGCCTAAGTGTTGACAGTCGGAAGAGCTAGTGAGAAGCTCCTCCAATATGTCGGAAGATGTAGTCAGAAGGCCATTTGACGAGGCACAGCAATGGAAAAAGAAAATTTGAAAAAATTGTTTAACTGTTTGAGTCATCGGAACACTTAGCGGAATTGACTTCCAATGAAACGAAAATGTTAGTGGAACGGACTTCCGCCGTAGCGGAAGAGATTAGGCGAAAGCATGCCAACGTCAGAACAGGTGGAAGGAAAATCGCCTAAGTGTTCGAAGGTCGTCGGAAGAATTTAGCGGCTCAAGCGTCCGCCGTTGCGGAAGACAAAAGCACTAAGTCTTCCGACGAGAAAGGCTGCCGACGCCGTGAAAGAATTTTCATAATTCTTCTAAGTATCAGAATCCTCGGCCATCGAAAGCAGGAAATGGTTTGAACGCCCGTCGTTGCAGAATCCAAAGGTGCTAGCCTTCCGATGTGAAAAGCCCGCCGATGCCGATTGGGTCATGCCAACAGTAGATTTGGCCGCCGATCGGAAGGAGATAGAGGATGACGAGCCGTCATTGCGGCTGTTGAGGGAACTTCCTCGCCGACGAAAAGAAGAGAAGTTTCAGAGGAAAATAGTGGATGTGGAAGCCGAAGTGGCGGAAATGAAAAGGCATTAAGAGCTGATGTCGTTGGGTAAAATAAACCGACAAGGAGGAAAATTCAAAAATTTTCTAAGTGTTGGAAGTCATCAGAAGACGTTAGCGGTTGGAGCAGCCGATACGTCGGCTCCGTTAGCCAAAGAGACTTCCGATGCCGTCAGCGGAAGAAAAAAAGGGGAAGTTTAGAGGAAATAGTTGAAGCCGGAGCCGCAGTTTCGGCAGAGATCTTCCAGAGATCGCCGAAACGTCGGAAGAAGATAGTGGATCGAGCATCCGATGTGGTGACAAGAAGAAGAAGAAAAATTTTATAATTTTTCTAAGTATAGAAAACATCGGAAAGTTTTAGAAGATCGGGCCGCTGACACGTCGGAGAAAATTAGAAGATCGGTCTGCCAATATGCCGGAAGCCAAAGAGAGATCGGCCCAACACGTCGGAAAAATTTGGTTGATCGGACTGCCAGAGTGTCGAAAGCTTAGAGAACTAGCCGTCCAACAGGTTAGACGATCTGATTTCCGATGACAGCGGAGAAGCTAGTGGTTTGGGGATCTGAAACGGCGGAAGATGTTAGCCATTTGGGGATCCGAAACGTCGGATAGATAGTCGAAGTGAGAGCCAATTTTGCAAGGGGAAATTTTGAGATTTCCAAGTGGGATTTCCAGCAGGTTTCGATTGTTTTTCAGCAGGATTTTTCAGCTGTCTTTCAGTGGATTTACAGGTGGCTGAAGTTGGCACCGAGTCCAAAATGCAGTTGTGTATAAGATGCAAAGATTTGGTGAAAATATTCATTTTTAGAAGTGGTGTGGTTTTCACACCCGAGGTCGGAATGAAGCATATGGATAGGCATTGGAAAGCTTATCCAGTAGGGAACAGGGCAAAGCCGCCAGAATCTGAGCATGGAGCAGCAAAGTGCTAATGATGGCCACTACTATCAAATGGACAAATATGGATGATTGCATGCCCAGAGGTAGCAAGGACTATGAAGTCAAACCCACTGTTGGGTGGAAAAGGAGTTCCATGTCAGGCCCGAAAGACTTGAAAAGGGAAGTTTTCCTTAAAACCCTGTCTTGCTGATTATAACTACATTTCCTAAGTTTATGCATGAAATGCATGAGGATATGCCTTGCATACATAGGATACTAAGGATTATACATCTATAATAAACCACTAATGATAATCATTGCTTTGATGTTGGCATTAGTGGAAAAACCAACGACAACACGGACCTAGCTGAATATGTTGATGATGCTGACAATTGTGACTAGCAACCCTTTGGAGAGAGGGATAAAGCAACAAGTCCAGGATAAAAGTTGGTGAGCAAATCCTGCAATCTCCTGAAAAGGACCAACCAAATCGGTCATGTCAAGGGTGTAAGTACGACCCATGCAGGTAAGAGTTTGCTTATGATAAATTCCATGAAGTGGTAAAGGTAAGAGACCCCCTACCGTGTGGATGTTTGAATATAGAAAGGTGTCATGCCTGTATATATTGATTGAGCTTAGTAGCCCAAGGAGAGTAAGTATGGGGCAAATGTTGTGATGTATTGCATGAATGCATTGAGATGAGTGCGTGATATTATGAATGACTAATGACTGAAACGATGAACTGATGACAATTCAGGAACCATTTCAAAAGTTGTTATGAATGCAGGATAGTCATAATCAATTGGCTGCCAGAAATGCTCTATGGAAGAGTGAGGTGGTATAAATGATACGCTTGTGAAGTAAGGGTATCTAAACATTTCATTGTATGAATGATGTTACTATGCCTTGCAAATGTTAGTATGATGATGATTGCGTGAAGTAAATGAGTTTTGGTAATGTTGATGTGACTAACCGCTGGAAGTATTCGAATTTTATAAATTCTGAAAATGCTTCAGTAATGGTTGTAGCAATGAAAAGGTTATATGCAACCAAACAACTATTTCGAGCATGGTAGTGAGAGGTAAGACCCTGACCAATGCCAGAATCTACCATTTATGAGAAGAGTCTCATGGTTGTAAAAATAGTTGGTATGCATAATAGGTTGTTAAAATTCGAATTGTGAATTTCGGATTTGAGAAATTGCTGACAACCACTAGCCACTATTGGCTTGCATAAGATTGTGTTTGGTTGATTGAAGCTCATGTTTTAGGTAGATTATTTCGAGCATGGAAGTGAGAGGTAAGACCCTGACCAATGCCAGAATCTACCATATGGTTGTTAAAATTCGAATTGTGAATTTCGGATTTAAGAAATTGCTGACAACTACTAGTCACTAATTGGCTTGCATAAGATCGTGTTGGATGATTGAAGCTCAGGTTTCAGGTAGATTAATTCGAGCATGGCAGTGAGAGGTAAGACCCTGACCAATGCCAGAATCTACCATGTGAAAGAGCCAAACCTTATGAGGAGAGTCTCATAGTTGTAAAAAGTAGTTGGTATGGGTTGTTAAATTTGAATTGTGGATTTCGGATTTAAGAATTGCTGACGACTACTAATCACTGTTGGCTTGTGTAAGATTGTGTCAGGTGGATGCATGGTAAGTGGGTATTCATGTTATGATAGTAAGCATAAAATTATAATGGGCATAGTAGTACTGCTTACAAGAGACCCACAATTGAGCAAGTCAATTTCTGTAGTAGGCAGAATTGTAAATTCTTATTTGATTACCAATGTCGTTGCTTGGTTATGGAACAATCAATTTGGATTGTATTAACAGGTAATGATTGACTGTTTGGCTATTTGATGAATGTGCCAGGGGTACACATTGCAGGAAGATCATGTGTGATGGCCTGCAAGAGCCAAACTTCATGGGAAGGTTTTCCCTTGGAAATGGGTTTCGGGTGAAACACCATTTGACATTTTGGAAATGTCTCATTTGCACTGCATGTTTGGTAGTAACATGAGTGAGATGGTATAAATCATGTCGGTAAGACATGTGTGGATGTGAAATGTAAAAAGGAGTTGGAATGGCTAACTGAGGGACTGTTAACTCAGGGAAGGAGCCTCCATTCCTCCTTAACAAAGGCATACTACGACGTCAAATGGATAAGTGTTATGTGACCCTTGCTATCAATATGCATGTTTAATTATTAAATTCCATGTGCAGAACATGTCTTGATCTAATATCCATTATGACCGATTGCTTCAGTATGCATAGGGCCTGCATGGCACACACCGGGGATGGGTGCACACCTTTCCGATGTTGGATCATGAAAGGGTTTTCAATATTGATTACACTCTAGGGAGTGGATGCACTCCTGGTGTCTCAATACTTGATAGTGAATGATGAGAAAGGTGATTACAGTTTTAGAGCAATAACGCTGATGAGTTTGCGTGTATTGCTTGTGTTGCTTGTGTTGACAGGCTAAATAGATGCAGATGGGTGTTGCACCCTAAAGGTAAAAGGTAAATGGTTGTTGTGAGGGGTTGCGGAGTAAGGGTTATTGTGATATAAGTGTGTGTTGGTATAAGTGTATGTTGGGCTGAGATATGCCTGAGGATCCATAGTAGATCCTAGACCTGGAAATGGTCACGGTAAAGTTCCAAGCCCAGTTGACATGAGAGTGTACTGGCTGGATATTAATTATTTGATGTTGTGGGGTAGCCTGCGTGCTAACCTAACATCTAAGTCCATAGGCGATCCCAAGGCTTGCAAAGTGAAGCAGGATCCTGTGGACGAATGAGGAAATGCACAATATAGATAAGTATTGGATTATTTTGCTTATGAATATACATGTGTATATGATTTGGTTATGATGTCTTAAGCTCTTGTTCTAGAGATAAAAACTGATGAGAATAAACTAAACATGTGAATCTATTCAATGTTTGGATATAGGTATCGCTGGAAGCGAGGACTATGAGAGCATCCTAGGGGTGCATGTGGACATGTGACTGTCCTGGAAAGCTCGGAATGAGTGGCAATGGAAAAGGTGCTAGTGAGACCGTGAGTTTCCTAGCAGTTGAGACAAACCATGTGGAGAGACTCCATGGTTTAGAGGTCTAAAACGGACCAAAGACACTAAGTATCATGACCAAGAGAGATTGGTCCAGCATTCACGATAAGGTGAAAGAGGCTGAGAGCATGAAAAGCCACAGCAGTGGTGTGGGTTCCAGGATGGGACAGAACAAAGAGGGAAAAACTCTTGCTGCTCTCTCTTGCCCTTTTTAATTATGTATATGTACATATATATTTATGCATTGTGAAAACAAAAGATTGTTGAATGCATGTATGAATGAAAATGGAATGTGTCTTTTTGCTGAAGGTAAATTGTGAATGCTGGAGTGGTTAATTCCCTGCCCAAGAATGGACATGAATGAGCTCGTGTGCCTGTTGGGAAGGCATGAAAAATATGAAAGTCTCCTTGATGAGGCTTGGACTGTCATGCCAATTGGGTAATTAACTGACTGATTTTAATGTCTATATTATGCTTGGTCTGATAGAATTTCAATGGTGCATTTCACAGGTGAGAAAAGTGGAACCTGGTGGTGCACATTGAACATGGCAGCAGATCAAAAGTTGTTGGACTTAGCTGGAAGTCTCCTTCAAGTGATTGCCAAGACCCAAGAGAATATTGGGGAGATGCTCAAGATACAGAAAAGGCAGAATGAGATGGACCACTAGATTTTGCAAGACTCTGTTGGTTTGCAAAGGGAGGTGAAAAGCCTTCTGGGAGCAATCGACAAAGGAAAGGAAGGTGGATCAGCGATGGGACATTCGTCCAAGCGACCCGATAAGAAACGGTCCAGGCATGAAGACTCAAAGGAAATTGAGCAGGTAAAAATGAAGCAACCAGTGAGATGCTGGAGATGCGGAGGACATCATTTACACCGGGACTGCCCAATGAGGGAACATGATGAAGGCAATAGCCGCAAAGTTCCTAGACTTCGGGATGAGCTAAAAGCTGAGAACCAACAGGAAAATTCCATGGAAGCCGAAGTTCTTGGTCTTGAGCATTCAAAGTAGATGATTGAACGTGGGACAGATCTGCAAAATTTTGAAATTTTGATGTGCAATTGTATATGTATTGTATATAGGTAATGGAACACCGAGGACGGTGTTATTCCAAGGGGGAGGGGAATGTAACACCCCAGTTTTGACCCCATTTGCATGATGTATATATTGTAATTAATCGTGGTGAGGAGCTAAAGGAAAAATCCCCACCATCGATTTGGTTGTGTATGTTTCGGCAATAGGGGTAGTTGCTGATGGTATGTCGTACTATCCGACACATTGTAAGTTGGCATCATGTAAATACGCACATCAAATAAAATAAACCACAACCAGCTACGGTAGTGCAACGTTGAATGAAAAGGGCATGATTCCAAAGGATAAGGGGTGGGGGGATGTCAAACCTTGGTCTTTGGGGGAAAAACCCATGTGTTGCCACCTTGTTTTGATTTGCCATCTTCCCTTGTCAACCTCTTCAATGTTTGTTGAGATTAGTTGAGGGCAGTTATGGCTGAATAGTGGTGGGTGTGGAGGACTGTCAGTCCTTGCCCATGTGCCCACTCCACCAGCGGATTCTTCCTCCTCACGTCGCATGGGCAGAGGAGGCATTGACTCCATTCTCCCACGACGACACTCTCCCCATTCCTCCATTCTATCTGTTCATTCGCACGTGCATAGGAAGGTCTGTTCATTCCTCATGGTGGTTGGCTCACCCTCACGCATAGAGAGTTGTTCGCTCTCACGCGGGGATGTGCAGGCAGTTGGCCTGGTCTTCATTTTCACGGTTGTGGTCTGTGGAAGTTTCCCCTTCACGCAGGGAGTGCAGTCTTCCTCACGCACAGATCGGGAGACTGTAATTTCTTCCCAGCATGGTCTGTGTAAGTCTTCTCCAGCGACTTCGACTGTGTAAACCGGGGCTATTGTTTTCCCCACGTTGCTGGTAATGTATGCTGATACATTTTTGGGATTGTTGTTTTCCCATGCCGTGAGTGGTATTTGTTGTTATACCTTGGTGTTGTTGAGAGTCCGTCCTCTTTCCATCTCGGACTGTGCATGTGCGTTCACTTCTTCCATTATGGGACTGTTGTCTTCCCCACGTTGTGGTTGGCTGTTGATTGCCACCTCTGTGCCTGAGTTTCCCATGGCTATGCTAGGAGTTCTATTTCTTATCCACTATGGGTCGTGGATTGTTGCCATCATTTGCATTGTGAGTGTGGGTTGTTGAAGTACCCTGGTTTTGGGTGTTGCTATTGAGTTGTTTTGGCCATGCTAGGGCCAAGAACAACTCTGAGTTGTCTTGTGGCTTGAGCTGTGTTTCACCTGTTGGTTGGGACTGTCACCTATCGGTTGTCTTTGCCTTCTTCACAAGGTTGTGAAGGGATTGTTTTTGCTGTGTGTATAAAGTGGTTGGTCTTCGGACTGTGCTGGCTTGGTCGATTATTGAAGGCCTGGTAAACCCAGCAGTGTTGGTTGCTGATTGAGTCCCCTGGCTATGTGTAATCCTGCATTGACCCTTATCCTTGGAGGAATCATGCCCAACTCGGGGGTGGCAGTGTTGTTGATAGATTGATAAGCACGCTGGCCTATGGTTGGGTGGAACGTTGCAGCGACGTAGCTGGTTGCGAGGTAAACTCTTCATCAAAAAGATAAGTAATCCTGATTGATTCCATCTCTGCAATTATATTGATGTCAAATGAATTATGATGAACATGTTAAATGCTGGAAATGTATATGTTTGCTTCCGCTGTATGATTTCAGAATTATACATCCTTGTATGATGTTGAATAACTGTGTACCTCTGCATGTTCTATGCATCTCAGTATGCATTTGCATTAAGGAATTATGCATCATGTCTTCATTATGTTTAAGTTGTTTAATTTCAGCATTTATTTATCCTTGTCCATGTTCATGGGGCTGTTTTCCCAGTTGTATGTGGTGTTCGTCGCGTCCTCTTCGCCGGTGTAAGGGTCAGGGACGTGAAAATTCCCCCTAATGTGTGAGTTCAGAGGGAAGCGATGGCCGAAATACATTACAAACTTTATTCTTGGAGAAATCAGTTACTAAGGCTGTAGCGAGGTACCTAAAACAATTCATATCAAAGTCATGTACAAAATCATATCTGAGGATGCCATGTTCAATAAAGCGGAACACTAGCTCCTTTACAATATTTGATTGCATCATATGATACGGGCAGCAAGGCCACATATATTACAAAGGTGGATCAGAGCCACAATATACAATGATGAGTCTTCAAAATCTGGAAGTAGTGTTGTTGAACATGACACAATCTTGCGCAATTTAGGTTATGAACCTAAGGTATTCATCCAAATCCATAGTAACTAGCACAATTCCTACCATGTGAATAGATGGGCTGAAGTCGAACATGTAAGGAACTCAACAAAATGTCAGTAAATGGCTGATGTTGACAACTGAAGCAAAGAAATTCACCAATAAGGGTAGTGAATCCTAAGGTGTCATCGTCAAAACTATAGGTCTTCGTCTTCAAGAGATGTTGATAAGAAATCGTGATGTGAGGAGGAAGGCAATGAGTCCTTCAACATATCACAAGGGTGACTAGGAAACTAGAAAGGGGAAGGTGGACACAAGGAATTCTCAGAGATGATAATGATGGGAATCAGGATAATGAGATAAAGGTACAAATCCTTGAACAGTGAGAACGACACAGAGATGACCCAAGGCAGCTTTTGACTTGCAGATATGACAACTAGACTTATCTGTCATGTAGGAGACATGATTAGATTCCCCGTGTATAAAGGACAAGTGGAGGAGTAAAAAACTCAAAGTAATAGCTAAGTTGAAAGTGTAAACTAAGACATGAGTATCGAAAAGTTCAGAGAGTAAGTTTGTTCAAGGATGACATGGTGCCACTGTTTATAACCCAAAGAGAGAAATTCTTCCTTATCTTTATTGTTAAGTTTTAATGAGTCCAAGAAATTCAACTCAAGTATCTCTTCATTTTTTACAAGCTTGAAGAGGGGAGAGAATAATGCTTGATATGCACTGATTCGTGGATTTTACGAGCCTGAACTAGTAGATGCGCATTGTTGTTTTCATAGTTTTGGGAGTCTAGAAACTTCGAAGAAGACTTTAGGGGGGTTCTTTTTCATACAATTTAGTCTCCTGAGACCAGAAAAGTATAAAACAATCCACAAAAGAACTCTCTTAGCTCTCAGAGGACTAAGGTACATACCTTTTTCATACTTTGTCAGCAAGGTACGAAAAATGGGTAAACTAATACAAGACTGATGCACCTTCAAAAGCAGCATATAGCCTGAGTTTAACGAGTGTGAAGGAAGGAAAGATCACTCAAAAAGATCCATTTGATTACGAGAAATGGGGATTACAACAGTAAACTTGATGTTTTGTTCTTTACGTTTTGCGAGCATGACAAAGACATAAAGTACGCTTGGAATCTTTTTCATGTTTGCGTCCAGAGCACGAAAAAGAGAAAACTAAGCTCATACCGGGTGTTCCTTTTCTGTAAATTTAGTCCCTCAAGTCCAAAAAAGAGATAAACATGTGCCTAAAGATACTCTTCTCAGTTCCGCAGAAAAGAGAGTATTCCTTTTGTGTAAATAATGTACATGGTTTGAGAACGAGATAACTTACCACTAATGTATATGATAGTTCACTTATTCTTAACGAGTCTGAACGAACAAGTTTATTCGATAGTCTAGTCTATTTTGGGGAGTCAGACCATGGCCTAAAGAAAACTCCATAAGTGTGGGGAGCCTTATAATCAGGTATAGCTTGCAAAAAGTTGCAACATGAGGTTCATTTTGTCAAGAAAAACAACTAGGAAGGCTCCCACAAACCTAAAACAACTGCGACATGGGTACCAGAAAGGCAATAAAGTGTTCTAAGCTAGGATACCAATGAGAAGGAGGCCCTATCCATGGAAGAAAATTGATATGTATAAGGTAAAAGTGGTTTTACACCATAGTCCATGGATGAAAAAGTGATACTAGGGTTTAGTGACGAATAAGGTATAAGTGCAAAGTTTGTAATGAGGACCAAATCCTACCCTATATACAACGGAAAACAACTTTTCGATGATCCAAGAGTTGTTGCAGCTAGCAAAAAGACCATGGTATTAGTCCATACATTAAAAACTGATTTTAAAATATAGACAATGGGTAAAAAATTAAATTTTTTATTATAAATAATTCAAAAACCCAAAATAGACATACCATTTGGAAAAATTACTATATTTGGCAAGTTTTACCTTTAGACTTCAATTGATCACAGTGGACAAACCGTTGGACCAATTCTGATTCTACAAGTTGCAGGTTGGTTATCTCTCCTTTCTCCTCCTTTCCATCCATTCATTTTTTGTTTATAGTGCAAAATTTTATGTTTTTATGGGTTCCCTAAGAGCCTCACATAGCATTCATGGGTCATCTTAAAAACAGTCGTGAATACACATTTTATTCGCAGGTTGCTGCACTGCATCCCGCATATCCTTCGCATTGTGCTGAAAGCACAATTGCAAATACTGCGTGACCTAACAAAATTTAAAAACGCACGAATAAGAGAATTTTTATGGATTCTAATGGTTTGATATGTGCATTGGGCAAAAACAAAATGGTCTTAGAGTGGAGAAAAATGGAACATGAAGACATGGACCAAGAAGCAATGCGAGATGCTCCAACCTTGCAAGCATTACAACAAAGTGGCTTGCTAAAATTCTATTGCACGTCCAATATGTGAGTGCAAGTCCGTCTATTGGAGACTCTAGTGGAAAACTGGGATAATGAACTCACACTTTTTGACCTCCAGGGAGATGCTTTGAAGCTTACAATAGATTATATTTATTTCATCATAGGACTCTCTTGCATGGGAATACCTGTAAACCTTGAGGGAACTGGAAGGGGTGGTGACCCTATGAGTGTGCAAGATTACATTAATACTTATTGCCTACCTGGTACACAAAATTTGGGGACATGCATCCCAATCTCGTAGATAACTAGCTTCCCAATGAAAGTGATGGTAAACACAGTAGGTAGGGTTGCTGGTTCTTCTGTTTTACACTTGGCCACACGGACCCACATGCGAGTTACAGTGGAAAGTATGCGGGGCACGCTGTTTGACTGGTGTTCGGGGATGATCCCAATAATGAAAAAATGGCTTTCTTATTGCAAGAGGGGTCAAAGAAAGAACTTTGGCTATTGGAGCATCTTGGTAGCATTCTTCTTCAAGAGGGTTCCTTCCCTCAGCCCTGCAGTACCATTACCACCGCTCTCACCTCGTCAACCTAGACTTACGATATGGGGAGACATATTTCTCTGCCAATGTGGTAGAGGTGGGGCCCAAAGCGGTTACGATGAAAATTTCTATACCTGGTGGGAAAGATAGGTGCATGCTCTCGAGCAGTTTCCATATGCAGGACTAGATTTCTGAGGAGACCCTGAACTCGTCCTCCCTCAAGGGGAGGCATGGGTAGAGATAGGTATGTTTTTTTTTGTTTATATATATATTTTTTATGAGTTTTTATTCATAAAATTATATATACATATGTATAAGAGCTTGACCCTTCTTTATGGTTTATATGCAGATGTTGGACTAGTGTGCCCCGATGGGCACCCCAAGACATTCGTGCAACCAGCATGTCATTGAGGGGAATCTGTCTAGGCTTACCAAATATGTCCCTACACTGCGGATGGATTGGATCCCTATGATCATGTAGGAGTATGTTGTCGGGGTTCTGTCGACCTGGCTACGCCTTCTTAGAAGGGTGGCTAGGGTCATACTTCATTACAGGGAGGTTGTAGAGGCATCCATAGCCAAGGAGGCTGAGGAGCAGGCCTAGACCTAGGCATATATTGATTATGATCCCATTTTTTTCTATATTGATACACTTATGACATGATCTACGGATTAAAAACTCACTATATCTATGGACATGTTATATATATATATATA
>LPNX010492292.1:102803-142356 GCA_001517045.1 Pseudotsuga menziesii
CTAAGCAATACATTATCACACACAGTAAGAAAAATCACAGATAGCTGATGCTTTTCTCACAGCACATGAAATCTTACTAATATTCAAATAACCAGATAGCCGATCATTCTATAACAACATTTATTGCTCTTAGTGAAATTGCATCCCAGAAACTACTGAAAAATAGTTAACAAGAACGTAGGTTCAAAACATCGACTATTCTTACAGCAAATGAAATACAGCTGAAAACAAAATAGTTCATCTTCAACATTATTCATCGAATGCTCCGGTACATTCCACTTATTTACTCTTTCCAGCAGACAAAATTGCAGTTCACTTTGCAAAACGAAATAGTTCCTCTTACAAGCCAACGATTACAAAATTTTCTCAGGAAAAAGCCCCTACTCTTTTTTCTTCAGGCTTCCCGTTATTTAAACTACCAATCCTGTCCCCTCGGCTGCCCTCAGCGTGTGACCTTTTAGCGTCCCTCCATGATTGAGTTGCTTTTCTGGTCGTTTCTCCTTCCCCATCATTTCCACAGGCGTTTATTTTCTGACAGTAACTGCTAAAAATGCCCCACCGACGCCTCTGTCATTCGTTTATGTTGTCCTTTTCTGCGCGGCGCTTTGCTTCAGTGATTCATGGGATGATTTCTGCATACAAACTTGGTGCATTATACACTAAATTAAGACATTAGGCATCAATAATTTTTAAATTATAATGATACATCCACAACGAGCTAGCCTGGTTCATCCAGGTGAGGGGAAATGCGTAGGCTCGGGACGGCAACAAATAGGTAAATCGGCAGTCGGGCGATACACGGATCGGATGGGACAAGGCTTCTGCACCGGATGGGAGAAGGCTCCAGGAGCCGCAATGGCGGAGGAGCGTAAGAAACGGGCGAGTGGCAACGCAGGCGACCAAGGAAATCGGACGGTGGAGAGGAGTGGGTCGGCGAATAGAATGCTCCGTCACCCGGAACAGCGGACGGGCCGCAGGTCGGAGGCAGGCGACGAGGGAGAAGAAAGCTCGGGTGAGGGACGACTGGTCGAACGTCGGATGAAACTCGTGTCGGCGGCTGACTTTATCTCCCCAGCCGCAACGTCGAGTAAGAAGAAACTCGGGAGAAGCGATTTGAATAACCACGAATCGTGCGTCGGGTGACACTTCAATCGGGCGGAAACTTTGGTCTAGGAGCCGCAACGGCAGGTGAGATAGGACTCAAACTTCTTTTGAAAGAGGCCTGATCCAAAGAGAAAACTAACAGCGCTGAGGCCCAATTACGGTCAAAACGAATTCTTTCTTTAAGGCAAAAAAATTCATACTCTACGGGTACCAGAATAGACCACGCGACTCAAGCTAAGCTGGACGAAGCAATCAAAAAGCGGGCAATCAACTTCAAACGCAGAGATAAGCTTAAAGACGCCGAGCTTTCAACAGTCGATCCAAACAAATAATGATAAGGAGGGGTCCCAGAGTTTAAGTGAAAAGTTTAAAATCGGGGAAAAGGTTGCGGCAGCAACACCACTCTATGGGTGGGTTAGATATTGGTTAGCCTACCCGGAAAGTCTACGTTTCAAGTTTTCTCATTGTTTCTCATTCACCGTGATCGCACAAGGTGCACGGCAAAGAGCATACGTAGCCAAGAAGATAAGAAAAAAAAATTTCCCTTTTTGTTTTTGATTCGCCGCAATCGCGCAAGGTACATGGCAAAGAGCATACACATCTAGGGAAGGAAACAGTCCGAGACTAAAATATTAATAACAAAACTGATAAAATATGAGAGATTTTAAAAAATAACAAAAAAATTCGTCACTATAACATTTTACCTTCATATTTGCCGAAATGGGTGTTTCTCGATCAAATGGAAATAGTTTTCGGTGAAATGAAAACTATTTCCAAATGGAAATGGCACTCCGGATGCAATGGAATGGCTGCCATAGCCCACCAATGCATAGAAACTCCAGAACCATAAACCCTTTTAAAATTTCGGCAACACTGGTTCCAGATCTTGATCAAAACCGAAAGCGGCTCTTCATAAACGCTCTGATACCATGTTCGGGTACACAGGGTACTCCCAAAAGACTGAACACCTAGAGAAACCACTTCATACAAAAATATCACAGATCAATACACTGATATTTGTCACATGGTTAAAACCCTCAAGAGAGAAACAATCCATGGCCCCAGCCAAATAGCTACTTGGAGCAATTTATGATGCAAAAGAAAGAAAGTTACATGAGCTTCTCATAATCGATCAACTAGCCAAGGACCCTCCATGCTCTTTAAATAGAGATCATGGACCAATCGGGTGGTAATCCACAGATCAATGGTAGGTATGAACTAAGAGAAGTTGAACCATCGGATCACTTTATGTCTAGAGCATATCATGACCGTCAGATTAGAATATTTACAAATGCATACTAAAAAAACACACTTTGCCTAACGGATATATTACACAAGTTGATCTTAAATAAATCCTAAGTGTCTGAATATCCTAACAAAAATTAGAATTTCTATATATCCTTGAGATAATCTAGAAGATGAAAAATAAATTCATATTTCACAACTGAAAAGAATTAGTTCACCATTGGAAAATAATTAGTTCATAGTTGAAAACAAATCATGATCTACCGCTAAACCATATATTTAGGTCATGACTAAATATATAAATCGTATATTACAACCTGGTGGGTTATCTCGAGTGGTTGAGAGCTATATTCGTATGCAAAGGGTCTTAGGGTCAAATCCCTAGGTAGCTATGCAAGGTCCTCACTTAATGTCCCCACTGGCACTAGTACATGTGGACATTTTTCCCATGGACTTTCATTGCTAAAGCAACACTTGTGTGTTGCTTTAGCAACGAAAATGGCCCCTTTGGTTCGTGAAAAAACTTTCATTGCAATATCCACAGTTTTATAACTTCGTCACTATTGCGACGAATGCCTTCCGTCGCTATTTCGACGAACAAATAGATCTCATTTTCGACGAACGTGCATCGCTACAGCGACGAAACTATATAGTGACAAAAGTTTATATCAATAAATGGACAAGTTTATATAAATGGACAAATGTCTAGCGACAAAACTTCACGGCTTTAGAAACGAAACTTCTTGGCTTTAGCGACGCAACCTTCGTTGCTTCAGCAATGACACTTCACTATTGTAGCGACGAACAAATGAGTATCGACAAATGCCCTTGTGGCTGTAGCGATGAACCTTCGCTAATGTAGAGTGGGTGTAGTGATGAACCATCCATCCTTATAGCGACGGCATACATTTTTTTTCAAAAAAGATCAACTTTTGTGACGGAGTGTTGGTTCCTTTAGTGAAGAACCGGCATGGATATAGTGACACGCGGGGCATTGCTATAGCGACGGAAGACAAATTTAAGAAAAAACGACGACGAGCTTGGTATACTAGCGACAGAAATGATCGTCACTAGTATATCAAGTTCATCAACATCGTATAAAACCCATATTTTAAGACACTGGAAATACAATGCAGAACAACTATAGATGTAGATGGAGGAAGTTGAAAAACAAAAACTTGAGTAAGGTAAATACATGCATATCTATGTTCAAAAACTAGGCTTCAATTCTAAAAAATCATGATATCTTTACTCAATCAAGTATAGTTTCCTACTAAGCTTCTAAGTTCTACTATAACCAGTATTTGCTTTTCAAATATTTTTCTAGCACTTGAAAACAGATCGTGATTTTTTTTCTCACATGCTCAAACAGTTAATATTTCATTTAACTGGCAGTACTTTTTCTCTTATACTGGATTGTAGATATTTCCTTACACAGTAAAACAACTGTAGAAAAGCAATAGTTTCAAGAACTTGTGAATCTTACCTGGTCTAGCTCATATGATCTCTATATTGATATTTGTGCTTTCACTAACAAAACCAGAAACCACGCATTACCAATGCATGGATAGATACCAAGGTAAGTTGCATATGATCAGCAATCCCATGTTCAGTCACTTTATCATCTTGACAAATTTGCTACAACAGAAAACTTGAGATTTGAAATTGTGATAGGGAAACTATAAACAAGCCTTACTACATAAGGTGGTAAAACATATTGTCTTCTTGCTCTCTATTTTATTTTTATTTTTACCCATTTTTCAGTCCAGCCATGCTATGACAGCATAACCTCTATGTTTAGATTCTCCCAAGACAAATAGAAAGCATGTAAAGTAGTTAGATTACATTGTGAAAAAATAATACTATACATATTTCCAGACCTAGAATAGTCTTCCATCCTCATGCTTGAAACTAGGGAGAATACAAGGTTATTTCATGATTCATCATCCAACATAAACCCAGGATATGAACTCCCTTGATCATAGTCCCAAAGATACCAATATTATTTTTAGATTTGACATCACTCTATAGAATGTGGCATGCTTGAATTATTATTGCTTCTGTGTGTTGAGTTTCTCATGGAGTGGTATTAAATGGAAACCCCATAATCAACCAGCACATATTAGGCATTATTATAAGTTAATAACATAAGAGGTTCAAGAGAAGTTTTAGGGGTTAGGTTTAGGCCTAGTAGTATGTTAGTCATCTTATACGGGTTTAAAGAGCCTTCATTGTGGGACTTTGAAACACCCTCTGGGCTTATGTACATGGTGGCCAATGTAAATGCTTGGAATCTATCCACTGAAATGCTTGGAATTCCTCAATGCACCCTATCATATTTCATATCATATTCCTTCCAGTGCATTTATTTTGGCATAGGACCCTAGGTTACAAATGTAAGGGCGAAGGCCAATTGGTAGATTTATTTTATTTATAGGAGTTTGCATAAAATGACAGTTGAATTCCAAAGCTGTAAAAACATCAAATTTTATTTAGTGACTCCCCACATAATGCAATTACAATAAAAAAAAAACATCAAAACTTTTAGAAATAATTAATGAGTACACTTTTTACCCTTCAAAAATGATATTCTTCTTCTCCTATAATCTAAGAATTCTCTCTTCAATTTTCTTTTCAATGATGAATCTCACAACCTTGGGGATTATATAAACATGATTTACAATACTCAGTTATTGTATTAACAGAACCGTTAATTGAACAAAGTGTTGTATTTATAATAATAGATGCAACAAGGTCTGGTATCAAATTTGATATTACCTTATAAGGTTCTAGTAGCACTCTTAAATTTCCAATCTGGTTAAAGTATGAACTTAGGGTTTTTCCCAGCATTCACAGGGTTATGATCTGAAGTTTGAGGCCTACTCAGGGTTCCACCTAGAAATTCAGAGGTCTGATTTATCATTGCAGAGTGTAAGGTTTGAAGTTAATATTCTCTTTGTTCTAAACTCAAGTAAGACTCAGTACCAAAGGTCCAAGCAGTTGAAGGAATCCATAGAATAGTCAAGCAGTCAGTAAGTAATAATATTTAACTTTATTCTTTCTTATATTTTCGTGTATATATGTAGCATACACGGGGTTACAAGGAAATCAAGTATGTTTCGGAATATTACTTTAAGTCGACAAGTTTTAATACATGGACTGTTAATTACATCAGAAGGCACTATATATTGAGGCTACAAAAGAGTATCTACGAGCTTACTGAGGCAGTAAAAAATAAAGATGAACTAAAGATAGTTCGTGAGAAAAGATAAAACCAGGTCTAAAAGGAAGAAATGAATTCATCCAAAGTCATCTGAGCATGATAAACAATCATCATTTGAATGTATACTTTATTGAAGATCAAGACAATAGAAAGAATAATGGAATACATCTTCCATCCATGGAAGAACACATTCTGGCAATGTTTTGCACTTGGTATGTTTCATACCTTATGGCATTAAAGATGCTTCAGTTGGTGTCCTTTGTTTAGATACTACAGGAAACAAAATACTATGATTACGTTCAAGTATATAGCTTCTCAAACTTGACACCAATAGTATCCCATCATCTAATCTCGAGTATGTGTTTGAGATATATATGAATTTCGACATATAGAGAGCATAACAATGATCATGTGTTGACCACTAATAAGGATAAATTGTGAAACTGTGTTCTAAGGTTGAGGTATGTAAAATATCTATTGAACAAGTGAACTTTGCAGTGAATTAAAAAGTGTTTTCATCCTCTGAATCTTGGACAATAGAAGCAGTTTGTCATAAGCAAAGATCTCTCTCAATTGAAGTATCAAATGGTCTAATGACATTGAATATTGTGTTGTTGAAAATGTAACTTTGGAAGAGAACCTATGAAGGTCAACACTAGAAAACATCGATGTCACTAGCATTTACATTGAGTAGAGAAAAAGTTGGAAACAATTGAACGCTTATTGGCCTTATTTTTCACACAAATCTATAGAAAGATTCCATTTTGTACCAACTTTTATTGTTCACACAAAGCTAGAGAAACATTCCATTTTGTACCAACCAGTTAGCACAACATTGACTAATAGTTGTATGAACTTTGGAACTATTAAGAAGGAATCCGAAGGGAAATCAAGTCTGGGACTGTGATCTATTCTAGGGGTGTTTTATTGTTTTATTGTCATCATCATCATTGGAATAATCATCATCATCTTCATCATCATCGTCTTTGTCATCACCATCTTCATCATCATCATCATCATATTCATCATCATCATCATCATCCTGACATTGGCACATTCTTGGAATTAGTATATGAAAGATAAAAACTATGATATTATTTTAAAACTTATATTCAAATATTTTCTTAAACATAGCAATATGTTAATATATTCATGTTGTGACATATATCATTAATTAATGTAAGTAAATGTGTATATAAAGAGGAAATAGATTATATCCTTCTCAATTAGTTATACTGTAGCAGGGTTCGAGTCTTTTTTTAGGTTTGTTCAGATGTCATTGGGCCTTTAGAGCCAGGTTGGCCTTTTAAGCTTCTTAATGTTGATGATGATGACAATGAGGATGATGATGATGGAGGTGATGATGATGATGATGATGATGTCAATGACGGTGATTATGTCAATGATGATGATGATGATGATAACGATGGTTTAAACATAACTAAATAGATGTAAAGTAAAATGAAAAACATCCTTTTGGAGTAGGTATTTATTTTTATGGTGAATTTTTTAATTGGTGGAACAATCTTGATAAATATACTAGACATAATGCCACATGGACATGACGACGATGACGATGATGATGATGATGATGATGTCAATGATGATGATGATGATGCAAATGATGATGATGGTGATGATGATGTCGATGATGGTAATGATGATAATGATGGTGGAAATGATGATGATGATGATGATGATGTTGATGCTAATGATGATGACGATGAGGATGATGATGATGTTGAGGATGACGGTGATGATGATCACGGGTCAATGATGATGATGATGACGATGATATATCGATGATGATGATGATGATGATGATGATGATAATGATGATGACGATGTCGATGACAATGATGATGATGATGATGATGTCAATGATGATGATGATGATGATGATGATGATGATGATGATGATGGTGATGGTGATGATGATGATGATGCTAATGATGATGACAATGAGGATGATGGTGAGGAGGAGGAGGATTCACAATATATAAATTTTTGGTGGAACACCCAAATAGTTATTTCACTTCGAATGAATTTTGACAGTGTTATCATGTACTCTAAAAAAACATACTCAAAGATGCGAATAATAATACATTTTGAACCAATCCCCAATTCCTTCCTCCACAAATTCGACATGTTTTTTCAACCATTGTACATATATTCCTATCGTCTATTTACACACATTACCATAAAAAACAACAAATAAGATAACCATGAAAATGCACAAGCCCTAGACATAAAAGGTAAATGAATTACATGAGTTAGTGAAGGATGTAAATGAAGTGGAGTAATAAATGTGGAGCATAAAAGAAAATATGGAAATTACTTAGGTGAACTTTGAAGATGTGGCAAACCCCTATTTGTTTAAAAATCCCTTACTTTTTTACTAAGACAAGCATAGGATGAGTGATTTCCTTGTCATGGATCGACTATGAAAAATGACTATAATGTATAAGTAGGATGTCGTAGTCTAGAAAACACCATACTAGAAAATAATAATTTGAAATTTCAAACCAATATTCAACTTCTTTAGGCATGATTTGTCCATGGATTCTATATTGGTCAACACAATCTTCCATTTATTTGCACAAATTATAATGGAAAAAGGAATATAGCCATGGACATGCACAAGAATTGGATATAACATGTAAAATAATTATAAAATATAATGAAGGGAGTTTACTAAGCAAAGAAAAAAGGTCTATCATAAAATCAAAGATGAAAAGAACTTAGGTGAACCTTTAACATGAGACTATTGATAACCATTTCGGTCAATAGAGAAAATCTAACAAAGTGTTCAAAAGCTACCTTTTAAAATATTTGCACGTTCATTTAGGCTTAATCAAATCGTTTCCCCAATATCTTCATCCTTTACTCTCAATATAGATTTCTTCGTTGGCTCAAGGTCATCTCAATTACTATTGCCACTTAGGAATGTCATAGAGTCTTATGAATTAAATCTATATTTTCATATGGTTTTCTAATAATGGATGCATAATAGTTTGGTGTTTCTGATACACATGATGGAATAGGTTGTAGGTTGATTGGATGACAAGACCAAGTTCAAAGAAAATGCATACACAACACTTAAAAAGTTTTAACAGTAGAATGGTTATGATTTTATCACTCAAGCCACATGAATAATGAAATGTTGCATGCATGCGACAAGGTAAACGAAAGGCCAAAAAATAATTGTGTATTCATCATAAAAAAATAACCTATAGAATCATTCCTTGGATGTGAAGGTGGTATTTTATTATGGTATCAATTTCCTTATGATGCTATGTATTTTTCAATATTGATGCAAAATTCACCATACAATTCATTAAAATTTTGTCTAGTCCATGGCCTTGTCACTAAAAGTTTGTTTCCTTCCTTCTAGAGATTTATTTTCATATATTAATAATCTCCCAACCACTAAGTTCATGGCATAAACCCTTTTCCTTATCCCTTTTAATATTCAGTTTGAATAAAAATCCCAAACTATTATCCACTTATAATCCTTAAAACAAATATATGGGACTTTGGCCATGTTATTAAACCATCAATTATTGTCCCAAGTTTTAGTGCTCATAGCTCATTGGAGAAAAAAAGATGCCATTGGAATCACATGAAATGCATATTAGTACATGATCAAACCAAGATTAACCACCGTATGGTGAATCCTTATCCCAAGCATTCTACAAATTTCAAGACCATGCCCCATCCAAATGGAGCCAATCTTCGGCATACACACTACAAGTTGAATGATAATATATACATATCACTACATGATCAAACCCATAAGTAACCGCCATATTCCTAATCCCCAACCCAAATTCCCCACCAAGTCCAAGACTAATCCCCATCCAAATTGATCACAAGACCCTTATGCACCATGTGTCAAATTATACTAGATCCATTTGTTCATATAAGACTTAAGAAGTCGGTCTTTCTTTGCATGTGGGATATATCTGACATGAAAAATGAAAAATGATAGGATCTTGGATTCCATATGCACTATGTTTCAACTGATGCCAAATCCATATTGCTACATGCCCAAACCCAAGAGTAACACATGATATACCCTACACAGGAAAGGGAAAAAATCCACAATCTTATGCTTCATAGGAATTATGTGTCAAATATGTTTCTTTGCATACGGGATATATCCAACATAATAAAATAAAAAATGCAACAGCCACGAAACTTTCGCCGTAATATTAGCCACGAAACTTTCGCCATAATATTAGCCGCGAAACGTTCTTCGGAATAGCCACAAAAATTTCGTCGCAATAGCCATGAAACGTTCGTCACAATAGCAACGAAAGTTCCATAACGTCACTAGAGCAACAAACGTCGAGGGCATTTTCATTTTTTTCCAAAAATCTGAACTCTTTTTCCACGAAAACAATGTTTTTAACTTTTTTGTGGCAAACTTTCGTGGGAAAATTGAGCAATATGTAGTAGTGTGGGTTAGGCCCCGTAATCAGGGCTGATGGTTTACCTTGGGTACCATCATCAAAATGAGGGGAAGTACCTGAGGGATCCCTGAGATATGTTCCATCTAAAAATACCGGTGGGTTATCTCAAGTGGTTGAGAGCTGTAAATTGCAAGAAAAAGGTCTATGAGTCAAATCCTCCAGTGGCTATGTATAAAATCACCTCACTCGATGTCCCTAGAGGTTAGGCTCTCTAATCAGAGCCGGTGGTTTACCTATATATATATATATATATATATATATATATATATATATATATATTAATTTGGTCACATGCTTTAGAGGCACTATCCCCATTTTGAAATTTTCTCCATCCTTAGAGAAACTCTAACCTTTATAATACAAAAATAAACCTACATAATTTTATTGTGACTCTTAAAAATGATATCCAAATTTTATTTACAAATTAAATCTATTAACTAAGTTAAGTTTGAACTTACAATACAATTAAATAAGGCTTTATAATATTTATTTTGTTGTCTATGCTTAATATTAAATTAATTGTATTCATTATTAAATTAAATGTTGCTTGTTGATACACAGCCCATTGGATTAGAATCTTGGTTTATGCAACAGTGAAAAATGATTAAGGTTCGGTCGTAATGGCTGTAATATGAGTTCTGTAGATCCCTTCATTGACTCATGAAGGGACAAGCATCAGTCTATGCCTCCTAACTGATCGTATGGACACACCAAGGGGGGGTGGCAAGCCCCTCCTGTCATGCCCTTAACCCGGCCGACAATGAGGATGCATCTTACCAGGGAACAATCCAAACCCTGCGCATTGGTAGCACATACATTCTTATTTTGGATAGGACAACCAATCAAGAAACCCAAAATGACTACAGTGATCTAAGCAATGGTCCACAGAGTACCAGCACCTGCATACCAAGAACCACGAAAAGGCCAAGTATAACCATGCCTACAGAGAGAATCAACACAAGAACACAATGCATGAGGGACCATGCGTTAATTGGTAAATTCATAGGCATATGGCCATCAAAACAAGTGCTTGGAGGCTGTATTGAATCAAAATGGAGGCCCAAAGTACACTACGATCTTCAGTTGGGATCCAAAGGCTTCTTTACCATCATTTTTCACAGGCTAGAAGACAAATCACTCATAGAAGATGGAGGCCCATATTTTTTCAACTCCCAAAACCTATACCTTAGGAACTGAACTGAACGGTTCAATCCATACAAAGAAGACTTCACTTGGGCCCCGGTCTGGATACGCATGTACTCACTACCATAGGCATATTGGGATGAAGAAACACTCAAAGACATAGGAGATACATTGGGAAGCTATGTTTGTTTGGTGGAACAAACAAAATGCAGCAAGTATACTTCATATGTGAGAATCTGTGTCTACATGCACATAGCAAAGGTGCTCCCATATTCAATAAGCTTGATGCATGAAGACTCTAAATGGATTCAATAATTGGATTATGAACATGTCCCCTTCAGATGCCACAAGTTTCATGAGCATGGCCACATGTACAGATACTACCCTCTTAATCAACACTTCCCCAACCACAAACCAATGGTGGAGAAAGATCAGGAGGGCTTCCAAAAATATGAAAGGAAAAAGAGACACAGTAGAAGGCACCCACCACTAGAGAAAAAAGTAGATCTATCCATAACTAGTAACAGCTTTGAGATCTTGGAGGAGCTTCCATAGGATCTAAAGGAACTTGGAACTAAAGAAGGTGATAACCCATATCAAAAAATTCAAAAGAATATTAAATGTCAAAAGATCCATAGAACGATACGGAAAATCTTACATAACCCATCTCTGATTTGTCGCAGCATCAGAAATAGAGCATTCCTGAAAATACTCATGGATGAAGAAATGGGGGAAATAGAGATTGAAGGCATTGATCTCTTAGGGATGGAAGATTCATGCACCCGAAAATATTTTAGCTCCATACCCCCAGCCTAGATCCAACTCTTGAAGGAGGCTTTGGAAAAATAAAAATCTCAAAACAAGCTCAGAGTCCAGAGCACACCTCACAAAGACAAGCAAAAATCCCATAGAGACAATCAAAAAAAGGGAAGGAAGACGAATCTACAAATAATCAACATTCTTAGCACAAGGTTAGTTGAATTAGGGAAATATGCCTAGCTAGCTGAATTCTTTCCCGCTTTACCCCCCTGTTCTTAATGAAAATCATATCCTGGAACATAAGAGGCCTCAACTGGTGCTCCAAACATAGGATGATAAAAATAAAAATCCTTCAAGATAAGTCGGATGTTCTTTTTTTGGAAGAAACCAAATTCTCTTACCAAACCTTTCAAACCCAAATTTACAAACTTTGGAGGGGCTTCCAAAGTATAGCTATCAATGCCAATGGAGCCTCGGGAAGCATTGCAATAGCATAATACCCCTCCATAACAGACCTGAACAAATTATCCTCCACTACAAGCTCCCTATATGCCTCCTGTCACATACTGGGAACAATGTTTCACAGCTTCTTGCTTAATATCTATGGCCCTCAAACCCCTACTCGAAAATCATATATGCTTCATAACATGGATTTGTTTAAACAACAACATACATAATCCTACGTTATCTTTAGTGGAGACTTTAACATGATCCCCACTCTCAGTGACAAAAAAGGGGGAAGAAGAACACTCACCAATGAAGATATCAATTTCAAAGCATTTATAGAAGGCAATAAGCTTGTTCCGCCTCAGAAGGTTGTTTTACCTAGAATAAAAAAAGAGGTGGAGATAAACCTATAGCCTCAAGGCTAGATAGATTTTTGGTTTCCGAAAACATTTTGGAGGAATGAGTCCTTCTGAACACCCATGTACTTCCCTCGGTTGGATCAAATCATTGGCCCATTTCCATGATCTAGTAGAACACGGAAGCTCACAGATTCAATCCCTTCTATTTCGAAAAATTCTAGCTCAACCACCCTACCTTCCAAGACTCTGTTAAAAAAATGGTGGGAGGACATGAACACCTCAGGGTGCTCTAAGATAGTTGTAATGCAAAAAAAACTAAAATTTCTCAAAGGAAAGATCAAAATCTAGAACCATAACACCTTCAGGAAAAAATTTAAAGACGAGAGTGCCCTAGAAAAAGAAATGGAAACGCTTCAGACAATCATCATGGAGGAAGGACAAACAATAGAAAGCAAACTAAAGGAAAAGGAGACCCTGCAAAATATTGACAAAATATGTGAGCAAGAGGAAATGTTCTGGAAGCAAAATTCCAGAATCGGGTGGCTTAAAGAAGGGGAAAAAAACACATCTTTCTTCCATCGCTCAATCATTCAACACCGCAACCACAATCGCATTTCCAGGATCAAAAAGGAGGATGGGACTACTTTGAAAACACAAGAAGATATTGAGCAAGAACTTATCCACCACTTCCAAGACCTTCTCATGGATTCGATTCCTTTAAGAGCACAGGCCATTAAGAAAGTCACTGGCTACATCCCTAAAATCCTTACTCTAGATCATAATGCGGCACTGATGAAGATCATTTCTTTACAAGTGGATACTCCTGTCATTCAGATGGAAGATCATAAAGCACTTGGACCAGATTTTTTTACTGTGAATTTCTTCCATCACTGCTGGGATATGGTAAAAATCGAAATATGGGAGCTAGTAGAAGAGTATGGCCAAAAAATCTGGGTCTTTCCTGCTCTCAATGCTACTTTCCTCACTCTAATTACAAAGGAGAAAGGGGTTGCAAATCCTGGTAAGTTTCAAACCATCTCTCTTTGTAATGTAATTTATAAGATCATTACCAAAGTTATAGCCCACAAACTAAAAACTCTCTTACCTTTTCTCATCTCACCTGAGAAAACAGGCTATGTGGAAGGAGGACAAATCCTAGATGGAATCATTCTCACTCACAAACTCACCCACTCTTTAAAACCCACTAAAAAACCTGGAATCTTATCAAAATTGACCTTTCCAAAGCCTTTGATAAACTTTGTCGAGAATTTTTGGAAAAAAATCCTCCTTGCTTTTGGCTTCTGTCATGATTGGACCAAGTGGATCCTTGCACTCACTTCCTCTTATTTTTTCTCCATCTTGGTCAATCGAGCACCTTATTCCACTTTATCCCCTTTTAGAGGCATCCGCCAGGGATATCTGATTTCTCCTTCCTGTTCATCCTGATGGCTGAGGGCTTGGGAAGACTCCTTGAAAAAACTCTTGGAAGGTTCACTCAAAGGTCTTGCACTGCACAATAATCCCCCCCCCACATCTACCATCATTTTGTCGATGGTAATCTTCTCTTTGGTCATCCCTATGTCCAAGAATATCGTTGCATTTCAAAGGTCCTTACCACCTTCTCATAGGCCTAGGGAACCACCATAAATCTTGAAAAATATCAGCTCTTATTTTTTAATACTGATCTGATAACTCAAAGCAATGTCACTCACATTCTTGGATTCTCCATCTCCTCCCTACCCTCCAAATACCTTGGTGCTCCTCTCTTTGAATCGGCCATCAAACACTCCTCATGGAAAGACCTCTTATCCAAGTTGGAAAGTAAAATATCCTCCTGGACCTTCAAGTCCCTAAACCTTTCATGTAGACTCACCCTCCTAAAATATGATTTGCAGTATATGCCCCTTTACATTTTCTATATTGTGGTTTCCCCCAAGTGGGTCCTTAAAGCAATCCACAATATTCAGCACAATTTCCTCTGGGGAGGGGAAGGTAACCAACACAAATGGGCTCTGGTCAAATTCAAAACTGTAACCCTACCCAAGCACGAAGAGGGCATGGGTGTTCGAGATCCGGAAACAAATAATGAGATCCTCTCTGCCAAGATTTGGTGGAATTGGATAGATAAAAATACCACCCCTTGGGAGTTATTTTGGAATAAAAAATATGCACAGGATTGGCCTATACCCATGCTGATTTGTTATGACCTGAACCCACCAGGATCTCTGATATGGAGAGAAACTAATTGACAGTGCTCTCTAATACAACAACTGTAGCTTCTGGGAAATCAAAAATGGATCCCATGCCAATTTTTGGCACGACTCCTGGCAGCAGCTACCCAAATTATTAGATCTCTTTAATTCATAGGAACATCGGAACATCATGCACAGGATGGAGAATTCAACAGTCAAATTTTTGTGGAAGGATACTATTCCAAACCATTTCTGCCTATGGAAAGAACCCAACAAGTGGGGGCCAATGGAGAACAATGTACCTATGGACACCATATGGACAGAACTTCAAAAGAGACAGATTAAAGTTCAAGTGGACAAAGAAATAATCATATGGGTACATAACTTAAAAGGAACCTTCACTACCAAATAATACTACTTCCTCCATGGTCATAGGAAAATGGAACCTCCTAAACCCCTCTGGACGAAAATATGGGATTCCAATTTTTGGCCCAAAATATCCACATTCCTTTGGCTTCTCACCCATTGCAAGATCCTAACCTGGGATAATCTAGTAAAAAAAGGTTTCCACAACCCATCCTTCTGCATCACGCGTGGGGAATATTCAGAAACAATAGACCACCTCTTGGATTCTTGCATATTGGCTGACACTATCTGGAATCTAGTGGAGGAGAAATGAAAAAGAACCAAGAGAGTTAAAAGTCATTTAATTAAAAGTCTCCAATTGTGGGGTGAATATCCCTATCAAAGAAAACTTCTAAATCATCTTTGGTCACTCATCCCAATATTCATGGTATGGAACATTTGGAAAGAAATAAATAAACGTATCTTCAATGGAAAACAACACAATGCCATAGAGGCTTGCATGGGAATCCAGAAAAATATTCAAGAAACTCTTCTAATAGAGGAATGGAAAAACAATGATCTTCCCAGTATTCAATCTGAATGGGATATTCTTCTTGGATGGGAGATTGATTCAAAATCCTTTATTCCTCACCCACGCCCCCCCAAGACGAACATATCCATCCAGGAAAACTAGGAGACACCATCAACATGATTCTTCAAACTTAATTTTTATGGTGCATCCAAAGGAAACCCTGGAGAAGCAGGATTTGGGGGAGCAATATGGGATACTTGGTCCATGATAGCAATAATGCAATAGAACTATCCAGGATTACAGAAGTTATTCGATTGGCCATGAATTAGAATCTCCTCCCACTTATTGTTGAAGGAGACTCACAAATAATCCTATCACTGCCACTCACCTGCAGAATGGAACACATAGAGAAAATATCTCACCAAGTTAGACAATGGACTATGGACTCAGTCATCTTGGTGAAATTCTTGGCACCTATAGAGCCATCACCTTCCACCATGTTAGAAGAAAATCCAACTCATTGGTTTATCGACTAGAGAATGAGGGAGTCTGTTGTCACAGCAATTTTACCTCTCTCAATTCGGTGGCTCTACTCAAGGATTGTAAACAATTAGCTAGCTGATACATGCTAACCCTAGATGCAGGTGACACACAAACCACCCACAAGGGACATTTGGTGCATAAACCACGTGGTGAATGTGGGAAATCAGGTGAGCGATGGCACGGTTGAAATGAACGCAGAGGAGGGGGGGAATGCTTTCCAACCTTGCAAGTAGTTATTAGGTCATTTCTCATCTAAGCCGTAAAACTATATATTTAATTCCTGTACATGCCAACATAGGCCTCCATGATGGAATCACTTCGAACTATGAAACCCGCTAGCCTCATCCCTATGGGCATTTCCGTTCTCCTATATATTCTCTGCGCTCACTCTATTGTGAGCCTGCACACTAATTCGAAGAAAAAGATTCCCTGGCAACGTGGTACACCACACAGAGGTATCATAGGCAGAGGAGGAAGTCGTTGAAAATCCACCATTGGGGACACTGATGGGTTTGTAGGGTAGTTTTCCATGTCAATCAGATGTTTAATTGATGAATGGGAATCCAAGGAGGTCTCAGACCATCTTGCATCTGGGAAAAGTGGGGGAAGAATCAACCATTACTGGATGATGAAGAACATTTTGGGACTGTTACTGGAAGACATGACTGTAAAATGGAATGGATCCTAGGACATGGCCCAAGGTATGCACACCTATATCACCTAAGCAGACACGCATCTAAAATCCCTGGAGACCAATTTCAACCTGTGGCATTATTCGGTGTTTCCCTACACTAAAAATGTGGATGACAATGGAGTCAATAACCAGTACGAGAAAGGTGGTATGTTCTTAGCCTCTACTGTGAATTCTCCAGGACCGCTACATGAACATAGGGGAATGGAGAGAAGTGCTACACCTATAAAACATGGTCATGAGACTCCAACCGACACAGCCATCTCTCTGTCGATACAAGAGAGGCAACCTTGTCACCCAACGGAGGATTATGAACCCTGTCCAATTCTGGAAAATACACCTGAATTCCATGTAGGTGATGCAACATCGTAGATGCCACTTCATCATCTTTGGTTCCCTCTATGACTTCCATTTTTTTTGGGTTTCCTTGCTATTAAAATATGTAATTTTCAAGCTTGTCTATAGTCTATTTTTAAATTGTAATATGTATGTTGAAGTTTTTAGCTACAGAAAGAGAAGACATTTCTACCCCCATGAAAACCCCAACTTCAATATTTTTGAAAGATTAGGCGGGTGGTTTGTTAGTCTAAGATCCCCGTAGCAAGTTTTTTTGTTGCTCTATAATCTTATTTTGTTACTATGAATATAAAGTTCCACTCCTGCTTACAAAAAAAAAACTAAACGTTTCTTGTTAAATGATCCAAAGTGAATTAAATTGAAACACAATGAAAATAATTAAAAAAAGAAAGACTCTATATATATCAATAAATGTTAGCCTTACATCTTCTTAAACCTAATGTTAATCATGTGGTCATAAATGTAAGAAATGTGTTTTAATTAGAATAATATCATCTCTAATTAACTTAGAAACATAAAATCTAATTCCTTAGAGTTCTTCAAATAACTTATTTTAAAAGTATGGGAAATATCCTTTTTTAATTAAAACACACTTCCTACTTAACCTAACTTGGAACACACTATCCAATTATTATAAGGATACTAGTTGTTGACACATATCCGTCGACAAGGGTTCACTCTCGGTCAAGACCCTTAACACAGCGATCTCCTTGAGCACCGGCCCAGATAGGTTTTAGCCTATCCAACAACACCTACAAATAAGATGAGGTCTCACCCAAGATGTTCAAGGGAGAACTATCATAACCAATTTTCTATAGTAAGAAGGAGGATTTTGCATCTAATGTTTCACTATCGATGACATCATTACTTTAGCAGATCCAAGCATTGGTTCATACATTCACAGATACATGGATTCATACCATTACTCATCATATCACTACGGTATATTCAAATCGCAATAGAAGTATTGGTGCATAAATATATCTATCAATATAACATTGTTCAACACATGGAATCATTGCATCATTCAGGAAGAAACATCATATTTCCATATCCATTCATTCACATCAACATCGCAGAAAGAAGGAAAAAATAAAGATGCAAAAAGACACAACTTTTTGTCGAATCTTCGTCGTGTCATTTTAACTTCGCATCAAAACTGCAGGTTCACAAAACAGTTCAACAGTTCATACCCACATACATCAATCTCTCATAAATCACTCTACATAGGTTGCTCTAGCTATGTGTCTTCAAAGATGATTCAACACTTACAATCCTAGATCTACTTATAGGCTTGTTCCTTTACATCCGTGGTCAACTTAACTCATCTTTCTAAATACTTGGAACAAAATCTACAAAACAGTGATCAAAAACTACAAAATATGACCAAAATCTACAAAATGTGGCCATTCTGCCTTGTGTTCCATCCTCTGCCTTGCGCACCATCTTTGACCTTGTGCAACATCCTCGATGTTGCGTAGCTAATTATCTTCAAAACTATCTACCATTAGGGCCCCAACACAATCTTGTGGCTTGCCCTCGAGCCATGTCAGTTGGAAATAATGTAGCCATTGATATTTACCTTGAAATATTCATACTATTGGGTGACCTATTTGACCAGTTCTTTCAATTGTTCATTCATTTCTCTGCTTTCTATCACTTTGCAGTCATGTGGATGCTCAGAAATATTTGTGGTGACATCTCTTCGACCATCCTGAACTATTTTCAGCATAGAAACCGCTTTCATTTAGATTTGTGCCCCAATGTCTTGGAATTCATCCAACTGCGTTGTGTGCCTCTGCTAACGCTCCCTTGATTTGGTGATGTGTTGTTGCAATTCCTTCAACTCTGTTGCTTTCATTATCTTCAAAACGAGAGGCATCGCTTTGATCGATTTCCTCAGTGTGGCCAATTATCCCTCTGCTTCCTGTAATTGCGTGGTGATTTTCTCCAACTGCTCATCTTGGACTACACTTCCCCAAAATTGTGTAGTTGCGCCTGTCACCTACTTTGCCTCATTCTCCATTTCTTCCAACATTATCGCCAAGTCTTCAGTGGCTTTTTTTTGTTCCACATCCTGCTCCATGGGTGTGCCTAGGTTCACCATCACATGTATATCTCAATGTCATTCTTGAGATGAGTAATCAATTTTCCAAGCTTGTTTGCTTTAACCTTAGCATCCAAGTCTATAGTGATTTCTGGCACTTCTTGGCAGGCAACATAAACTACCTTTTCTAGTCACGCCCTGTCATCCCAGAATTGTGCTTTATCCACTGTCAGCCTACTTGCTCCTTCTTCAGTTCTTCGATCTCCTTCCTTGTTGTTGCTTCTTTTTCCTGCAACTACAACAGGTGGTCGTAAATAATTTGTTCCCTATCAACCAACTCTTGACTTGCAACCCTCTGCAATTGAACCGATTTCTGAGTTGATAGTTCATTGATGTCCAACGAGAGTTCCTAAAATTGCTGAAGTGAGGTGTTGACATCCTCATTGTTTGTCTCGATTGCATATGGTGGAATCTGTACATTTCGAACTTGCTTCCCTGTGCTTATTTCTCCTTCCTTCCACAAAATGTTCGCTTCAGGAACCTTCTGCAAAATTGCATCAATTAAAGAACTTGGGTGAGGTTTTACCTCTCCCAATCCTTCAACAGTATGTTTCTTCACTTTCTCTTTAGTTGTGGTAGCAACTGTTGTGATGGCCACAATTGTACGGCTCACTTGTTGCTTGGCCACTAGCGCGATGCTGATGGCTGCACCCTGCTCCTGTCGCTTCTTTGTTATGGATTCCTCAAACCACCGATCTGTTTCTAAATCCATTGGGTTTATTTTTGATCCTTCATATGAATCATGCTTGCTCTGTTGGTTGGGTGCAGGATCCACCAGAGCATCGGCTTTTGGACATGTCGCAATGTTCGACACTTCCATTGTGCTAACTGGTTCTTGCCACTCCATAGGCCATTCATCCATTATAGCCTCCATATCTACATCAAAAAGTTTGTAAAGTGTGGGAAACCATTGCTTATCAGGGTCTCTTCATTCCTACACATGAATGGCATGTGGCCCCATTGCAAAACGGAAAATGCGTTGATACTTTTCCACCGCCTCCTCCAATATGCATGGGATCTTCATGGTTGCAGGCTGCATCCTGTAGCGTGTCCCAATACAGCCAAAACTATATTGAGCAGTCCTTGAGCCGCTCCACTTACTTGATGTACCAGAGGTTTTGATGTCGCACCCCTTTGAATACCTTGGCATCCTCCACATCCATGCCCTGGTAGTCTTCAGGATCCATCCAAGCAACTAGCGCGATCAAAATGAGAAACTAGCTATAAGTGAATGGTCGATGCCCCACCTGTACCAATAGCACATCATCTATTAACTGGTTCATCGGAAACAAGGACTAGTTCATCTGCACCCCTTGGGCGCAATGCTCAGCACACGCAATGACCCCAGAAGTGCATCAATTGGGTCAATTCTTCCTTACCACCTTACTGGTAAGAATCCATGCCACGATATGTACATCCTTCTCATTGATTCTATCCACCATGTATGCACACCCATCGCACTCCAAGTTATACCTCTTCTTTAGCTTTTCCATCAGTCTTTTATCATTGTCCTTCCCCCGGAAATATTGCAATGGCTCGGGCCCCTCCTTGGGCGGAACTGTGATCTGTGAAATCAGCTCAATGGTGACTGAACAAAAGAATATAAATAGAGAGTGAGCCTCTCTAGTTATCACACACACACACACTCACTGGGGCGCATGAGTGAGAGAGGAGAAGCTCTCTCAAGTGAGAGAGAAAGAACAGTTGTTAGAGATCATCTTTTCTGTCTTTGGGTTTAACTGCTGCCATTGGTGCTCATTCTATCTCTGAGGAAGTTGTGGGGTGTTCTCCTTTATGGTTTCCCTGAGTAAAATTCTTTGTGTCTCTTGTCTCTTGTGATTTTTGTTGTGCTTGTTATTCTCTCAAATAAGATCCTAAGATCATATAGCTTAAATGTTAAAAATCTAATATGGTATCAGAGCTAACCTGAGAAAATACATTGTGTAGTTGTAGAAGATAGGGTTTCTTACTTTTTGGGTCTCTCTCCACAATCCATCAGCAAAAGGAGGCTAGTATGAACCTCCATCGAAGGACGCATCTTTCTGTCGAAGCAGAATTTGATTCTGGGCATTTTCAGTTTTTGGTGCGGGAAATTAGGGATTTTTACAAAAGAGGAATTTTTGAGTGAGCACGGCATAGGATTTATCTCCTCATCAAAATCAAATTTTAGAGACCTGGTTCGATATTTTTGGTTGGGTAAAACTTTGGGAAAGTCAAACCCTAGTTTGACCCCGGGCCTGAAAAACTTTAAAATACTAAAACTAATAAGTTTTGGTACATTCGCTATATATAGGGATTGAATAAGTCTCAGGGGCCGAAACTTTGACAATCCAAAGATAAATTCCTGATGTACACAGTGTAAAAGTTTCATCCTTAGATTCGCTATATTCTGGGAAATATGATTCCTCAAATTCATGGTTCCAACATCTTCCATGATTCATCCCTAAACAGGACACCTAGGGATAATTCCAATATCTCAGGCTACAAAGATCCAAATGAAAATTTTCATGATGTTCTAGATAGGGCATAGAATTTAATTTCAGTGGTAAAATTTTCAGACCCTGAAGGTGAAACAGTGACACGTGGCAATCCATACAACTTTGCTATGTTGAACAATACTGAAACAAGTCACCTTGGGAAAACGCTCATAAGTCTTAATTGGTGAAACCAATTTTGGTAAAACATGTGGCGTTGGAAATAGGACAGATGCGGTTACCTCAGTACGAAATTTCAAACACAGAGGAGAATTAATTTCAGAGATACCACAAAAACAGTATCAGACATTTCTGCAAAAAAATTTGGTAAACTAGGGCTTCCTGTTCTGGGAGCTTCTCTCCACTGTTTTTAGAAAAGGAGTACATTGGACAGCTCACCTTGAAGAGGTATATATTTCTATCCATTCAGATCTGAAAGATTCCAATTTTTTAAAATTAGGATTTCTTTGACAAACCCTAGGTCATCCAGATCCGGAACCAGGATTGACACCTCAAATTGGTAAGATCTAATCTATTTCTATTTACATTTGAGGTTCTCATTTCAAAATCATTAATCACACCAGCTTGATGACAAGATTTGTGAGGCTAACAAATTCCAAGCATGGAATTATAGGATCTCACTAGTTCTTGAATGAAATGAATTGGACACCTACATAAGTAGAGAGGTTCCAATTCCAGAGGGAGATGAGGCTAAAGCCTTACACAAGAAGAACTTGGTCAAGGCCAAGAAGATCATTGTTGATTCAATAAAGGATTGCATGATACCACAAGTGTATTCCCTAAAGTCACCTAAAGAGATGTTTTGACCAAGCTATAAATCAAAATATGACTTCGAGAAACCAGTTGAAGAATGTGAAGAATGCAGAGACCATACAGTCATACTTTACAAGGGTCTCTCAAATAAAAGAACAACTTGAAGAAGTAGAAGAAGAAGTGGAAAATGCAGAAGTTGTGATAACCACCCTGAATGGCCTCCCAGGATCATGGGATTCATTCATTCGATGAATGTATGCTAGAAGGAATTGATTACCTTCAGTAGACTCTAGGAAGAGTGAACAGAAGAAGAAGCTCGACTCATAGTAAGACAAAAGAAGATGGGAGCAATTGAAGATCAAGACTTCATGATTCAAAGAAGATACCTCAAGCGACGAGGAATATGAAGAACTCAATTCTTGAAGAATCTCTTATCCATCTTGAGAATTTGGATAAGAAATGGTGTTGTTATGAATAAAGAAGATGATGAAGCTGAAAGAAGGAGTCTACTCATGAAACAAATAAAGATAAGTATTAAGTTATCATTTCATGGTATTTTTTTGTTATGCATTTGTTTATATTCAGTTGATGTATTATGCGTGATAGAATGTTTGCATTAATGACAATATACTACTAATATGCATGTGATGGCTAAGTAGCTCATGGTGCTATACAACTCTCCATTGCTACTTATCTAGAATGAAACCTCTTTGCTGACATATTGGATTAGTGCACAATATCAATATTGTCTCGGTAGAGATGGAAGGCATCTAGAAAGTTTCTGTGAGATATGGATGAATGTTGTATTGGCTAAAATAGTTGCATGATCATATATTTATGCATAATAATTTTCCATTATGAATATGCATTATGAAATGTTTCTAACCATACAAATGCATTTGACTTGTAGGAATGATCGCGTACAATCACCTACAAGAAAAGAATGATGAGACTTGTTTCGAAGAACAAGTGAGGACAGTTCAAGAAATAATCCAAGATAAAGAAGAACATGACGATAATTTCAAAGAATTCAAGAGGCCTTAGACACAGTGCAGTTATGTGACACTGTTGAGTGACATCATTGATGCAGAGCCTTCCAACTATGAAGAATTAGCCAAAAGAAAGGGAAGGAGAGTACCAGTTCAAGAAGAATGATGTCTAGGAAGCAGTATCGAGACCTGAAGGGAAGTCCGTAATGTCTTCCATATGGATATTCATGATCCAACTTGCATTAGATGGAAACATCGAGGGATACAAGGAAAGATTCATATCACGAGGCTTCTCATGGAAAGAAGGAATAGACTACGAAGAGAAATTTGCAGCCACTAGAAGTTAAGACACATGACAGGAAGAATCATGTGTGCAAATGAAAGAAGGCCTTGTACAAGCTCAGAAGGAACCCATGGGATAACACCTACATGAGGAGCTTGAAGATCACCTAGAATGATGAAGATATTAAACTTTGCTACAAGGTTGAAGGTGAAAGCCTATAGAGGATGACAAGCTCACAGATGGGTGCGAGAAGAACGTTTTAAAGATAGAGGATCTTGGTATCCAGTAACCCTAGATGGATACGTAGAATATTAGTAGCAGAGGAAGCTACTTGTCACTTCGGTACAGAATGTTTCAATACATAGAGTATGAAAGGTAGAGGGAGAATGATGCTCCAATTCAAAGGGAGTAACTGCATAAGATCCTGAAGTTCGACATGGTACAACAGAATGGACAGATTACTGATGGCTCTAGGAATTACTAAGAGTAAAGCGAATTCCAACCTTTACTTCAAGGTTGAATGTGGAAGACCAGTAATGCTCCTGTTATATGTCAACGACTTGTTCCTGACAGAAAAGAGGAAATCATTAAAGTTGCAAGAAGGAGACTTGCTGCCGAGTTCGAGATAAAGAACTTGGATATCATGCACTACTTTCTAGGCATGGAGGTGTGGCAGAATGTGGATGGAATCTCCCTGGGACAAGGGAAGTATGCAGTGGATATCCTGAAGAGGTTCAGGATGATGGAATGCAAGGCCATGACCACACCTATGGCATCGAAGCTGAATCTATTGAGTGTTTCTTTATCAGATTCGGTTAATGCCATGATGTATCGTCAGACGATTTGTTCCGTGATGTACCTAACGAATACGAGACCAGATATTTGCTTTGCTGTGAACACATTGAGACATGTTCACCTGATGATTGAAAAGCATGCATTGAGGTACCTGAAGGGTACAGTTGATTATGGCCTCAAGTATGAGGCGAATCATAACATTAGCCTGGAGGGTTATGTGGATTCATATTGGGAAGGCAGTGCCATTGACAGGAAGAGCACTTCTTGGTGTAGCAGGAAGCAATCCTGTGTGGCACTGAGTACAGTCGAAGCAGAGTATGTTGCAGCTTGTTCGGTTAGTTGTGAGGCTGTGTGCCTGAGAAAGATATTGTCTAATTTATTTGATCTCTAGATGGATGCTAATTGTACATATTGTGACAACCAGAGCTATGTGAAGCTGTCGGAGAACCCAGTGTTCCATTACAAGTCAAAGCATATCGAGATCAAGTATCACTATATCAGGGATATGGTGCAGAGAGGAGCAGTGAAGCTCCAGTATGTTGCAACAGATGAGCAGATGGCTGATGTACTAACCAAACCATTAGCCAGAGTGAAGTTTGAGTACTTTAGGGAGAAGCTTGGTGTTTTCCACATCGAGGTTCCTTCCAAGGGGAAGTGATGAGTTTGTGTTCCCTTCTGAGATGGTGGAAGGTTGAGCTTCACATGGTCAGATGTAAGTGCAGAGATGCTTTGATGTGATTGTGGGTTGTGTTACCACATGATCAGTGCAGAGATATTCTAATGTGATTGTGGGATGTGTTCCCACATGATCAATGCAGAGCCATTCTGATGTGATTGAGGGATATGTTCCCACATAATCATATATAAATGCAGAGATGCTCTGATGTGATTGGGGTTTGTGTTACCACATGATCAGTGCAGAGATATTCTAATTTGATTGTGGGATGTGTTCTCACATGATCAATACAGAGCCATTCTGATGTGATTGAGGGATGTGTTCCCACATGATTGGATGTAAGTGCAGCTCCTTTCTGACATGATGAGGTCGAATGTAAGTGCAAATCCTTTCTGACATGATGAGGTCAGATGTAAGTGTAGATCCTTTCTGACATGATGAGGTCGGATGTAAGTGCAGATCCTTTCTAACATGATGAGGTCGGATGTAAGTGTAGAGACTTTATGGCATGATGAGGTTAGATGTAAGTGTAGATCATTTCTGGCATGATGAGGTCAGATGTAAGTACAGTTCCTTTCTGACATGATGAGGTCAGATTTAAGTGTAGAGCCTTTCTGACATAATGAGTTCGGATGTAAGTGTAGATCCTTTCTGACATGATGAGGTCAGATGTAAGTGCAGATCCTTTCTGACAAGATGAGGTCAGATGTGAGTGTTGGGCCTTTCTCACATGGGTTTTGGATGTGTTCCTCCCATGGTCAAATGTGAGTGTTGGGCATGCTTTTCTGACATGGTTCTTAGATGTCTTCCTCCCATGGTCAGATGTAAGTGTTGGGAGGGCCTTTCTCACATGGTTCATTCCATGGTCAGATATAAGTGTTGAAGATGATGAAGACCTACATGAAGGCTAGGCCTACAACCAACATGAAAAAGGGTTGGCTCTGTAGAACTTCATGTAACAAGTAGAATTGAGATAGCACCAGTGATGATCCAGCAATGATGATCGAGATCAAGTGATGATCCAAACTTGATGATGATCCAGTGATGTCCAGATCAAGTGATGATCCAAAATTGATGATGATCTAGTGATGATCTAGATCAAGTGATGAGCTAGACTTGATGATGATCCAGTGATGCTCTAGATCAAGTGATGATCCAGTGATGCTCCAAATCAAGTGATGATCTAGACTTGGTGATGATCCAATGATGATCTAGACTTGATGAAGATGACTTGAAGATGAATATGACTTGATCATGATCCAGATAATACAGAGAAGAAGACTTGTGCTGATAAATTGTGTCGAAAAAATACCTTCCTAGTTAAGAGGGAGTTTTGATGTATTTTTAACTTCGGAATGTATTCATTTATATATCTTATGTATTGTACCCCAATGTTCCTATCAGGAAGTTTATGTAAAGTAAACAAGTCATGTAAAGGCATTGAGGTTAACCCTCCATTATAAGTTGGGGCAATGGTCCCCACAATTGAGTTAAGGTTAACCATCCTTGTTGATCGGAGGGAAAAGTACCTACAGTTGTGGGGCACTAGGGTTATTACACTCTCCTAGAGAATTCATCCCTTGTAATTAATTTTTAAGTGAGGCCAACTTGTTGGAGTGGAAATTAAGTGAATGAAAGAATATAAATAGAGAGTGAGCCTCTCTATTTATCACACACACACTCACTCACTGGGGCACATGAGTGAGAGAGGAGAAGCTCTCTCNAACTGTTGTTAGAGATCATCTTTTCTATCTTTGGGCTTTACTGCTACCATTGGTGCTCATTCTATCTCTATGGAAGTTGCGGGGTTTTCTCCTTTATGGTTTCCCCAAGGAAAATTCTTTGTGTCTCTTGTCTCTTGTGATTTTTGTTGTTCTTGTTATTCTCTAAGATAAGATCCTAAGATCATATAGCTTAAATGTTTAAAATATAACATCGCGCATGTGTTGGCTTCCACCAACCTTCCAAAATGTGGCATATTGATGAGGCCTAAAATCCCCAATATTTCCAATCCTCGTGCACAGTCATGTGAAGTGCGCACTACTAGGCCATTGCCTACCTCTGTCAATGGTGCAAATGGGTCTACTGTGATATCAGTCGATGCTAGTAGGTTATGATCCTCATACTTCATCTTCATGATGCAGGACACAATTCCCATGGTGCATTTCATTCCCTATGGTATTGTCGGCATCATGACCAGATACCTCTATTTCGTCATTATCTTGCGCATATTTGCATCAACTCTACATGGAGGAACATATCCAAGGATGGCTGCAGTGGACACCCCAGTCCTGGCCATGGAGTCCTCGGCTCCTGACGTTGATGGTCTCGCTTGCTTGACCGCTTCTTCCTATGCATGTGCAGAATTTCACGTCAATCATTTATTCTGCATCAGGGACATGAGTCCCTGATCCCCTCTCTTCTTCTTTGGGATTGAAGATGATTCCACCGGAATGCTAGCTACTTCCTTCTCAATGGTCACCCCTACAATCGAGGAATCTCTCCCACTTGAACTTTCTACCAGTATTAGCTCACTAAGAATTCCTCATAATCACCCAACAAGTTCTCAATACAGCACCTCAACCTTAATTTTTTCTGCAACTCAACCTCATAACACAACACAACGCAACACAACAGCTCTACAACAACTTCGGCAACTCATTATTCACAATGGTGATTTTATACCACGTCTAGGCAATTCTTATAGTGCTGAGTCGACCGTGTTAAATATATCTGAATCATTACAACCAAATCCTTCATTAATAACCTGAATCTATAGCCAATCCTCCCAATCTAATGGTCGGATCCACCATTAATGCATGTCTCATCCAAGAGCATCGCTAGGTAACTGGTTTAACTACTTTCATTTACTGTTGATTTGACTCTATCACGTCCCTGCTAACATTGTGGCATGGTTTCCTAACTGCGATCTTGACTCCTCTACTTGCATTTCCACTTTCCCTTAGCGTTCCAGCCTCCTAACTATCATCTGATTCAAAACAAAGTTTTTTTTTCATACGCAATGCCTCAAGCATCGTATAGCACCGGGCACATCTTGTAGGGATTCATTCGGCTACCATTTACCAACTTAGGTAGCATCGCACCATCCAACTGTTGCAGCTACAATGCACCTCCCTTATTAATGGCATTGATAACATATGGACCCATCCAATGCATCTACAACTTACCTGGATGCTTCATAAACTTGTTTTCATAAAGTAGTACCAAGTCTCCTTGTTGAAAGTGTTTGTTCTTGATATGTCATTCATGCCAAGCTTTCTATCGATATTTCTCAACATGCTAATGAAATACTATGACAAAGAGGTTCTCCTCTAGCTACACCAACTGGGATAGGCGTTCTTCTAGCACTCCTTCATCATCCATTAAGTTCGTCATTGCAATGTGCAAACTCAAAATGATATCCTCCATTGGCATGATGGCCTCCTACCCATATACTAACTTTAATGGTGTATGTCATGTCAACCATTTACAAGCGGTACAATACACCCATAAGACTGCTGGAATATTCAAATCTCAGTCATCACGGTTTGCATTGCACACTTTTGAGATTGAATGCTCCAACATCTTATTAAACACCTCAACTATCCCATTTGCTTGTGTATGATAAGGGGTACTCTTCTTGTGTTGTATCTGAATTTCCTCTTTCAGTGCACTGACAGTGTGATTAATGAAGTGACTCCCCTGGTCGCTCATTAATACCTTTAGAAAACCAAACCAAGTAACAATATTGTCAAATATAAACCTTGTTGTTGTTGAATCGGTGCAATCTACTACTAGTGTAGCTTCTTCCCATCTCATCAAATAATTTGTCGCTATGATGATATAGCACGCACTAGTTCACTTCCCTGGTGGGTTGATTGGCCCCACAAATTCCACTACCCATTTTTCAAATGGATGCAGCGTAACCTGAGTTACTAATGGAATCTCATCTCTCTCAGATGGATTCCCATTTCTTGACAAACGTCGCAAGTCCGTGCATAGTCTGATGCATCCCCATTGAGAGTTGGCACCATGGTCCTGCACAGAGTACCTTTCTGGTGGTAGCGTGACCTCCGTAGTGTCCTCCCACGACTCCTGCATGTGCTTCTACCGATACTGGCTCCTATTCATGTGGTAGGACATATCCTCGTAATATCTCATCAGGTCCCATATTATAGAGTTCTCTAGCAATCAGCTAGAAATATGCGGCTCGGACAACCAAATGCTTCTTCTGATTTGAATCCTTCTGGTGTTGTACCCATCACCAAAAATTGAACTATTTACTCATAGTAGTTGTCAACCATTCCAACTCTGAATAGTTGCGCATCAGGTAACCCATCCTTAAGGTTCATTGGTTCTTCTCCTGTCTCTATTTGCGACAAGTGATCAAGTCCTTCTTTCAAGCAACTTGGCTTCACGATTATCTCAAAACCAAACTCTTGGAAGAGAAGTAACCAACGGCGTATATTCCCCTCCAACACATGATTATTCACTAGGTATTTCAACGTAGAGTGATCCATGAACATCTTAAAATGACCGCCCAACAGATAATGTTGAAACTCTTGCAATGCGTATACCATTGCTAATCCTTCTCTCTTCATCGTGGTATAATTATTCTCCGTAGATGACAGCTTCTGACTATCAAAAGTAATCTGTGATCAATATCACCTTCACCAGGTTGCACCAGTACCACTCCCAACACAGTTTACGATGCATCAACATGAACATGGAACTCCTTCGTCCAATCTAAAAAATCCATTATTGGTGTTGTATCCATCTTTGTCTTTAATGTGTCAAAACTTCCTTGACACTCTTGAATCCATGTGAACTGTGCATCCTTATTCAGCAACTTCTCCGTAGGTGTTGTAATCATGGCATATCCTCTTATGAACTTGCGATCATATGCTATATGGCCTAATGTTGCTCTAAGTTGCTTCACATTCGTAGGTGGTGGCAAGTTTAGAATCAGCACAATCTTCTCAGGATCGACCAATAGTCCTTCCTTACATACAATGTGCCCAAGCAACATCCCAAACAATGCACAAAATATGCACTTCTTTGAATTCGGCTCAATCTAGTGATGTCGGCATCTCTCCAACATCAGTCACAGATTTACAAGATGATCTTTCACCAACCCATACACTATCCAATCATTCATGTATACTGCCAAAAAAATTTGAATAAAATCTTTGAATGCAGTAACTACGATCCTAGACAATATCGTAGGCGCATTATTCATTCCAAGGGGCATCACCATGTATTGATAACACCCCCTTTCAGTCACAAATGTTGTCTTATGGTGATCCTCTTTTTGCGATCTTGGTTTGGTGATAGCCAGAAAAACAATCCGTGAATGAGTAGACTTCCTTCCTACCCACTCCTTCCAATACTTCATCATTGAATGGCGTCGGGAATGGATCATGAAGACATGCATCATTCAATTTCTTGGAATCAACACAGATTCAAACCTCGCTTGTATTCTTATCTTGCACAACCTTAGTATTGATCCATTCTGATTCATCAATGGGTTCTATGATTCATGCGTCCAGCATTCTGTCGAGGTCATCTTTCACTCTTTCCTTATATCATGGATTCAAACGATACGGACGCTGTCACACTAGCTTCGCATCAGGCTTCAAAGGGATCTTCATTTCTCCCAAATATCCTAATATCCCCTTCATCTAAGAAAAATTTGTTGAAAATAGATCTGGAAACTCATGCATTAAATTAGTGATCTTCGCCATGGTCTCTTCATCCCAGTAGTCTCCAATATTCATGAACTTGGGTTCCTCTTCCATCCAAATGTTGACCTTTTGAATCTTTAATGGCTGGTTAACTTTGTCTATTGGCACTTGAGGTGGTGTGATATCCTGACTTCCTTCGGATTCTGGTATATTGACATTCCTTGGGTCATCCTCATCCTTAGGCCCTCCTGTTACGTTGTAGCATCCCATCATTGACTACATTGTATGTGTTTCAAGCAGGTCCACCAGATATGCAATTGGAACTACCTTCAAAACAATGTCATGGATATTTTGTAGTGAACTATGAATGATTGGATTGGAATCTATGAAACTGAAGGTGTGATTGAAGCAAATCAACAACTCTTCCCATGATGTGATCTATCTGCACAGCTCAGCTGATACATACCATTGTCACAACATTTCATCCAATGTGTGTACAAAATCATGTACCCACTCATCCTTTGGTCGCAACACCCACATGGTCTAACATGCAATCAGATGACTGTTGGGATCATTCCTCCCATCATACCTCTCGGCTTGGTATTGTTCTACTTCACCAAAGAAAACTGTCATAAACCTATGACACTATGACCATCCATTGATCGACTTCCTATGGGTCGCCCACCACCATGCTGGAGTATCCTTCAATGCTTCATCCAATGCCAACAATCTTTGTGGTTATAACACCTTATCTTCAAATTCTATAAGAAACTTAGACAACTCAGGAAGTCCTTCATATACTGGCAACTCGACAATCTCTATTGCGACTCGGCACAAGGACTGAGTGATCAAACCACACTTCTAAATTGATACCTCATGAATCTGATTCTGCCAATTCTCCAAAGCATCATCATAGTCCCACAATGCGGAGCTAGAACTCCTGCAACCCAAATCTCCATCAGTGGTAGGATGGATATAATCCTCTGAGATGTTGAATATATGGTCCCATCCCCCTACAACTTCTTCCTTAACTGGTTCAACATACCTTCTACCTTCATTTGGATCCATCGTATCTATGACTTCGATATCGTGGTTCTCAAAGGTCATCACGCGCTTTTTGAAATTTATCACCGTCAAACTGTCATTGGCCCATCCAATCCCCGGTAGTACGAGATATGAACTTACACCATCAACCATAGCAATCACATCGAATTCCACATAATTATTCATTCCTTCAACTTCCACTACTAGATGCGGAACTCACCCAATTGGTGTCACTCTGGCCTAGTTAGCCAATCACAACTATACATGGGACCAAACTAACTATGGGATTCCCATATTCTGCCATGTATTCTTCGTCAGAATGTTGACATCCGAGCCTAGATCCAAAATGACTGAATCTACCTTGTAATCCCCACTCTGAATACTCATTCTCGTCTCTTTCCCATTTTTCCTCTTGTGTAGGGAGTTTACAGTAGACTCCCTTTGCCCTTTCTCTAGTCGATGCAACAAACTCACAATCTCAACAAGCACATGAGGGTATTTTTCCAACAACATATAGCTTTGAAATAAGTTTTGCAAGGTATCATTTTGTCATGATGGTCCTGCTACCAAGGTGGAATAAAAAATAGTTGGCATTTCATAAACAGGAAACTTACTCGGTTCTCTTTGTATCACGTCATGTGCTTCAAAGAATGTGTACCATTCAATGTCGACATCAAATTGCACTTTCTTCTTCCTAGCCAATTGGACTTGTGGAATCGGTCCATCATCTCCTATGGTCGTACCTCCGTGAGTGATTACAGCAACATCGGCAGACTGAACCCTGGTTTCTGCTGAGATCGTCGCAATGGTTGGTCCTTGGTTCTAGTTTGGTGGTGGATTCACTGGCTGATTCACATTCTGATTTTCATTTTGGTTCTAATTCGAAATCTGGTTCTGGTTCCAGTTCTATTTCCAATTCTAATTCTGCAAATGTGAAACATTTCCTTGCTTGCCACTTTGTGATCAATTGCGGATAGTTCTCAATAGTGAGATCCGCGGTGGTACAATACGTACATTGTGCTTGCAAGTTCAGACAATCTCTCTCATAATGTCCCAATACCCTGCAATTATAACATTTTACAATCATTAGAGTAAATTTGGGGTCTAAAATGGGCCTTATAAGAAAACGCGCCAACAATAAATTTTGTGAGTTGGAATTCAAGAACCAATAGAATTTCAATAAAATGAGTTAACCATAATGGTTCAATTGACATATTTGTCATAAACGAAAACTACTTTTTTTGTTCATATTTTCGACATATCTCCCTATGGTTTTACTAATTTTAGGAGGGAGAGATCGCTGGATGCGGAATTTAATTCTGCATCCAACGAGTACCCACATTGCATACTTTTGACATACCCCACTACCCCAAAAATCAAAAATACCTGAAAAAACGTGATTATGATGTCATCATGACGTTTTTTCAAGCATTTCTTGTTTTGGGGGTAGTGGTGTCCGTCAAAAGTATGCAGTGTGGGTACTCATTGGATGTGGAATTAAATTCCACATCCAACGATATCTCCCACTCAGAATTTGAGTGAAAACACAGGGAGATATGTCGAAAATACAAACAAAAAAAGTAGTTTTTTTCATTCTTCCTCCAAAATTAATACCTATTTTTTTATTATTTTAACTATTATTTTATCATTTTCCTTAGGAGGCCCATTTTAGACCTCAAATTTCCTCTAATGTCTGCTACCTCGTCCTCCTCCTCGACAAAAACCTCCACCTTGTCCTCCACGAAATCCTCCTTACTACTGATATTGCGGTTGATTGAACTGATGTTGCGGCTGATTCAATTATTGTTGCGGCGAGGGATTTGGTTGTTGGTTGACATAGTGTTGTGGTTGAGTATACTGCAGTTGTTGTGGATCATACTGCATTTTATTATACTACAGTTGTGGTGGAGAAAACTGCGGTTGTGTCACAAATTGTGGTTGCAGTTGTGGTTGCAGCACAAACTGTGGTTGTGGTAGTGGTTGTACCACCTGTGGCTGTTGTGGTTGATACTTTGGTTGTATCATTCAATGGTATTCTCCCTTCACATAGTAAGCATCCATTGTCCTGTCCTGGAGCAAATCATATGCTCGACAACCCTTGTCTTCATGCCCAACGGATCGACAAAACATGCAATACAAATTTGTCGATTTTGTGACCATCTTATGCACATACACACAATATTCATTCTGATGCCCATGAACTTGGAAGATGTGACACCATGGCATGACGCCATAACTCAATGGATATGGAGCCCCCAATAGTAGGTAGTTTTGAAAATCCAGGCACCGGTCCTTATGATGTCCTTTTGCACAACATCAAGTACACCATATTTCTTCGCGGTGCTCTTTTCCCTTCTTGATGTCCTGCAACTGGATCATCAAATTCTCCAATTGGGATTGAATTTGATTCATACCAACTCCAGTCTCACCAACAAGTGAAGCTTCCAACTTCATCGTGATTTCTAGAGCCACTCTTTCTGTCGCAATCTTTTGCTGCATCAAGGGAGTTCTGATGTGCAGTGCTAGTGCCGCGATGAACCATTCCTTATGGTGTACATCACTCATGTAAAATATAACTATTGTCGTCATCGTCTTGAATCACTGATCAAAATACCAAACGGTCTCATTTGGATATTTCTTAATCTCTTTTAACTCTGTGATATATTGTGCCTCAAACTTAGGTTTTCTGAACTCTTCAATCAATCCTTTTCTGATCTCATCCAGAGTCTTCACGGGAGTCCCTGTGGGAACTTGTACAAACTTCATGAACTAGTCCAGTGCGCGACCTCGAAGGGTCATCGCCAACTGACCCTTCTTAACATCATCATCATGAACTTGCTTTATAGTCCAAACTGCTTCGCACAGAAACTAGTATTGTTCGGGATCCTCAGTATTGTTCCCATGAAACAAAGGTAACTTTACATCATCGTCCTCCATCCTAGGCCTTCTTCCTATAGTTTTTGATCCTCTACTATTAGGGTTTTGTTGACACGTCAGACAAGTTTCTATCGAGCTCGTATTTTTTCTTGAGTGCGGCATAGTGCACGAAGGTGTGGGTACGTTGTTGCTGGGGGTTGATCTTTCTTCGGGCTTGAGTGTAGCCTAGTCATATCCTTCGTCATTGTAGGTTTGCTTCATCCTTTGTGATCTTATCTCGTAGCCTCTTGTTTTTGTCACAGCAGGACTCTCTCCTATCCTTTGCCTCTTCTCTTACCGAAACCTTACTCCACTTCGCAGAATACCACTTCCTTCCTTAACTTCCCTCACAGTCTCATCGTAACTCCCATCCATCTACCCCATATCACTCCATTCACCCCCCCTTCCTCATGGTACCCACACCCTCCACACACCAAAGCTCTACTCGTTGGATTTCATCCTCAATATTCCTTTTTCACATATGAGCATTTTAATTGAAAGTTGCAATGATAACAGAAACCTACATCTTGGCCCTTGGAAGAAATCCCTTTCTACATCGCTATAAGACTTGAGTGTGTCGACTGCAAACTCAGTGCCCCTCCAAGATACTATCCAGCCAGACCTCAACATCCCTTGATGCTATGTTATCTACCTCCTACAACTTCTAGATCATCTTTGGGGTCCAGTAAATGGGATCGCCTCCTTGGAAATTTGTCTTTCGAAAGGTCAATCACGCCAACCACTCATATAAGATAATCGGAAACTCAAAGAAAAAGTATTCATGGAGATCATAATACAGGTACCTTACCAACCACTGTTATGTCGAAAACCCAGGGTTATGATTCTCCACTATGGAAAATTTTTGAGCCTTCATATCGAACCAATCTTTAATTTCTGGTCTCGTCGTATGCCACAGCATGCCCTCCTTCTCTGCACACCATGGTATCGAAAACGAAACCATTTGTTGACACAGATCCATCGAAATGGGTTCACTCTCTATCGACACCCTTAACACGCCGATCTCCCTGAGCACGATCCCAAACAGGTTTTACCCTATCCAGCAACACCTGCAGAGCAGATGAGGTTTCACCCGAGATGTTCGAGGGAGAACTGTCGGAACCAAGTTTCTGCAGTAAGAAGGAGGATTGCGCATCTATTGTTTCATTGTCATAGCATTACTTTAGCAGATCCAAGCATTGGTTCATACATTTCCAAATTCATGGATTCATACCATCACTCATTAGATCACGACAGTATATTCAATTCGCAGCAAAAGTATTGATGCATAAACAGATCTATCAATATAACATTGTTCAACACATGGAAGCGTTGCATCATTTAGGAAGAAACATCATATTGCCATATCCATTCATTCAGATCAACATTGCAAAAAGAAGGAAAATAGAAAGATGCAAAAAGACACAATGTTTCGTCAAATCTCCATCATGTCATATTAACTTCACATCAAAACTGCAGGTTCACAAAACAGTTCATACCCATATACATCAATCTCTCATAAAACACTCTACATAGGTCGCTCTAGCTAGGTGTCTCCAAAGATGATTCAACACTTACAATCCTAGATCTACTTATAGGCTTGCGCCTTTACATCAGTGGTCCACTTAATTCATCTTTCTAACTACTTGGACCAAAATCTACAAAATAGTGACCAAAAACTACAAAATATGACCAAAATATACAAAATGTGGCCATTCTACCTTGCGCACCAGCTTTGACCTTACGCAACATCCTCAATGTTGCGCATCTAATTATCTTCAAAACTGCTTACCAACACTAATTACTTAAATATAACCACTTTATTTGTCAAAAATTAAAACAAAGCTGAAAATTCATCCCAAAAAAATAGATATAACATTACCTTATTAACACCTACATATAAATTTATTTATAATTGTATATATATATATATATATTAGTTATTAACATCCTTCAAAAAGATGTGTTTCTAACACACAAAACTATATAACTTCTTACAAAGAACCACTATTTGTGTGACCTTCATATAGAAGGACCATTTACATTAACGTTTACCTTCTCTTTCCATAAATGTACTTTTCTTTAATACGGTTAAAGTTACGTTTTCTTTTGGACATTGGTTACTGTCAACCATTTTGACTTTTGGTTGACTTTTAACTTTATATAATATGGTTGCATTTACATTTTAATTTAAGGAATCAGTTTTTATTTTCTATTTAAAAAGAGATTTGAAAATAGGTTGCCATTGAATATCTTTATTGCACTACTATAGTGTGGTTTGATTGAATTTTATTATTTTTAACAATTCCAACCTCAAAATATATATGAAAAAAAATATCATTGATTATTTTAATAATTTTGGATATTCTAAACCTAATTTTTATGATAATTATTACTTTGGCCTTGAAAATAAAATTGGAATTGGTTAAAAACGCATTATCTTCTAATATTGTGTATGCCTTGGATACTCGTTATCATCATTTGCAACGCTTTAGATGTCGAATCCTTTGCTGGTAAATGTTATGATTGTTATATATTTTAATAATTTATTTATTTTACCGAAAAGAAAATGTTATGATTATAACTATGTATGGTTATATCTTTTAATAATAATAATAAATAAATAAAAATCTTGTAACAAAACACAAAGTTGCCAACTGAATTGGTTTATCAAGCATATGGATATAAATTCAAGTAAATATAACCACATTAATGAGACACATTCCTTTTATCACAAAAATATAACTATAAAATAAGTGTATAGATATAAATTTAAGTAAATATGACCACAATAATGAGTGTGACACATTCCTTTCATCACAAAAATATAGCTATAAAATTAGGTGAGTCAGTAAATACTAAATACTCCAATGCATGCTCTTTCGATATTTTAACATGCAATTGTTTGTTTTAATATATATAAACACAAATTTGAACTATTTTTTACCCACAGGGGAATAAGGTGGAAGCTGCAAAAGTTAGTGAAAAAACAGACTATTCAAATTCTGGGCATACGGCTGAAAGCATTGTCATCTTCTAAGGAAGCTCTTTCTACTATGGAAAATGAGAATAATAAATGGATTTGAAAAGATGAGAAAGAAAGAATTGGATGTGGCAAGATGAGGAAGAAAGACGCGTCAATTTTACCAGTAAAGCATCACCTAGGCCTACTCTCATGGCACAGTCAAAATCTAAAGCTAAAGCTCCCAATAAACTATTTGGCGGGATCTTTGTTTGCAGAAACTAAAAGAAGTATCCATGTACATACTTTTCCCAAAAGCTTAATTATCAAGGATCTTTGTTTGCAAAAAGTAAAAGAAGTATCCATGGACATACTTTTCCCAAAATCTTAATTATCATGGTTGGTGTTTATAGTTTTGTATTTGAATGATTGATTTAAATAAATGAACGATGAAAGTAGAAAAATCATGCCTATGATTTGTTGTTGCATTATGTTCATAAGATTAATTAAGAATGAGTTTTATTTAGTTAATGAAGAGTCCAATGACTAAGAAATTACACAGGGACATACCCATTCAATATATTGAACTATATTGGGTAGTAGAGTGTACTAGAGAGAAATTGGAAAGCGTGTGTGGTTAAATTGTTTTTGTGAGATCATTGAAGTTGAAATTTTGATGGATACCATACCAATTAGAGTGCAGTTCTTGATTTTAAGTGATTTTCAATCCATTCCTTTGGAGTTTGTTCAACTTGTTAACAAAAGGTAGAACCATATAGACCTTCCATGATGAAGACATACTAGTTCTAGAATTGTCTTCGTTAAGGTTGGATGAACTTCGTGAGAAAACTATGATAGATATTGGAAGATACCGCCATGAATGCACAACTTTGCAGGCTATTGGTAGAGACTTATTTTCTCACTCATAAGAGTAAAAGGAGGCATACAACAATCTTGGAAGCATTGCAGATGAGCATTTTGAGGGCTATGGAAATAATTTGAAGTGTATGTATAACGATGGGAGGTAGAGGTGGTCGAATTTCTATTTTCACATGTTATGTTGGCCTTTCTCTTACATATTTCAATATGTTACAAATCTAAGCTAGCAGCATCTTATAATATCAGTTAGCAGTTGTGAGGGTTCTACACCTCCTAGAATTTAGGTTATTAGGTTCTTACTTAGATTAAGAAATCTGAGCGAAATGTTATAAGCAAATTTTTTGATCCTGTTTCTTTCTATAATTTGACTTAAAATATAATAAAGAAATATGAGAAATTATTTTTCTAATCCAATTTCTTTCTATAATTTGACTTTAAAAGTAATCAAGGATTATAGATACCATAAGATAAATGTTTAAAATAAAAAAAATCATCATTTAATTCATGGCATTTATTTGGACATATAACATGTGCATTACAATAATATACATTTATATT
>LPNX010492292.1:142902-201384 GCA_001517045.1 Pseudotsuga menziesii
CATGGACACTCACCATAGAAAGTCAGTTTTGAGCTAATTTTGACCTCGTGTACATGGAGAAACCCCACATGTTCCCAGGAATGGAAAACCCTTCACCTACATGGCCTATCCCTTAACCCCATTCTCTTCCTCGTGGAAATTCCTCCAATGCCCCTCCTATCCAAACAAAACGTCCTTAAATAACGTAAAAGTGTCAAATACCAAAAAGTAATGACTTTTCACATTTACTATAACTCATCATTTTGATATAACATAAGAAAACTAAGTTTCTTTAAATCTTTTACATAATTTTCATTTTTAAAACTATTGTCTTTTTCTTTTATTTATTTATCACATGGAAAATTGGTCCGTGACAGGCTATTTTAAACTGTGAAATGTATTTATCTTTTAGAAGGATAGGAATAAATCCAAAAATGTAAGGGTGTGATCAAGACTCTCCACTAAAACTTGAGTTAAGCACGAGGTCATGTGAGGTTATGTGGGAATGGAAAACTCCCCTATACTTAACTAAGAATTTGTGGGATTTTGCGTGTACAGGGATTTCTTTAGTGCCACCTTGGACCCCATGTGATATCGACGTTGTTGAGATTTCGAGCTTAGATACCCTTCCCATGCATGATCCTGACTGTGACTGTACCCCCTGACGTGGACTATGAGTTGGTAGCCATAGTATCTTGTCTTAGGTACCACATAGGTGTCCACGTGGGGATTCTTGAATTCCTTAAGCAACGTTGATCCAAACTAATAGTACCCTTGTAGGGTGTCCCATTCCTTGTGGGGACACTTGCACCAAGAAGGGATATTAGTGGAAACCTTGGTAACTGCTTTCGCATCATTGTTTTTTGGTTGTGGGGCTTAATCAATCCACATTGAACTTCGAAAGGCCCTTTGTTTTCATGGTTGATATTCCTAAGAAAATTATTTTTTGTGGTTTTCTCTTTGTACTCTGTGATTTAGTTGGCCTTAGGACTTAAGTTGCTCTAAATGTTTTTTAAGGATGGTAGCCCTAACGAGAAGATTAGTTGGTTGGAGTTTCTAAGTCTAATACCATATTTGTCGAGTTCAGAGGTTCAATTCTCATGAATCCAACTCTCTGGGTCCTTCAGGGTTAGGCTCCCAAAATTGGAGTCGATAGGGTGAATCCCCTTCGAGTGGGCTTCCTACAATTAATACTTTGGATGTAGAAAGCCCGGGCCAATAATTGTCGAGGCTATGAACCACGCAGAAAGAAAAAAAAGTGTGCAATATCAACCACTTCGTCACTCTAAGAGGATTCTTAAAATTCCTCCAGTCATAGTGGGACCTCCACGGCCTCCATAGAGGCGATGAACAAACACATATGGCTATTTTGAGAAAGGGGGTTCTATAGATTTATTCGTTGAACCGAAACTTATAAGAAACAACACTTCTACACCTAACACCACTAGATTTGATGATATTCAAGTTAAAGGATTTGTAATACCATTCTACCCATTTTTAATTGATCTAGATGATACAATTCTAGTGTAGATTATAAGTTTTGTTGAACAAGGAACAAGTTCATACCATATAAGTAGAGGGTTGATTATGGGTCATTTAGGGGGGATTTCAAGAGATGTGAATACTCCCACTTCATTTATGGTTCTATGAGGATTTTCTCCTCTTCATGTTAGCAGTCTTATCTTGCATTCAACAATAGAAAGTATATAGTGTGTTGTTATGTTTGGAACTACTACTATACCTTTTGGTTCTACAATTACTCAATCTATGAGTGTTGTGTTATCTTCACCTTTTGGTTCTAGTTCCTTTATATTTGGGATGCCAATAATGAGTATCCCTAGTTTCTTGACAACTTCTAATCCCTTGTTTCATAATCCTACTACTAGTTTTAGTGGTTCTTCTATACCATTCCAAGTATTTCCTTGGAATGGAGGACATATACCCCCATCCTTTCCCATTATTGAGAGTGGACCCTTTCCATCTATCGAAACTATTTCTGAACCAAACCCATTTTCAAGATTCAATATTCAAATGGGTGGCTTTCAGTCATCCTCCTTACCTTCTAAATCTACCTCTTTTCATTCTTTAGTGGAGGAGGTAGTAATTTTGTACCTTTCGTTGGAATTCCAATTGGGGGAAATGTATCACAATCCCAATGGAATTGGTTTCAAGGAATGGTAGTGGGGGATCCTTTACATAAGCATTGGAATCCTTTTCAAGGATTCAATTCTTTGCAAGCTATGGTTGGGGGAAACAACACCTACTCATTTGGGAATATTGTTAGTGGGAATTTCCCACTTCAAGGTTCTAATCCCAACACTTTTTTCCTTGCAACAAAGGCTTCCTTTTCTAACAACTTTGAACTTTCTTGATTTATCAAAATTGATGAACAACCTAGTGTTCCATGATCCTATTTGGCCTCCAGTTCCAACTAACTTACCCCTAAAAATTTTGAAGTTTGAAGGTAAAACTTGTGAATATATTGGATATTATGTTACAACATTTTCTTTATGTTGTTCTTCAAACTTGCTTAATGATGACTTGATTCAGTTAAGACTATTTCAATTCACACTCATTGGACATACTGCGAAATGGTGCATCGATTTGCCTAGTCCATCTTATCATTGCTCCCATGATTTAACAACTGCATTTTGAACCATTTTAAGCTTCTCGTCTAGTATGATGTTGGAATTGATATGATATCTCGATTTATGAATAATAGGGCTACCCATATCTTGGATCGGATTCAAGAATGTCGTAGGAAGAAAAGGATGATTAAGGAAACTAACCCACCTTGAGTTCATGATTGGTTTCTTAAATCCTTTTTTCCTTATATATCTAAGGTTTTTTTATGTTAGGGGTCACTACTGAAGAAGAATCCATTTTTAAGGCCCAACATCTATATTTGATCTATTCCCAGTATGGGATACTTTATGAAATCATTATCGATGCATTGATTTCTATTATAGACCCTTCAAAACCTAAGCTTTGACCACATGTGGATTGTCACACCCCCGGTTTTGACCCCCTTGCATTAGATGTATATGATGTATATATTGTAATGATCATGGTGTGGAGCTAAAGGCCAAGGCCCCACCATTGATTGGTTATGCTATGTTTTGGATTTAAATGTGTCACCGATGGTATATCGGGTCATGTGGCATATATTATGTTTGTCATCATGTAAATATGCATCTATAATTAACTAAATGAACCCGACCAGCTATGATCGTGGCAACTAAAATGAGAAAGGGGCATGATTTTCACAAGGATAAGGATGTGGGGGAATTTGTCAAACCTTGGCCAATGGGGTAAAAATCTATGTGTCACCTCTCTTTGTTTACCCAACCACCTCCATTGAATAATGGTTGCTGGTGGTTGAGGCAGTTAATTGTTTTGGGAGTGGGGTGGCAGGACTGTCAGTCCTCACCCACACGCACACTCCACCCACTGTCGACTTCACTATGGCAAGGAAAAATCACCACCATCACTGACACAGGATACCACTCCCTCCACGAGTGCACTGAACACACACGCACTGCAATTTAGTGTCCTCCCTGTAGTTGTTCACCTTCACGCACTTCCAATTGTCTGCTCATTGTTTTCACGCACAGAAATTTTCCTGGTTTTACCCACGTAGGTTTTCCTCTGCAGATTTGCGAGTGATGTGGCCGTATCTTTTCCTCACGGGCATATTGGTGGGTTCTGCGTTGCTGTTCATCCACGCACAGGCTGGGAGTTGTTCGTCCTCACGCAAGGACCATGGTTGTTGTTCAATTTCACGCACAGGCTGAGAGTTTCACTCACGCACAGACTGATTGGATTCAGCTTCCCCTGCTGTGAGTTGTGCTCACTGATTACATTTCGGGACTGTTAATTTCCCCATGCCGTGAGCTGTGTTTGTTGTTACGTTTTGGGGGTGTTGTAGACTGTTGGAGTTGTTTTTCCCTGTCAAGTTGTAACAGCTGAATGATTGCATGAGGGCAATGGATGGTCTTCGGACTGTGTAGGGAGTAGGGATGGGGGCTTAGTTTTGCTTGACAAACCTGGTGACTGGAAACCACACAGACAGAGCTAGAGGGGTGGCCTTCTTCTCCATAACCTAGGAAAGGCATTGGAAGGGAATGCAGGGCCTGAGGGACTGTGTAGCAGAGAAGGGACTGATTCCTTATGTTGGGTGTGTTTGGGTGTCTTAGAGGTCAGGCTAGTTTTGGTGTAGGTGTTCTTGGCTCTATAATGAGCTCACCAGCTTAGCATTGAGCCTTTCCCACTCCTTGATGGCCTGATAAACCCAACTGTGTTGGCTTGGGTGTGTGTTGTATATCCTTGGCTATGTGTAAGCCTGCTAGTTCCCTTATTCCTTGGAGAATCATGCCCAGCTCAAGGGTGGCAGCGCTGCTGAGAGATTAAGGAGCACGCTGGCCTATGGTTGGGTGGAACGTTGCAGCGACGTAGCTGGTTGCGGAGCGAAGTTTTCATAAGATAAGTGATATTGTTCATTCTACTTCTGAAATCATAATTTCTGCTAATGAAAATGATGAACATGTTAAATGAATGCTTGAAGGAATGCACGTTAATTCCGCTATGCAAGACATATAATTGTAGCTGTGAATGTTGAATAATTGCATCTGTGCATGATAAATATTTGTGTGTGCATATTCTAGTTCAAAGTCTTGTTTAAACATTATGTTTCAGCAATTTTTATGCATGTACATGTTCATGGGCGGTTAGCCCGATTGGTAAAATCTTGGGTCGCGCCTCCTTTGCCAGTCGGAGGCATGGGGACGTGACATGGATGGAATACTTTGTTCAATTATTATAATGTTACCAAAGTTGTTAATAGTCAAATGAAAAAATTGTCCATACAGTCTTCTATAGTAGGCACAGCTTTTGCTACCACCTATATTCCTTCCCAAACAGCTTATGTACACACTATGCTAACTACTCAAAAGGGAAACCAGCAAACTAGTGGGAGAAACAAGAACAATAATAAAAATACTAATAAAAAAGGAGAGTGAAATAACGATAAAAATAAACAAGATAATAATGTTGGTGGGGAAAAGAAAGAGCATAAGAAATTTAAATTCCCTTGTAAACTTTGCAAGGGAGACCACCTTACTCATGAATTCCCATTAATGGAAGAGGACCAGAAACTATTGAATCAAAAACAACAACTGCATGTTGTCCTAACTAATCCTTTCCCGCGAAGAAAACACTTAGCTTCTAGTTCTTCTAATCCTTCTAGAAATATGCAATGGGGAACCCAAAATGCTCCATCGTTTGATCAAACATACATTAATATGGTCATATATGATTTCTCATTGCCAACCATGGCCAAGGACTATGGAAATATTTCGTCTTTGTTGAAAGGTAAGGATGTTCTTGATCCATAGAACCCTCTTCAAATAGATAATAATGTGGTAGAGACAATTCCTCATGTGCCAGAAAGTTTCTATAAGAGGGCATCTCACAATCCTAATGTTAGATATTCTCCTAACTATTATATCGTTGAGTATTTGTCTCAAACTCCATATGTTATGCCAACTCTTGAGGTTCTCCAAAATTTCCCATCACAATGGAATTATTAGTATGTTGGTTATGCAGAGCAAGGGAACACACCTATCCAAACCAATGTAGGGTTCCAAAAATTCAAAGATAGAGATCATTAAAAAAAAGTGGGACTTGATTGAAGGCTCATAGTTTTCCTTGATCAAGAGAATTAACAAGTGTCAAAACTTGATTAAAGGAGAGTATTTTCCCTTGATTAATTAATGTAGCAAGGATTGATTAAAAATTATATTTTCTCAATGAAATCAGTGCACTATAAAAAATTATCTCAAGAACTAAATCAAGTACACCTACTAGAAAGGATGGACTAATAGTAAATAATGAAGGGTTTACAAGTATTATACAAGAGGCCATGAGGACAATGCTCTCATGTAATATTTATTATAGAGATTTATATGTAAATAGTTACTTTTGATAGACATGAACAACCCTTATCCACAAATAAGAGTTGATTTGACTCCACCACTATACCTCTATAAGGATTTATTGAAGTGGTTAGTTTAGAGTGGATTTTTCCTATTTTCAAAGAAACTTGTCCCTAAGTTAACAAGGAACATACAAATGTCATTCAATGGATGCCAGTGTCAACCTTTCATGTCTTAGTACTAAATTTCAAATTCTCTTCTTTTGTGTCTAGAAATATTTTTTATTTATCTTAGTATATCAAAGATCCACAAAATCATAGGACCACTTCTCCCTTACCTTCAAAACACCTCACCACCTACAAATTAAGGAGGATGTAACCCTGGAATAATTAAAAATGAACTAGATTCCCTTTATTTTCCAAGTCGATGGTTTTACTCCTAATGGATAGTTGGTTATAAATTAGGAAATCCCCTTGGAATTTTTAGCAACAAATATACACTAATCTAGGAGTACTTTCACATGATTTTAGTTTCTAGATTTTACTTTTCTTGAACAAGATCATGGTACATAGTTGGGTTTTCATTCTTCATCATCTTCTTCTCTTTAGTTTCTAGATTTTACATTTCTTGCACAAGCTATCAGTACATACTTGGGCTTTCTTACTTGAGATCTCGGTATTTGGTTTGTTGTTTATGAGTTTACTTGTTGTTAGAATGTTGCTAATGACTTTTTCCTATATATGATTCTTGACTATCCACTTTTAATAAGTTGTTTGGATTCAATGTATATGCCAAAATTGTGTTAATGATGATCGCAACGAACTTAGAACTGGATCTCATTCTATATATATAAAGTATGTTGATGCCACATGGCATAAGTTTCATGCTCATATCATAAGTGTAGTGGTAGTGCATGCCATATAATATGCTTTAGTAATAGTTCATATGACACTAGTTACTTAACACCTTATACAATTAGTATATATAATAATATGCACACCAATGGTAGTGTATAAGTGCATAAAATGTAGTGCATAAGAGATAGTGCATGTTATAGAACATGCTTTAGTGCTAGTGCATATGACATGTGGTACTTAACATCTTATCCAATTATTATAAATTGCAATACACACAATGATTGGGAAGTTCATATTTGTTTTAAATATTTAAATAAATAATATGCAATGTACTATGTATATTGATGCTCATAAAATAGTAGACCAAAAAAATTATTAATGTGGGATGGAATTCTATCAAAGGAACATGTTCTACAATAATTGTTCGTAATACTTTTTTTTTAGAAAGAACGGTTAAGATTTTTGTATTAATTGATGAAATTAATCGGCATCAAAAAAGAAGTATTACGATTTATTTAGATAAAGAGTCTAAGTTTTAGAATCTCTATAACTAAAAATTTCTTTAGTTTCAGTCATCCAAAATATACCCAACTGAGTGTTGTAGCTGCTTACATTCAAACTATTATAAATTCTAACAAACTAACCAAGTAAACAAAGAAAAAATAACACGTTTAAAACAGTTGATTAAGGAAACCTTATGCACTCTCTAGGATGAATCTTGATCAGTAACTTCAAGAATTCTTTTAATTTCAGCATCATCATATTCATTTCCAGATGATCTTGGGATATTGACAATTGGAGAGGGATGACGAGCATTTGAGCCTTATGATTCCCTATGACCCATATACTCCAAAGTGTTTGACTGTTGAACACCAAGAAGATGCACATGCTTACCCATATTCCTTTGCAATTGATCAAGATAACCTTTGTGATCCTGAAATTTGTCCTCAACATTCTCCATATGCACTTCCAAGCAAGAGATCTGCAAATCATTTTGATGAACCAATTGATCCATACCCTACATAGTTTCAACCTTGAGAGAAATTCCATACAATTGAGAGTGAGTAATATGGTTGTTTTCTTCCAAGTCATCAACTCGTCCATCCAAGCAAGACTTAAAATACAAGAGTTGTTGTAAACCACCTTCCACATCCTCCATATGGGGCACAAGGCCATAATTTAAAATTTGATGGACACCATTCATCAAGCGATCAATTTTTAGGTTTACTCTATTTAGTTGAGAACAGATATCATCAATAGCAACTTGATTGTCCACAAAAAATTTGTGTGTGTCACGCACCAAATATGCAAAATCCATAACAAACAGGGAATTTTCCCAAGCCAATAGATTCCTACTTGGATTTCACAAGAGAGACACATAGAATAGAAGACAAAATACCTTCCCTTTTTAAATAGAGAGACCCACATAACAAATCTTCCACATAATTTTTTTTGACAATGTTGGCCTTAGATTTAATTAGGATACTATTTCATCAATAAAAAAATTTAATATAAATCTCTCAAACCCCTTTCATGCCACAATTGTTATGCATCTCCTCTTTATCCTTAAACATTGTTTTTCTTCCTAATATACCATGTTCTTGTATTGTTATCATATTCCTAGAACCAAATATAAAATAGTCCTAGACTTACTCAATTTAATGGAGTGAAACTTATGTTCCAAAGAATATCTCCATTGACAATAATTTTATGGTGATTTGAGGCCAAGTGCATGGCCCATAGAGATCTATGATCCTATGAGTTTAATTCTTGTTAAATGGTTTCCCTCGATTGAGTCTATACATGATGCTTGACTATCCACTTATAATTGGTTGTTTCGATTCAATATATATATACCCAAATTCTATTAATGATGATTGCAACTGACTTAGAATTGGATCTCCTTCTATGTATATGTTTATGCTACATGAGATAAGTATCATGTTCATCTTCTAAGTGTAGTGGTAGTGAATTCTATGTAATATGTTGTAGTGGTAGTGCATGATATATAAGATGTTATATAACATTTTGGTGAAACATATAGTTCACCACCAATAGTACTATAGTAGTAAGGATTTTTATAAATGCCCTCAAAGAGAATGTGAATGCTTCGTATCTCGGTATAGCCATTGAGTCAAACAAGGTCTACAAAGATATGGAGAGAGTATTTTTTAAAAGGTTTTAGAAACTTAAAAAGTCTCATGTTATCTTAAAAAGTTAACTAGGAGATTGTCAAATAGTTTATTGTTCATTTTGAAGTTTCTTGTAATAATCTCTACGTTAATGTCAAGCCTACTGATCATTCTCTTTTATGATACTACATAAATATCTTCCACTTATATGAATATTTTATCTGAATGTGGAGAGAGTAAAATATGTAGATGATGTTATTATAAAATAAAAATCCATTGAATACAAGCTTCTAGGGTCCAAATAAAGACTTTTTATCATGGAATCAGCTCTAGGAGTATATATGAAAGTGATTATACCTTACTGGTCATTATGTTTGTATTCTCATGGTAATTTAGATAATTGTGCCCCTTGTCGGAGACATAAAGAGCTAGTCACATGATAATTCTATTGAATAGGTTAATCCAAAGATGAATATAACAATAGAGCCTTTCCCTATATTTATTTCAATGCATCCAAAATAAATTCATAGGTGTATCATATGCACCCTATGGTGAACTTCTCAACCTCTAAAGAAGATGGGAATGTTCTAGAAAGTAATAATGTGATACAAAATTAGAGCCCATAATTTTGATGGTACTTATTATTGTGCTATAAATAATGTTAAAAATGTCTTAAAGTCACTTAGTGATCAAAGATCGACATATATTTTCCTTCTATTTGAATCTTCCCTACACCAATAATGTTGTAGGATATGAGGATTTAGTGTTGGGTCTCCATCAACCTCATTCCAAAATATTAGGCAACTAAAAGTGTTTGATGATGTTGAACTAATAATGAAGTTGAAATAATCATGTATAATTGAGGTGGTCAACTTCATGGAGGTTGTATAATGGTGCACCAATATGTTTGGTTCTACTAACAAAGAGAAATTTTGGACAAGGAAGGTAAGGTATATATGTCACTAAAAGAAATGACACCATCAAATATATGACTAAAATAAAAGGTATAGAAACTACTACCCTAGCCAAATTTTCATTAGAGGAGTTTGAGGTCTAAAATGGGAATCCTAAGGAAAATAATAAAATAATAGTTAAAATAATAAAACAAGAATTATAAATTTGTTAGGGAAAAGAAAAAAACTAGCTTTTATGTCATATTTATAACTTGTCTCTTTGTAGGTTTACCCAAATTTTGAGTGTGGCAACTCGTTGGATGGAAAAATATATTTTGCATCCAAAGAGTACCCACCTAGCATACTTTTGATAACCCTTGAGAGAACAAAACCTAAATTACATATAAGAAAATATTTTTAAAAATGTATTTTTTTTGGCCCTCGGAAAACACAAGAAGAAAGAACTAGAATAATGGTCGGAAAGATGAACATTCTGGTCGCAAGATTCTGGTTGCAAAATGGGGAAAATCTGCAACAGAAGATGAATAAAGAAAGTCAAAAAGCAGAGTTCAACTAATTTTGGGGGAAAATATAGTTAAGCTAAAATGTTTCTTTTAGTAATAAAGCATGATTTTTTTTGGGTCTATACTGCCTATTTTTGGATGTAACTAAATGTATTAAAATAGAAATACAACCTGACGACTGACAGTTGAGATTCAGTAGACGATATAATCAAGAATTGTAAAAGCATAAAATCTTATAAAAACACCAACCCAAGTTGTGTGTGGGTTGATCGATCATAGAGAGTGTTGAGCAATCGGAGGCAAAGAGAGAATTGGTCCAGGTTGTGTGTGGGTCGATTATTCAAAAATAGAGGGAGAGACCAAAACCAGAGAGCATGAGACAAGATATGAATGTATGAATTGTAAAGAATATCAAAAGAAGAGTCTGCAAGCTGAGTGCGCAAACCAATTGTGATTCTTGCTGCTTCTTCTTGCAACTCTGTGACTTTTTCAGTCCTTTGTTGTTGTTGAGTGCGTAGCACTGCAACTTCCTGTTAGAGTTTCTTCATTTCTGTGGACTTAGCCATTTTCTATGCTAAGGTAAACTTATTCATCTCATTCTTCAGCTGATTTTCTCCTGCCTAAGATATGTACAACTCCTCTGCCAATTTCTCTAATTCAGCGTCATCGATCAATGCTTCCCAAGTATAAACACTTGGTCAATATCCTTGGCACATGGTTCCTCTACTTCATCTATCTTCTTCGTAGCCTCTGTCATTGTCTTTCTTCTTTCTTCTATTTTGAAAATTTACTGCTTTCGAGTGGTAGGATCAACGAGAAGGAAAATTTCATCAACATCATCGATTGTATCTTAGGCTTCTTGGAAAGCTGAAGACAAAATTCGAGGTGCTTCCCTAGACATTATTTTCTTTGACTTCTTCCTCCCCACAGGAAAAACATTTTCATCAGCCCTTATTTGTCATCGATGAAATATACCATCTCATCTTCTTCCCTTAAGCAAACATCGCCAACTATATCTTGATCTTCTTGTACAGTTGATGGCGATGTTGTAGGATTTCTTCATTGTTTGTCGTTATCCGAACTCTGGTTCGGACCGACGGATTTTTCTAATGGATACTTTGCATCCTAGTGAGTCTATCTGTGAGTGCATCCAGAAATTTAGGTGGAATATTGTCTAGTTGTTGAATTTCAATCGTTGCTTCTTCGTCTTCCATCATTAGTGCTGAGATGAATTTCTTCTTGCGGGTACGAAAATGCTTCTTCGTTGACGAACGAGGTGGGTCGGGTCATAACCTTACTTGAGGGATGACTAGAACTTGTTTAGTTCCTAGTCCAACCCCTACCTTTGGTGGAACATATCTAGCAGTGTATTCCATAACAAGCATGGGTAACACAGTTTCAACAACATATTTTGTACCTACACTGGCCCTGGAAATTGAAATAGCCATACTCTGTGAACATAAAAACTTACTTCATCCCTTGGAGTTGTGGAGAGCAATTCTTCTTTCAAACGCAACAAAATGAAATGAAGGTCAAGGATGAATGCTAATAATATCTACTTGTTCAATCAGTTAGACCTTCACATGCATGGACACTAAGTGGACTGGTGTCAACACAATCTTTCACGTGGGCCAATTGTTTGAATCATCATACGAAAACTGCTACACAATTTGTCAATTTCCCCTGTCACATCATTATCATTATTATGTCATCATGATGAAAGTGACTAAAAGGTACGTCGTCGAAATTTCATGGGATTTTAAAATTAATGATGGCCAGTTGTCTTAATGATGTCCAGTTGTATTAATGATGGAAATCTATCTTTTTTGTGACTCAAATTCCTCTTGTGCCAAGATCGGTGTTTCTTGCGTTTGGTACCCTTCCTTTGACAGAATCCTTTGCCTACAACAGACGAGGTATCTTCACCTTCATTTTCCACCTATGACAGACACATAGTATAACACACTTTTCCTCTGTGTGCGACTTACTAGAAGTATGCAACAGTATTTGCTTTCACGACAGCGAATTTCCTGCAGTTAAACAAAAAAATTATTTATGTTTGTCGTTTCCTTCCTGTTCTCTTTCTTCTCATTCTTATCTCTTTTATTTATTTTCTCTTTTATTTATTTTCTCTTTTTTTTTTAATTCGGCTGAGTCGTGGCTATCCTGATAAGGATTTAGCTGAATTCCATTTACCAATCCTTTGATAGGTGTTCAATCCATCTTTTTCAATTGCACTTCGCCTCCTTCAATGATCTGAATGATAACATACATTCCTAACCAGTGTGTTCTTAACTTACTCGGATGCTTGAAGAATTTGTTGTCATACAGAAGAACAAGTCCTCCGACCTAAAATTGCTTGTTCTTGATATGTCAATCATCCCATAATTTTTTTCATTCTTTCTCAACGTTTTGATGTTATCCTATGAACAAAAAACTATTCTTCCAACTCTATCAGCTGTGATAGTCTTTCTTCAATAGAACCAACATCTGTCATCTCCTTGATTCCAGCAATCCTTAAGTTGGGTACAATGTATTCCATTGGAATGACGGATTCTTTTAGATATACCAAATGAAATGAAGTTTGATCTATCAACCTCTTACATGTCATGCGATGTGTCCACAGCATTACGGAAGTTTTTTTATCCCAGTCGTCTCATTGGACATTGTAAATATTTGTCAACACATTTTCCATAATTGTGTTAAATTCTTCAACATCACCATTCGCTTGAGGGTGATATAGCATTGTATTTATAGTTTATATGTTAAATTCCTCTATTAATTCCTCAATTAACTAGTTAACAAAGTGTGTACCTTGGTCGCTTATCAAAAATTTTGGGCAGTCGAATCTTGTCACGACATTTTCAAGCAAAAACTTTGCAGCAGTACAATATTTTACTAGTGTTGCTTCAACCCATCTGGTTAGGTATTCAGTCATAGTAATTATATACCTTGCCCCTGTGCGCTTCCCTGTAAAACTAATAGGGACCATAAAATCAATGTCCCATTTATCAAATGCCTGCAAAGTTACTTGTGGTACTAACGACATCTCATGTCCTCGCGATGGCTTCCCCGTCCTCTGGAAAATATCATAGCTGCGACAATATTCTCGTGCATCTACATGCATGGTATGCCACCATAGTCCTGCTCGTAATATATTTTTCACTATATCTCCTCGAGCGTATCCTCCTGTGACACTTGCATGTGCTTCATTCAGTATCATCAGTCACTCGTGTTCCAAAATTTGATGACAAAGAATCTTATATAACTATCCAACGATCAACTGCAAGTTTGCAGCTCGAACAACCAATTGTTTCTTCTGCGTAGTGGTAAATTTAGTTGGTGCATAACCCATACTCAGAAATTGTATGATGTCTCTGTATTGATCATTAAAAATTGTAATTGCAAATGGTTTCACATCATGGAGACTATTATCGAGGTTACCAGGCTCTTCTCCACTTTCGATCCTCGATAGATGGTTTGGTCTTGAATTTAGTTGACTAGGTTTAAAAATGACTTCAAAGTAAAATTCCTAAGAAAGGATAATCCACCGACAAATATCCACCCCGAACACTAGCTTATTGACTAGGTATTTCAATGTTGAATGGTCTGTGTACATTTTAAAATTTCCACCCAATAAGTAGTGTCTGAATTTCTACAGAGAATATACCATTGCTAACCCTTGTATTTCTATCGTGGTATAATTCTTCTGTATTATGGATAATTTCCTGCTAGCAAAGGCTATAGGATGGGCGATCGACCCTTCACCAGGCTACGTTAGTACCACGCCGAGCATGACAGACGACGCATCGACATGTACATGGAGAATTTTTCTTCCAGTCTGGAAATACAAGTATGGGTGTCGTGACCATATTTTTCTTCAATGTGTCTAGACTCTCTTGGAAACTTTATTTCCACTAGAACTTAACATATTTCTTTAGTAACTTTTCCATCAGAGTAGCCACCTCCGCATATCCTTTGATAAAAAATTTGTAGTATCATGTGTGTCCCAATGTTGTGTGCAATTATTTAACTATGGTTAGTGGTGGTAGGTCAAGGATGATCATATTTTTAGCAGGATCGACCAACATTCCATCGCGGTAGACCACATGGCCCAAGAAATTAATTACAAAAGGGGCACAAAAGTTGCATTTCTTTAAAATTAATGAAATTTGATACTAGTGACAGCGTTCCAGCATCATCCTGAGGCTCTCAATATGATCCTTAATGAGCCCAAATATTGTCCAATCGTCAAAGTAGACTTTAATAAATTTGTGAATAAAGTATTTAAAGGCAGCAACTACTATTCTGGAAAAAATAGCAGGAGCATTCTTGAGTCCAAAGGGAATTACCATGTACTGGAAACACCCCCACTCTGTGGTCTTGTGTCGGTCTTCCCTTACGATTTGAATTTGATGGTAACCATAGAAACCATTAGTGAATGAATAAATCTCTTGACCCCTGACACTCTCTAGTAACTCATCCGTAAATGGATTCCGAAATGGGTCATGTAAACCAGCATCGTTTATTTTTCTCAGGTCGACGCAAATTCTTACTTCACCCGTATCCTTTTTATCTTGTACTACTATCGGGATGATTCATTCTGATTCTTCAACAGGTTCTATAATACATCTTTCTAGCATCAAGTCCATATCTTCCTTGATTTTTTCTTTATACCGTGGATTCAATCGGTATGGTCATTGCTTAACCGATTTTACGTCGAGTCTCAAAAGGTATTTGCATTTCTCCAAGGTCTTTGATGATTCCTTTCATCTTCAAAAATTTTGTAGGGAACGAATCCCAGAACTCATGCAATAAGTCTGTGATCTTCCCTACAATCTCATCATCCCAATAATCTCTAATATTGGCAAATTCTAGATTCTTTGGGAATCCAATATGAACTTTCTTAACTTTGAGTGGACTCAATAATTGGTTGCTAAAAATACCAAGTCCTTCCAATCCGCGTGTACCTTTGGACTCTGAAATGTTTATGTTGAGTGGGTCATCGTCGTTATTTTCTCTCGTCATGTTGTATCATTCCATACAGTGGTGGATTTTCACACAGCACTGATTGAAGCTTGCCATTACAACAGGGATACCTTCAAATATCTTCACTTTCATCACTTATAATGCAGCATCAATCGAAATATGGTCATCTATGAACTCAAATGTATGTGTGAAGCTAGTAGATAAATCCTCCCATTCAATATTTCATCATCACAACTAAACTAATGTATACCAATTCCTTGGTATCATTTCCAGTGTATGTATGAAGTGATGAACCCACAACTAACATGGATACGCCTGCCATGTCGTACGACAATATTCAATATGTTCGACAAGATATGCAATCCTGTATACATACGACCAATATAACTAATATCTTCTACAAATATTATCTCCATCAATTTTCTACATTGTGACCATTCATAGATAGATTCTTTATGCGTACCCCACCATCTAGCGGACGTAGATTTCATCACAAAGTCTGAGGAGGAAAAGCATTGAGACTCTATAACTTTTGCCTCAAAATTAGAAAATATGCAAGGTTAGGTAAGCCTACATATGTAGGTAGCTCACTTGCCTCAGCTCTTAACCATTGCACAGATCATGTAATTCTTTCCCATATTCTCATGGATACTTCATGCATCTAATTCTGCCAATTTTCTAACGCTTCACCCGAATTGGATGTACAGGAGCTAACACTCTGAAAACTCATGTTTCCATCAGTTTTTGGATTTATATAGTTTTCTCTTTCATATATGATATTATAGATATGGTCGAGATAGTCGCCTTATCCTTCACTGTGCACTGGTTCGATATATTTCTCTCCTTCTAATGGATCAATTGGTGCGACCACCCTTATCTCTAAATATTCAAATGATAATATTCTTCTCTTAAAGTTTATGATGGTTTGATTTTCTATCGCCTAGTTGATCCCCAAAAGTGCAGGATATGGGTTTGTATCATCAACAATGTCGATCACTTCAAAATATGCATATGTTCTTACGCCTTCTACTTCGACAGGAACCTGAGTCATTCAACCAATAGGTAGGACCTTTGACATATTTGATAGCTTGATTTCAATGGGAGACCAATCCAGTCGCGATTTTCCTATACTTTCCCATGTCTGTCTTGTCAAAATATTGAAATCATATCCCAGGTCTAAAATGATATAATCCATATTATAATCACCTATTTGTGTAGTCATTCTTGGATTGTGAACGGTCTTTAATATTTTTCTGACATGGTTAACTCTTATGTCTGGTCGCATCTCTTCCTGATTTTCTTCTATTAGGGTTGCCAATTCTACAACAGCATATTTATCATGGATTAGCGATAAGTGACTTTTGAAAAATTCTTTAATTTTACTAACATTTATCATCAGTTTCTTCCGAAATAACTGATCGAATATTTCAAGCATATCCCTTACTTTTCCTCTTGGTAATGTATGAGAAAACGTCGATGCTTGATTCTTGTAGATGAATTTTGGTCAGGCGTCGAATAGTACTTTCTTTTGTGTTGTCAGTCACACCTGTGGTTGTTCATACTATGCATTTTTCTCTACTCCACTCGCAGCACCTCTTCTTGTCACGATAGTAATTTTTGCATATCTTGGCTCAACAAAAATCATATGGATGTTCTAGTTGGATTTGGATTGGGATTCTATAGGGGAATTGTATTTCTCATATTATTGGCATGTCACTTAGCAATCAGTTGAGGACATTCCTCAACACTCTGGTTCATATCTTTACAATGCGAAAAATTTCCAGGTTGTCCACAATTATAGGATATGATTTGGCCTCTTCCGCGACCAAATCCTCATCCTCCTTGTTGTTGTCCTTGGCCCTGAAAATTTCCACCCCCCCTAGTTTGAGGGTAGTGTTGTTGCATAGGATATTGGTTTTGTTGATATTAGGGTTGAGGATACATAATTTGTTGATATTGGACCCGTGGATATTGAGTAGGTGGTTGTGCTCTCTTAGCTTGTATCTTCTCTTCATTCTTCATTAAGTAGGTATCCACCTCTTTCTCCTACAGTAGTTGGAATGCCCTGCAATCATTCTCATCATGGCCTACAAATTTACAAAATTTACAATACAGACTAGCTAGTGTACTTACAATCTTCTGCAAGTACAAGCACTCTTCCAACCGATGGCCTCGTGTCTGACATATTCTACACCAACGCATCCCTTGTGTATTTCTTGGGTTCGGCGCTCCTGCTCCAACATATTTCATGAGCGTCGGTAAGTTATCTTTATGGCATCCCTCACTTCCGCATCAGGTATGGCAGAGTTCTTCTTGGATCTCTTTCCCTTTCTTAATGTCCTGTAGTCGTGGTGTAAGGTTAGATAGCTGTGAATGACTCGGCATCATCCCTGCACTGGTCTCTCCAATCGGTGAGGATTATAACTTCATTTCTATCTCCAGATATTCAATATTTTACACAATATTCTATTGCATCAATAGAATTCAAATGTGTGGCAACAGCGTTATAATGAATCATTCCTTGTGTTACATGTCTGATATCTGAAAGCTTACTTTGTCCATCAGAGTCTTAAATCTCTGGTCAAAGTACTAGACAGACTTTGTAGGTAACTGCTTGAATTCTTTAATTTCTTTTATGCATTATGACTCATATTTTGGCTTTCTGAACTCATTTATTAATCCCACTCAAATTTGGTCGAGTTTTTTCTGCACGACTCCCACCGAAACTATAGAGAACTTCATGTACCAGTCTAGCGCATGACCTCTCATGGTTTTGATCATCTGTGATTTCTTTATCACTCTGCCATGGACCTATCGCACGGTCCATATGGATTCACATAGAATCCAATGTTGCTCTGGGTCTTATAACCTAATTCCATTAAATATAGGCAACTTAATATCATTTCTAGCCATTATATTGACTCATGTTACACTCAGACAAAAATTATGACTAGCCAGAGTCCCTTGTACGATATTCGCAGCGTTAGTATTACTTGTATTTACAAAACCATTGGGAGACAAGTTTTTATATCTTACCTATGGCGATGTGTGTGGGATTGTAGGTGTATCTTACTGGTACTCCAGGTCTTGAGATTTCACTTCTTCTTCTTATCTTTAAGATATCAGCTGATATTCCTCTTCTTTGTCACAAGAACCTTCATCAAAATGTGATGTTATCTCATAGTCCTATGCTCTGGTTGTACTGCAACTTTCTCCTCTTGTCATAGTTTTTCTTATCTTTCTTGGATGAAATATTCTTCCACTCCTTTTTAATGTCCTAAATTTTTCATTGGGTCACAATGGCCAAATCATATTTTCTATATTCATGAAAGTTGTCGAAGGAATGCTAAAAGTCAAATAATTGCCAAGGAGGAAAATCACTAGTTTCCTAGGTTGGGGGTGGAAGCTTTGAGATTTGGAATAAGGGGGATAATAAATGATGTTTAGACATTAGAAGAGGATAAATATTTAATAATGTATCTTATTAAATAAATACAAGAGAAAATTGAAATGGCTATGGAGAATGGAGACACATGGAGACTATTGGGCCCACTCAAGCTAGAATTCTCAAGCTAGGATAAATATTTAATAATGTATCTTATTAAATAAATACAAGAGAAAATTGAAATGGCTATGGAGAATGGAGACACATGGAGACTATTGGGCCCACTCAAGCTAGAATTCTTATGTTAAATGGCATCCTCCTCTTGTAATTTCGAATCTATGGGAAGCCTAATGTTTTGGGATGGATTATTAGGTTAATATAATTTTCCATATACTTCATAGATCGAATTTGGGATTAATTGTAACTTACATGGGAGAGGAAGATCCAATGGGAGTTTCATGGACACTTGGCTAGATTCCCCTTACATTTATGACATCTATGACACCAATGATGGAGATTATATGAAAGTTATGACACAAGTCAGATATGAAGGCTGACATACTGACATACTGATATGTCAGGACTGAATAGAGAATCTTATAGGTCGAATTTGGGATTGGAGAAGGCCAAGAGGCTCCTACTCAAATTTGGGAGAAGAGGGAAGGTGAAGAGAGAGGCCACAGGGCATAGCATGAGCAGCCACACCAATTCGACTTGGATTTGTTCTATGTATGGATTTAGAACCTCAGAATACCAATAATTTTTATAAAATACATGGATTATCCATGATAATAATATTTTTCTCATTTGTGAATTGTGAGAGCTAGTGGATGACTAGTTTTCTTGCTTAAGCCAATTTCGAGGGTGAATGATTCCCATCCTAGTTGATGTTTGGAAAGGCCACTTAGATCTTTCATAGAGATTTAATGGAGTATTATTTTTAGGTTCAATATACAGGAAGTTCATGGACATCTCAATATTATCTTGTTCTTCCATTCATTTCAAGTTTTCTCACCATATTTCACCTCTATGGAGTGAGGCGCACTTGGTGAGCTATTCATCTCTTTGAGGGAGATTATCTTGCTCCAGTATTTTTTATTCTGATTTAAATGCTCTTTTATTTAATTTTAGAAATCTCTCAGGTCAAAAATCCAATATATCTCATGTATTATTGTCCAATATTGAAGAAACGGTGTCATTTTCCCAATACCTTGTTGTAAACTCTTGCAATCTTGATGGGATCGAATATATGTGTGCACCATTGATTATTTATGAATTAATGAACTCTCATTAAATTATATTATGGGTTTCATGGTCTTTAACTGATAATTTGTGGCTATTGGGTCGAATTCATAGCATTTTGGGAAAATTACATCTCATTTCCCCAAGGGTCCAAAACTAGTTTTTTATATTTGATTGAAGGAAGTGATAACAGCTATGGGAGTTCGATTGGTTATGAATACGAGTATTTGATAAATTATCCTACACATCCCCTACTTCAATTTGATATTTTGAGTGATTTTATGTACATTTGGGAATCCATTCCGGCAATTACCTGGGAGAGATTTGAGCCCCAAAATTGCTAGTAAATTCATCTATCTTATTCAGAATTTGATATAGACTTTCAAAACTGATTGGAGGACCATAATAAATCCATGAACATAATAATTAATTTATTATATCATTCATACACCTTCTCTGAATATTTGGGAGCAATTGGGATGATTTGGAGACCAAGACACTAAAACTAGTCAAGAGCCAAAATTGTGAAAACATTGGAAAATTGGGCATTTTAATAAAATTCCAAAAAGGGGACATTACAGTGGTATCAGAGCATGATCTTGGCACCTGATTTGGTCTGATATTTATGATTACATTAATTCAGGGACCATCATTATATATTTAAACCCAAAAGTGTTTTTGTTGAAGAGGAAAAAAAAGTAGGAGAAGGCAAAAAAATTTGAAACTATGACTAGGGATGAAAAGGGAACCTCATATGATGGTAAGGAGATAATAAAAAGCATGGAACCTATCCTTGAATACATGACCAATAATATTATTAAAGGATTTGAATTTTTGGCTATCCAAAGTTGGGAAAAATATATTGATTTTAAGAAGACCAAGGGGAAAAATGCATCAGCTTGCTTGAAGGAGCAAAAGGAGGAGACCCATGAACCACCTAGTTCTGAAATAGGTGAAGTAGAAGAAGTAGTACATGAAGAGGATAGAAATTAACTCCCAAATTACTTTGAAAAATATGAGGAAACATCACATGATAAGGAATAAGAGTACCTTGAAACTATTGAATATCATTCTGAAACAAATTCTACTATGGACATGGACCAAAGAGCATCTACTGATGGATGCTCGAACTATTAAGGAGTACCTACTGATGGGTGCTCATAACTCTATGTTGGTGACATAGAGATAGAATTTCAAAATGTTGCTGCAAGCCAAAATTTCATTAAACATGAAAATGAAGACCTTGTATCAGTTGAAGAAGAAACAAGATCAACTTCCCCATCACCACTTGAGCTTCATGAAGTTGGTCCAAGAAAGAAGGAAGAAGATGAGGAGGTTCATTCGCAAGAGCCTCATTTTCTTGAAGGGTCCTTAAAGATTAATGAAAAGAAGATCCAAGAAGCCCTTAGAATACTCCATGACACTCAAGCATTGGTATCAAACTCTTGTTGGAGAGCTACTTCCTTGGAGGAGCCATCCTTCCTTGAAGACATGGAGAAGATCCAAAGAGCAATGTGCAACATCAAAGGTAATTTCATGTCTTTGCTTTTTGATAGAAAAAAATTCATTGAGCTTAGTAAATGGTTACATGAATCTTACTTGAAGAATAATGAAGTTATTCATAAGCTCACAATTCAAAATGAGCAACTTCTTGAAAAGTTGCAAGACACTTATTTTTCCTCCTATGTTTCAGATTGTCAAATGGTAGATTGTTTGGAGGATTCTCATGACATGGTGGATCATGAGAAATTTGGAAATTTGAATGTACTTTATGTGTTTGAATATGAACTTGAAGAGATCCAAACACTTTATGTGGTGGAAGAGGAACTTGAATTGTCTCTTGATGAAGGGTATGCAATTTTTAAAGAAGAGCATGATTCCTCTACATTGGAACCAATCTATGACAAAGGTTTCACACTCTTGAAGGAGATGCATAATCCTACCCATATGGATCCTTCACATTATGAATATTTTTCACTTATTTATCATTTGGGTGAGTTGGTTCTTTCTCCTACATCCTACACTTCTAAATTTTGCAGCATTCATCGTAATGAAGTATGGGTGAAAGGTTTCTTTTTGATGGTGCCACATGAAGAGCATGGACATTCTATTTGTCCTTTTGATGATGTAATTATTAGAGCACCATATTATTTACATTTTCAGCAGCATCCTTGTTTACATTATGATTATACACATCTACATGGGTGCACCTATGATGTTCACTTGAGTCACTTGGAGACTCATGATTTTCCTTGCTCCTTTCCTAGTCTATTTGAAGTTGGAGGAACTTCATCCCACACTTGGGTGAATATTTATATGATTGAAGAACATTATTATTGGTAGAAACATCCTCTGATGTTACATGATGATATACATATTCATGAGTGTATTGATGAGACTTATCTGAGCCACTTGAAGTCTACATGTTTTCCTTGCTCCTTATTTTGTTCATATTTTGGTGGAGGTTCTCCATTCACTTATTGGATGATGTTAGAATAATCAACCCGCAGTTATCCACCTTAGACATTAATTAATCCATTTGTGTCTTATTTTCCTAGTTTCCATGTTCCACCTTATGCAAGTTGTCATCTACACATCCATAGTGGTAAAAATTGCTAATTTTGACTCATGGAGCTATTGGGAAACCTCATAGAATCAAATCTAATTTATTCCTACCCTTCCTAGCACCCTTCTGCTTTTTCTGCTTTATTTCCTGCTTTTTCAGTGCTTTAAGGCAATTCGGAAAGTTTGATTAGGTGAGGTTAACTAGTTTTTTGTCCTCCACATCCTCCACTCTTTTCTCCTATGAAAAGCATGTATGAGTTGTCCTTCCATTACCTTTTAGCTTTCCCAAGTGATTTTTCCAATTCGTGAGCTCCTTGACTGTTTTGGAAACTACTTTATGCACCTATGGGGGATTTGCCTAATTTTAGTAAGCCTGCTTTTGACTAGATTCGAATTGCCTCCTCATGCATTCGAATCCCTTATGTAATTATTTATTGAAGCGGCCTATGATGTTACAGGGTTGGCTATTGTACACTGATTTAATACATTTTAGTGTTCAGCTCCATATTCAGTCTCTTTTGTGAGTGATTTTGCATGTACAATTGATAATTGTTGTGAGTGTAATTGTTCTATCATTGGGTTCAATTTCCACATGGTATCAGAGATTTTGTAGATCAATTTCTCTCCTTCAAATTTGTTTTACAGGTTCGACATCAGTGACTGGGAGCCTTCTACTGACAGCCGTGACAATTTCTGAGCTATGGATCAATCTCAGAAGATCATCTTGACTCCCTTCAACTTCTTTGAATGGAAAGCAGAGATGGAGATACTGTTGAGAGAGAAAGGCCTCTACAGAGTGACTATGGAAACAGAAGCAAATCCCAATGCAGCTGCAAAGAAGATAAAATGGCACAATAGGAGGGATGAGGCCTATGGTCTCTTGTGTCTGAGTATTTCCAAAGACCTCCTTTTCCATATTGATGGATTGACATCACCGGATGAAGTATGGGAGAAGCTTATTGATCTTTTTGGAAATACAGATGAGATGAGGGGACATCAAATCAAAATGAATTGATCTCCCTGAGTCCAAATAGCTTTGAATCCCTGCAACTCTACTTCTTCAAGTTCAAAGCACTTGTTTTGCAGCTAAAACAATGTGGGATCGAAAAGAAGGATGATCAGTTGGTCTTGGCCATACTCTTGAAGCTTGGTCCTGACTATTCAGTGTTTTTTTCGACCTTCTATGCCACAAAGTTGACAACTTGAACCTGGAAGATGCCTAGCCTTGCAGATTTCATGGAATCTCTCACACAAGAAGAAGACAAACTGGTGATGATGGGCACCATCAAACATCCAAAGACCAAGCTCTGGTTGTTGGAGATTCGAGGGTGGATTCAAAAAGCAAAAATAAAGCTAAAAAGACACCTGAGCAAAAGAGAGATAAGAACAAGTCTCCGGAGGAGCCTCAAGGTTCCAAGAAGAACTACCAGAAGAAGAAGAACAAAGGAGAAATGAGCAAGTGCGCATACTGCAGTAAGGGCAATCATTCTGAGAGCTCCTACATGAAGAAGCAAATAGACATGCTGACCCAACTCCTGGAGAAGAATGGCATCTCCCTTTCAGATAGCTCAAAGAAGAGAGAAGGAGGATCAAGTTCAAAAGATAAAGAGAGAGTTCATGCATTGGTTGCTGGCACATCAAGCTCACCTAGTTTCATCATTGATTCTGGAGCTTCAAGACATATGGTTTTGACCAAGGAGGCATTCTCCTCACTTGACAAGTTGAAAGGTCCACCAATAGTACTGGGAGATGAATCTCTCACTGAAAGTTTGGGCAAAGGGAGGATTGATCTTGATCATGGTCAGTTCAGCAATGTGTTGTATGTTCCTGGTCTTGCCTCCAACCTCTTATCAGTGTATCAGATGACCCACACTGGGTCTCCAAAGAAGGTCATATTCTCCCCTGATGAAGTTGAGATCACAGAGATCTCAAGTGGTAAAGTCATTGCAAAAGGAGTTGCAAATCATACTTCGAAGGTATACATGTTCTCACACTTCCTACCCTACTCAAACCCCTCTGCTCTTCTGATTCATGATAATGAGACAAGCAAGCTTTGGCATGAAATATTTGGCCACCTAAATTACAAGTATCTTTCTGATCTTAGTGAAAAAGAGATGGTCATAGGGTTACCAAAGATAAAAAAATTCCAAAGGAGTCTGCCAAGGTTGCATCCTAGGAAAACACCCAGAGCATAAATTTGAGAGAGCTAGTCATGAGAGAACCTCTGCACCCCTCAAGTTGATACACAGTGATGTTGCTGGCCCATTCCCTCATATGTCCATGAGTCAGGCCAAATATGCATTGATTTTATAGATGACTTTTCTAAGTATTGCTGGGTTCACTTCCTGAAACACAAGTCTGAAGTTTTTGGCCTCTTCAAAGTCTTTAAGGCTTTGGTTGAAAACCAGTCTGGGAGGAAAATCAAGGTCCTCATATCTGAAAATGGTGGTGAGTATGTCAAGTCTGAGTTTATTCAATATTTTGTAGATGCAGGTATTCATATGCAGCATTCTATCCCTTACACGCCACAGCAGAATGGTGTTGCTGAGAGGAAGAACAGATCACTGAAGGAGATGGCAACATGCATGATGGAGGCTAAGACTTTGCCACCAAAGTACTGGGCCGAAGCTATAAACTGTGTAGCCTATTTCCAGAATAGGGTGCCTCATAAACATCTTGATGGTATGACTCCTTTCAAAGCATGGAGTGGGCACAAGCTAGATGTGACCCATTTCAAGATTTTTGGCTCAAGGGCTTGGGCTAGAATTCCAACAGAAAAGAGAAAGGATTTGCAGCCCCAAAGAAAAGAGTGTCTATTTGTTGGGTACTCTGAAGATTCAAAAGGGTACAAGCTGATAAATTTGAGCACAAACAAAGCCTTCATCGAAAGGTGTGTTCAGTTTCAAGAAGAACCCCTAGCAGTAGTGGAAGTTGGAGAAGCCTCTTCACCACCAGAACCTCTGAATGTAAGTGAAGAGATAGTTGAACATGTTGATTCTGATATGTCTGATAGTGATGAATTTATTGCAGATCCTAACATCCCTACAAGTCCAAAATGGGCAGCCAAGACCATTCATGCAGCTGGAGAGCTAGCTGGAAATCCTAATGACCCTAGGAGGACTAGATCTCAATTTGAGAGTGCTATGTGCATGAAGGATCCTATGTTTGCTGAGAAATGATATCTGATGGTGAAATAAAATCCTTATACATATGAAGATGCAGCAGGAGATCCAATATGGCAAGCAGCCATGAAGGAAGAGTTCAGCTCACTCCAGAAGAGCAACACTTGGGAGCTGGTTGATCTTCCCCCAGGGAGGAAGCTAGTTCAGTGTAAGTGGGTGTACAAGACCAAATTTTATGCTGTTGGTTCACCTCTAAAGTACAAGGCTATATTGGTAGCCAAGGGCTACTCACAGGTTCATGGCATAGATTACAATGAGACCTTTGCACCAGTGGCAAAGATGGACTCCATCAGGCTAGCCTTAGCCATTGCATCTTCAAAGCAATGGGAGGTACATCACATGGGTGTAAAGTGTGCCTTCCTAAATGGAGATCTCACTAAAGAGATATACATGCAGTAGCCTCAAGTATTTGCTACTAACCCATCTCTTGTGTGCAGGCTAAAGAAGTCATTGTATGGGCTAAAGTAAGCCCTCAGGGCTTGGTATGCCAAGATTGATAGCTTCTTGCTATCATTGAATTTTGTTCGGTACAAATCAGATCCAAATGTCTATTTGAAGTTAATTAATGGTTCATTAATGATCATTGTGTTATATGTTGATGACCTTCTCATTACAGGAAGCTCAAGGGATGAGATTGCTTCCTTGAAGGGTGTAATGAACCAAGCCTTCTCCATGACAGATTTAGGGCTCTTAAGCCAATTCTTGGGGCTTGAGATTGCTCAAACCAAAGCTGGAATCAAGGTGCACTAGTCCAAGTATGCCTTGGATTTTCTAAACAAATTCAAAATGAAGGATTGCAAGCCAAGCAAGACTCATTTCCTTTCAGGAGTGAAGCTTGAAGAAGCTGATTCTTCACCTATGGTAAACAATACACTGTATAGGCAATTGATTGGATGTTTGTTGTATCTTACACATACTAGACCTGATCCTTCTTATACAGTAAGTGTGGCTTCTAGATACATGGATCAGCCTCATGAGATCCATTGGAAAGCAGCCAAAAGGATCCTTAACTTTGTTCAGGGAACAAGGACACATGGGATCTTCTATAAAGCTAAATCTGATCTTGATTTGATTGGGTTTACTGACAGTGATTGGGAAGTTGATAGCATAGAAAGAAAGTCCACATTAGGATATGTGTTCATGCTTGCAGAAGGACCAATCAGCTGGTCAATCAAGAAACAGAGTGCCATTGCACTCTCATCTACAGAAGCAGAGTACAGAGGAGTTGTCAATGCAGCAACTCAATGTTTATGGTTGCAGGGGTTACTTGGAGAGTGTGGCTTCGAATCAGAATACTCAACTACTATCTACTGTGATAATCAAGGTACCATTCGAACCTGCAATGATCCATTTCAGAAGCAGAGAACCAAACACATTGAGATCCATATGCACTACATCAGAGAGCTTGTGCATGATGGCACCATTCACCTACTCTTATGTTCATCTTCAGAACAAGTAGTTGATATCTTCACCAAAGCATTTTGTGAGAAGACCTTCAGCAATCTCAAATCACTGCTGGGGATTTCTGATCATGCTGTGAAGCATGAGTGAAGACAAGATTTCCAAATTTTGTTTTACAGTCCATGTTTAAGGGAGGATTTTCCCACTGGGTTTTTGCCTCTTTCCTTGGTTAAATGGACATGCAGTATGTAAAGGGTGACTAAGCCTTGTTGCCAGGCCCTATAATTTTCTGATATATTACTCATAATTCAGGATTAAGGGGGGGTGTTAGAATAATCAACCCATAGTTATCCACCTTAGACATTAATTAATCCATTTTTGTCTTATTTGCCTAGTTTCCATGTTCCACCTTATGCAAGTTGTCATCTACACATCCATAGTGGTCAAACTTGCTAATTTTGACTCATGGAGTGCTTTGGAAACCTCATGGAATCAAATCTACTTTATTCCTGGCCTTCCTAGCGCCCTTCTGCTTTTTCTGCTTTATTGCTTGCTTTTTCAGTGCTTTAAGGCAATTGGGAAAGTTTGATTAGGTGAGGTTAACTAGTTTTTTTTCCTCCACATCCTCCACTCTTTTCTCCTATGAAAAGCATGCATGAGTTGTCCTTTCATTACCTTTTAGCTTTCCCAAGTGATTTTTCCAATTCGTGAGCTCCTTGACTGTTTTGGAAACTACTTTATGCACCTATGGGGGATTTGCTTAATTTTAGTAAGCCTTCTTTTGACTAGATTCGAATTTCCTCCTCATGCATTCAAATACCTTATGTAATTATTTATTGCAGTAGCCTATGATGTTACAGGGTTGGCTATTGTACACTGATTTAATACAGTTCAGTGTTCAGCTCCATATTCAGTCTCTTTTGTGAGCGATTTTGCATGTACAATTGATAATTGTTGTGAGTGTAATTGTTCTATCACTGGGTTCAATTTCCACATGGTATCAGAGCTTTTGTAGATCGATTTCTCTCCTTCAAATTTGTTTTGCAGGTTCGACGTCAGTGACTGGGAGCCTTCTACTGACAGCCGGGACAATTTCTGAGCTATGGATCAATCTCAGAAGATCATCTTGACTCCCTTCAACTTCTTTGAATGGAAAGCAGAGATGGAGATACTGTTGAGAGAAAAAGGCCTCTACAGAGTGACTATGGCAACAGAAGCAGAGAAAGAACACATGGATGATTATATTGATGCACATTACACATCATTTGGAGCACATTTTTATTCAAATTTGCAGCAGCATTCATTGTTACTTTCTGATGATTCACATCTACATGGATGCACCTATGATATGCGTTTGAGTCACTTGAAGACTCATGGTTTTTCTTGCTCAACACTTGGTTCATTTGATGTTGGAGGAACTTCATCCAACACTAGGGTGAATAGACTTATGATAGGAGAATGTTTTTGTTACCATCCACATACATTGTTATATATTTATGATTCATTCATTCATGGATGTATGGGTAAGACTTCTTTGAGTCATTTGAAGTCTCCTTGTTTCTATTGCTCACTATTTGGTTCAAATTTGAGTGGAGATTATTCATTCACTTCTTGGATGAAAGAATACATGGCTGAATATTTTGATGCATATCACTTCCTTTTGGAGCAGAATTATAGGACATGGGATACTCACCTATGCCATTGGAGAAGATTTGATTGGTCACTTGAAGCATGTATGTACTTGGAAAATGGTAGTCTACTCACTGGGAGGTATAAGCACTTTCATGATTTCTTGGTGAGGCACCTCCTTGATGTACATTATTATTATGTTGTTATATACTTTGATGATATATATTATGCACTCATGATGTTTGGAAGAATGCATACAAGAAAATGGGATCCATGAATTCTCTTTCCAAATGGTATGGGTTGGAGAGCACTCTTAATTGTTGGAGTGCAATGCAAGCAATGGGACCCTGTGATAGTTTTCAGTCCCATTGATTTCAAATTCTCTGGGAAACAAGAAGTATGGGATATGGATTCCCCACTTAATAAGGTGATGTTAATCAGAGTATTGCAGCAGCAAGCATGGTGATTCCTCTCTGAAATCTTCATGGAATCTCAAAGACTCCAAGTGGGCAGCTCAATGGCAACTTCAAAGAATCATACAGAAAGCAGGTTCTTCAACAACCATGTTTGAAATTGCTTGAGGACAAGCAATATTGGGAAGGGAGGATTTGTAACGTACCAAAGTTTTCATTGGGTCACAATGGCCAAATAATATTTTCCATATTCATGAAAGTTGTCAAAGGGATGCTAAAAGTCAAATAATTGCCAAGGAGGAAAATCACTAGTTTCCTAGGTTGGGGGTGGAAGCTTTGAGATTTGGAATAAGGGGGATAATAAATGATGTTTAGACATTAGAAGAGGATAAATAAATGTATCTTATTAAATAAATACAAGATAAAATTTAAATGTCTATGGAGAATGGAGACTATTGGGCCCACTCAAGCTAGAATTCCTATGTTAAATGGCATCCTCCTCTTGTAATTCTGAATATATGGGAAGCCTAATGTTTTGGAATGGATTATGAGGATAATATAATTTTCCATATACTTCATAGGTCTAATTTGGGATTAATTGTAACTTACATGGGAGAGGAAGATCCAAATGGGAGTTTCATGGACACTTGGCTAGATTCCCCTTACATTTATGACATCTATGACACCAATGATGGAGATTCTATGACAGTTATGACACAAGTCAGATATGAAGGCTGAAATACTGAAATAATAACATGTCAGGACTGAATATATCATCTTAGAGGTATAATTGTGGATTGGAGAAGGCCAAGAGGCTCCTACTCAAATTTGGGAGAAGAGGGAAGGTGAAGAGAGAGGCCACATGGCATAGCATGAGAAGCCACACCAATTCGACTTGGATTTGGTTTATGGATGGATTTGGAACCTTATAAGACCAATAATGTTTATAAAATACATGGATCATCCATGAGAATAATCTTTTGCTCATTTGTGAATTGTGAGAGCTAGTGGATGACTAGTTTTCTTGCTTAAGCCAATTTCGAGGGTGAAAGATCCCTTCCTAGTTGGTGTTTGGAAAGGCCAATTAAGTATTTAATGGAGTATTATTTTCAGGTGCAAGCTACAGGAATTTCATGGGCATCTCAATATCATCTTGTTCTTCCCTTCATCTCAAGTTTTCTCACCATATTTCAGCTCTATGGAGTGAGGCGCACTTGGTGAGCCATTCATATCTTTGAGGGAGATTATATTGCTCCAATATTTTGTATTCTGATGTAAATTCTCTGTTATTTAATTTCAGAAATATCTCAGGTCTAAAATCAAATATATCTCATGTATTATTGTCCAATATTGAAGAAACAGTGCCATTTCCCCAATACCTTGTTGTAAACTCTTGCAATCTTGATGGAATCGAATATATGTGTGTACAATTGATGATTTATAAATGAATGAACTGTACTTAAAGTATATTATGGGTTTCATGGTCTGTAACTGATAACTTGTGGCCATTGGGTCGAATTTCATAGCAATTGGGGCAAACTACCTCTCATTTCCCCAAGGGTCCAAAACTAGTTTTTTATATCTGATTGAAGGAAGTGATAACAGCCATGGGAGTTAGATTGGTTATGCATATGAGTCTCTGATAATGTATTATACACATCCCCTGCTTCAATTTGATAATTTGAGTGATTTTATGTACATTTGGGAAACCATTCCGGCAATTACCCGAGAGGTATTTGAGCCCCAAAATTGCTAGTAAATACATCTATCTTATTCAGAATTTGATATAGACTTGAAGAACTGATTGGAGGACCATAATACATCCATGAACATAATAATTAAGTTATTATATCATTCATACACCTTCTCTTAATATTTTGGAGCAATTGGACTGATTTGGAGACCAAGACACTAAAACTAGTCAAGAGCCAAAATTGTGAAAAAATTGGAAAATTGGGCATTTTAATAAAATTCAAAAAAGGGGACATTACATCCTTAAATTTCCACCTTCTAGTTCAGATCCGATATCAGCAGGGAACATCTCAGCTTAGTTTGCTCCATTTTTTTTGCACCTCTTCTGCAACATATCCCAAATATCTGTTGGCATTCCTTCTAACTATCAAACTCCATTCTCATGATTCATATTTTGCATACAAGCATGTTTATCCAAGTTTTCAAAGATGTCAAGTATCTTCCTCGTGGAACTTGGAAGAAAAAAAAGTATGCCTCACTATATGAGGTTATTGTGTCGACAAAAAACTCAGTAATGCATCCCTCCAAAATATTGTCTACCCAAAAATTGACAGCCCTCAACATAGGGTTGCTAGTACTCTTCAACCACTAAATCAGCTAAGGATTCCACTTTGTTAGTTCTCCTCCTTGGAAATTATTTCGTTGGGTTGCTAACTTTGACAACCATTCATACAACACAATAGGGAACTTGAAAAATAAAATATCATGAATATTTGTATAAAGGTATCGCTCCAACTACCTCATCGGATTCAACTGTGATCCTTTACTTTATTCTTGTGCAAACTCTAGTGCTTTAAAATCCACCCAGTCTTGGATTTCTAGCTTTGTTGGATGCCAAAACATCTCTCTCGCCAAAATAATTCACGGTCCCTGCAACGAAACCATTTGTTATTGTTTCCTCCCTTCGACCTAGGTTCGAACCTTCTGTTGCACGCAATAAATCCCAAGATATCGTCCCAATAGAGAAAGGCTCAGTCAACAGCACCTACGATGCATATTCAATCTCACCCAAGATATCTCTTATGGGTAGTTACCAAAACCAAATTTCTGTAGTTGGGTGGGGATTTCTTCTCCCTTGGAACCTTACCAACTCACTCGACCAAAGATGGTGGGTGTTTTATTTTCCTCACTGTGCACAAATAATATTCTACTTAAATTATCTGTCACAAACATTATAACAACAATATAATATTAACACATAGGTTATCTATCAATAGTGCGGCACGTGCATAAGAGAACTCATTCATAATCAAATACATAAACATTTGTTCACAATATATATTCATGTGACTTAAGCACATTCATCATATACATTCATATACATTCATGCGACATAAACACATTCATCATCTACTCAATGACACAGTATTTAACATGGAAACCCATCCAAGAAAAACCACAAAAGTGCTCTTCATCTAGCATGAGAAATATATGGCACCATTTGTCCGTGCACTCAGTTGTATACTCTATTCTAGATAATATTCCCCTATCTATACAGACTTCTCTCTCCTCTCATGCTCTATATTTTTATGTCGTTCAATATTCTCCTACTTTACTCTACTATTGATCTGCACACAACCTGGATCAACTACTCTTCTCTTCGACTCTATTGTGGATCCGCACACAACCTGAATCGACTACTATTCTTATAGACACAACTGACTGACCAGCAACTAAAAAACAAGTAACAAGAAAATAGGAGGTCAGGAAGTCACTCAGGAAGTAAGTAAGTAAGTAAGTAACATGCATGCAGCTTGGGTTCTTCCTTTTATATACTCTTTACATGTCGCATTCAGCCGACTTCATTATGTTAGCCAACAGGTTATCATTCCTATTCCAGTTACACTTGTTAGTAGGCACTATCGGCCCAAAATATAAAGATGCTTTTATTCCTTACAACACCTGTGACTCTAGCAAAATTCATACCCACAATATCCCGAGCTGTCCTTTCCATCCGTTGCATCATTGCACACCTTCTCTAGCGTGGTTCCTTCCATCATGGTTGATCTCATCGCATCCTTTCCTTCTATCACGTCTTCTCTTTTGTTGCAACTTCTCTTCTTTAACAAACTCTTCTCCTATCACAGGTTTCCTCTGTGACTACTTCTTCTGTCTTAGCTATTTCTCTCTTATCTATTTCTATCTTCCTCTGTCGCAGCTTCCTCTATAGCTACTTCTTCTACCTTGTTCTTCCTTCCACAGCTACTCATGTCGCAACTTCTCCTCCACCTTCATCTGCTTCTATCACAGCTTCTCCCTGCAACTGGACTCTTTACCTTCTTGGGAAGAATTCGAGATTGAATATTTGCTATATTTCCCTAGGGCCAACAAGTGAAATTCCTAACATAACTGTAGAAACCTGGTTCTAGAATTCCCCATAAGGTATCTCGGGTGAGACTTCATTTATGTTGCAGGTGTTGCCGATGGAATCTTGCTTTGTCGGGTTGATATCTTGGCATTTGTTGACGAACAAGCGATCTGAACCTTGGTCGATCGAAAGTACGCCAACAATTTCCTTCAACGAAATATGTTTTTTATTCATTTAGAATTTTCTCCTACTAAGGATCTATCAAAATTATGTAGAGTGGGTACTCGTTGGATGCATAATTTAATTGTGCATCCAATAAGTGCTCACACTTGGTATTTGATTAAACTTAAAAGGATATAAGTTTAAAAAACAATATGAAAAAATAGTTTTTTCCTTTTCCCTTGAAAATTAGTTACCCTTATTGTTGGCATCATCATCTTCAATCCTATTTATTCTTATAAAGTTGATTTTGATAATATATTTTTTTATTTGAGACCCATTTTTTTACCTCAAAATTCCTCTAATGAATTAATATTAGATTGTAATCTGACTATTATAATTCAATGCTAATTTTATATTTTGAATGGGTAAGGATAGTCGAATAAATATATTTCATATATTGACTTGGATGGTGATGGTGTTTCTAAATAAAAAGGAGAAGAGAAAATGTCAAGAAATATGTCAAGAACCACTAGAGGTGGTAATGTTAATAGAAAATTTTAAAAAAATATGGATTTGTTTCTTGTTGAAGGAGGGACGTGTTCTTAAGACAATGAGAGGGATGGAGACAAGGTATTGCCTTTAAAATACATGCAGTATGTGAAGAACTGGGAACCAAATCCACTTCCTAAGTTGGACACCTATTTGTGTATCAATGGGAAAACATATCAAATTTATCCATCTAGTTACATGGGTTTGGGATCTTTTTAGTGGATGGTGTAACATTCCATACAAATGTGAAGTTGAATTGATGGAATATGTTTTCGCGATGTACAATTACAATCATTGGTTATGACTAGCTCAATATCTATCAAGTATGTGCAGATATGGAATTTTTACAAATTGTAACACAGTGAAAGAAAAAAATTAATATAAATGGTATTCTATATATAATGATGGAAGGTCAAAATCTTTATAAAATGTTGTCGAGTTTATAAATAGTCCACTTACTAAAAGCACAAACAAACAACCAATTATGTGTTTGAGAAGCATGATGGAAATAGAGTTGTGGTTTCTACAATAAAACAAATAGTTGCAAGGAAAGGGTTGTTGATCAATTACAATTTGAATAAAATGAACAAAATAGGTCATTGTAATTTACCGCTTATATTCATTTTACTAAAGAATGTTTGAATTTGATGATTTGCAATAGTTTTATATTAAGTATATTTTATACAGTTAGCATACCCTCATTCTATATATTGCAAAATGCAAATGCTCTTTTCTACATTGAACAAGATTTGAAATATTTCATCTTTGCACATTGGAAGAAAAGGAAGAAATTTGTAGATCTATCATGAATGAATTCTCACTAGATTCCTATTATGCATATTTCATGTCTTATGATGTTTATGTTGATTGAACACATATTATTTTCGTTCAAATCAACCATAGCCAAAGGGAACAAAAAAGCAGTATACTCGTATACATGATTTTGAATGTACCATGCGCATGTACATTCATTATTTCCATATATGTCAAGTGCACCAATAGAATTCTTACCAACCTCCTTGACACCTACTTCCTTTCCAACTACAATTGTAAGAGCATGCCTGGAAATGAAATGTTTGTGGAAAAGCGAACCATAGGTTCCCCATGGAATCATTTTAGTTCAACCTCTTGGACAAATTCAGCAATGGCTCAATCATCCACTGCATACTCGGATGATGATTCACTTGATAGGCCATTGGGGTGCACTTGTGGGGAATATGACTATGTAATTTTTAATGATGATATTTAGGAATATAATAAATGCACTTCAAAAGAAAATAATAAAGTACATTGTAAATTGCCTTGACTAGGACTATTTGAGTCCCTTTCAACTCTATTTTTTAATTGAAAGTAGAATCTCTTTCTTCTATGTTTTTTGTTGAAATCACATGGCTCAAATATAAATCTTATCTCATTTTGTAGTCAAGTTTTTAAACTAATGTTTATCTTAAAATGAGGTTTACAGAATGGGAATGAAGGGAATTGAAAACATTTATCTCTGTTTGAATACACTTTTATTTAGTTAACATACCATTGTTTATGTTACAAGCTAATAACGAGATACCCATTGACCATGGGAAAGTCAAATAATATATGATCATTTATATGTTATATATTATAAATTTTTATTGGTGTCCTAATCCAATGTTTATTGATGTTATGTGTTTTGATTCTTTGTAGGAATATCCCACATCACCTAGACTTCTTTAATTATCCCAACCCCCTTCATTCTATTATATATAAAATAGGGTAGTGAATGGGATATTGAACTTATGGGATTGATGGTGGTTGAAGTTACTCCAGTAAGAAATCAAAGAATACAATTCTTGATTTTAAAAATACAGCAATTCAATGCATGTAACTTTTTAAATTGGATTCAATCAATTTCTTCAATGAATAAGAGATTTTGTTTGCAATTCAAGTGCCTAACATAGAGTTGTATTTTATAGTCCTTCTTAAGAATAGATTCCTTGGGCGTTGGGAATAGAAATCATGTATATGTTGTTGAATACTTTGCTCCTTCTACACATGCTACTTATTCCTTTACTCTTGTATTTTTATAGTCCTTCTTGAGGATAGATTCCTTGGGCGTTAGGAGTAGAAATCATGCATATGTTGTTGGAGACTTTGCTCCTTCTACATGTGATACTTATTCCTTTACTCCTAGTATTGCTACTAGTGCCCATGATTATGTACCTATTGTTGGTGTTGTCTTGTCTATTACGGCCCTGAATAGTTATACTTGTACCTCTAATCATGTTCATCCATCATAAAATGTTGATACAAGTCCCATGATGTAGGTAATAGTGTCAATAGCACCGGTAAGTTAGTAGTTTATTTACAGATGGACCATGTGACTAGTCCTAGTGAAGGCACTAAAACTCCATGGTAATTACTAATTCATCAACATATTTTCATTTTATGCAACAAATAATATGTGTATGTTTATCTTATCTATCTAATCATAATATATGATTGAAATGCTAGGGAATAACTTGTTCTATAACTCATTGCAAGAAAAAATGTTTTCTCCTTTTGCATCAACAATTAGAAGAAGTTATAAATAAATAAAAACTTGAAAAAATAGTTGATGAAACACATGTCCATATTTTTTGGTCATGTATTCAACTAAAATATATTTGAAACAATGGTGGGTAAGTACTTGAAATTAGTGTGATACAATTGACTCTCTAGTCTCAATCGATGTACCCCAATTATGAGCATCTTGGACTAATTCCCATACAGGAGTAGAATGTACTAATCAAGGATGATCAAGAAAAGAAGATGAAAAAAACACAGATCCTTGCAACAAAGAGTTGGAGAACCACAAAGGTATATATAATAATATAACATATAGTGAACTTATAAGTATCCATTTGACCATATCTATTACATTGCATTAACAGAAATTTCACAATTTCCATAGGCTCAAAGACACTATGAAGGCCACATAGGACATATTGGAGAAGGTTAGGAAACAAAAACTTGGATTATCCTGGCAATGTTAAAGTAAAATGGAGATATGTAAGTAATCATATTTGAATGTTGACATTATTTCTTTTTTCAACTATAATTTAAAATGTTTCTTTACTAAATTTCATTATGTTATGGTAGGTAGTCAACGGAATTTGGCATCATTCCCACGATGGAAGATTTAAAAGTGTCCTTGATCGAAGGGTGTAAAGCCCTGGTTGAAATGAAAAAAGGTAAGGAAGATAACACTTATGTTGTCAACAAGGAGATATATAAGTTCAGTATTGCACTTTGAATAGTTAATTATAAAAAAAAAATTAGATTATTTGTTGCTTCAATAACTACAAATGTTATTGCAAGCGGTACATGAAGATTCCAATATGGATCAGGAACCCTTTTTAGAGACTGGAAGTGTTGATCATCCAGAGGTACACCCTATTGCGTCACGTACCATGAATGAGGTCATTAAAAACAAAAAATATCCTTTTATAATATGAATGAGGTGATTTATAAATAGGTTTCTTTAATTGTAACTGATGTGAAACCTACTCAGCCACCTTCATAAACCAATGGACTCAAGAATTCAAGAAGAGAATCAGTAGGAAATTTCCAATATCATAATTGTGGATCTTCTAAAAAAATAAAAAACTCAAGTGGTAATTGGAATGTCGACTTGTCTTTAAAATATATTGACTTTTCAAGCATTTATATTCTTCAAACCACAAGTTTTTTGGGGATATTTGAATAAAAAATGTATGAGGTTAGTTTCGTATGATGCCAACACCATACATTGAACTAGAGACCTGCACTCAATTATGACAAAAGGATTTCAAAATGTGTTTTCATTTGATAGAAGGAAGCATCATTATTTTGTCCAATTTACATAAAGGACAGAATCTATAGAGATATATGAAACATAATAGAAAAACATATTAAACCTTGTAAACATACGGATATTAATTAAAAGGGGAATATGCCATTCGCAAGCTTGGAGCAGTTGGATTCAAGTAACACTACACATCTACTTTTTTAGATATTTTTAATATCTAAACATCGTACATTGTATGTATTGTACGTATATAATATAATATTGCACATTGATAAAAATAATGTCGCTGATGAAGGATAAGTATGGCACATATTCTCATATTGAAGGGATTTTTTCATTTTGATTGCACCCATAAACAATAAAGAGAAAGTAAAATGTTATTTGATGCAATGCATAGAAAGAAAGATTAAGTTATTGGAGTACCATAGTGATAAGGGTTTTATATATGAAATAGGATCTATCATATTAAAAGTCTATTTTTTCAAGAAACTAATGAAACTTGTAATACCCCGGTTTCGACCCCAAGGGGGAGGGGAATGTGTGTCCTGGTTTTGACCCCATGGTATTGAATTGTATATGATGTATATATTATTGAAATCATAACATGGAGATCAAGTCCAAGGCCCTCTCATTGATCTGGTGTTTTGTGAATGGGTGATCAAGGTTGATGCCCACGGTTCATTGTGTTAAACAAGCACAGCATGTTTTTGAATATCATGTGAATCTACAAATTAATAAAATACCACAGCTAGTTATGGGACTGCAACATGAAAGAGATGGGGGAATGATTCCATAAGGAATAGGGTGGGGATTTAGTCAAACACCATGAGCCAATAGGGTGTGACCAAATGTCAATGGGAAAACCCATGAACCCTCATCTACCTTTTTGTCCTCTGTCCTCAATCATTAATTTCTTCCAGAAGTTGGTTGAGGCAGTCAATGCCTTGGGTAGAGCAAGGCATGGCAGTTTGATTGCTTATCTGAGAAAACCTTCAAATCTGCAGTATAGGAAGCCATGATCTTGCTTCTAACGCAAGGAAGCACGTGATGCGTGACATCCTGTCTTTCCTCAGTTGGGGGGAAGAGGTTTTGTTGTTCCATAGCATCATGGTTTTTCATTATTCCTGTCCATTCATGGTTTTTCATTATTCCTGTCCATTCATGGTTTTTCATTATTCCTTTCCATTCTACCAATTGTTCATTTGACACCATTCGATCATTTCGATCATTTTTCATACGCATTGTTGGTGGTTCACTAACCTGAGTCGCGGAAGAATCGTTCCGCTGTGTTTTTGCTGAGAGAATGGGTAGTGGACATCTCTCGATTTTATGAGAGTGTGGCCCTCTGTAGTTTCCTGATTGCCCTGGAGATGTGCATTGTTGGTGGTTCACTATCCTGAGTCCCATAAGTGTGGTTCCGCAGTGTTTGTCTGAGTGACATTGTGGTATGAGACCTTGTTTCTTTGTGTTACAGAGTGAAGCCTGTGTGGCCGTGTTTTTCCTTGTGGATTGTTGTGATGTGCATCCTTGTTTTGGTCTGAAATACTTAGGAGTGGAAGAGGCCTAGAATTGGCTGATAAACCTAGTGAATAGAGGAACCTCACAGATAAACCAAGAGGGGCTAGCAAATCCTTTATGCACACCTGAAAGAGCAATAGAAGGGAAGGTATGTCCTGAGGGAACTGTGTAGCAGTGAAGGGAATACTTCCTTGTGTTGGGTGTGCACGTATTGTGGGATGCCAAGATGGATATATCTGGTGTAGGTGCCCATAGCTCTATGGTTGAGCTCACTAGCTCAGCAATTCTACCTTTCCATTGCCTTAGTAGCCTGAGAAACCCAACTGTTGGTTGGTTTGGCTGAGTTGTAGTGAGAATTTGACCAAGCGTGAGTCATTGCCTTGACATCCTGTGAAACCTAATTGTATATTGGCTTGGTTGGGCAGCTTGTGAAACCCATTTGGATATTAGTTTGGATGTGTCTTGTTGTGCATGTTGTTCGTGTGTGTAACCCTTGGCTGGATAGTCTAAAAACCCAACTGTGTGTTGGTTTGACTGTGTTTTGATGTGTGTTGGCTATATGTGAGCCTGTTGTTCCCTAGTTCCTTGTGGAAATCATGTTGATCTTGGGGGTGGAAGTGTGTTGAGATATTAATGAACACACTTTCCTATGGTTGGGTGGAACATTGTAGCGACATAGCTAGTTGCGGGACAGCTTCATCCCCAAAATAAGTATTCTCTGTTATTCTTGTTTATGCAATGTAATTGCTTATGAATGAATGTATTGGTTATGTATAATGCTTATGAATATGATGAATGCCTGTTAATGTTTCAGTAGAGTTACTATTGATGAATGTTCTTGCATTTGCATCTATATTTTCCTTGTATGTTTTAATGCTTTTTGCCTAAGTTCATGAAGGCTAGAAGCCTGTTACAGAGTCGGGAGGCAGCTAACTTAGTGTTTTTTCCCCTCAGAATATGCCTAAGGGAAGTAGGAATATGCCTAATGGATGTAGAAGACGAAAACCAGAAAAGGGAAAGTTGAACAAGGCAGAATTGTTGTGTTTTTGAACCATGGGAACCGCCTATGGAAGGCAGAAGGCAAGGGGACAAAAGGCCAGCTGAAAACAAGGCAGCAAGTGTGCTTTTTTATTTCCGAAGTCCGAGGTTGGAAAGAGGAAGTCGGAAGTGCAGAAAATCTCTAAGGAAAAAGTTAACTTTCCTATTTCTGAAGTCCTAGGTCTGAAAGCGGAAGTCGGAAGTGCAGAAAAGGTTAAGGTCGAAATTTCTTTTCCCAATTTTTGAGTTCTGCAGCGGAAAGGCCGAAAGTGGAAGTCAGAAGGCGGAAGGTGGATAAAGGATTCCATCATTTTCTATGTTTTTGACTTCCGAGTTTCGAGGTCGGAAAGGCAGAAAGAGGAATTGCAGAAGGCAGAAGGCGAAAGAGTTGTTATGTATTTTTAGTGAACTTTATGTTTCCGAATTTCGAGTTCAAAGGTTGGAAAGGTGGAAAGAGGAAGTGCAAAAGGCGAAAGGCGGAACCATGTTTGAAGGACTCCGTTGAACTTCATGTTTCTGACTTCCAAGTTCCGAGGTCAGAAGGGAGAAAAGAGAAAGTGCGGAAGGCAGAAGGAGGAAGAGTGGTTTAATGTTTCTGTCGTGCATTATGTTCCCGATTTCTTATTTCCAAGGTCGAAAGGGCGGAAAGCGGAAGTGTGAAATGCGGAGTATTGAAAGGACAAATCCAATGCAAAAATGATCATTCTTGTCGCAGAATGGATCTGTCAAGGGCAGAACGACTGTGATAGTGGTTTCTGATCCTGAGAATGAAGGTTTAAGTGTGTGTTAATTTCCATGCCCTGTGTTTCGAAGGAGAACGAGGGTTCTTGAAGTAAAAAAATTATTTTATCCACATTATGGGCAATGGGGAAGTTACATTCTGGTATCAGAGATGTTGGTTGCAGCACTAGGGCCTAAATGGGCCAAGTTAAATGGTTAACAGAGCTGTTGGTTACAGAATTGGGCCTAGATGGGCCAGGTGACAGTAACTAAATGGTTTTTACTTCTGATTTTTTTTAGGAAACTAATAATCATGTTTGAATAACAATTTTTTGTAGATTCATAGTGTCGATTGGAAAACTGGGTTTTTGGCTCAACCATGAGAACCTGTGGCATGAATTATGCACAGAATCCTTATGAGCACAAGGAATATTCTACACAATAAAACATCTGAGTTGGAAATACTGAGAGAGAGTCTAATGGAAGGAGATATCAAGATACTCCCCCAGATTTTGCAGCCACCATGAGAAGCCTAAAGGTGGAGATGCAAAGCTATAGAGAAGATAATGAGAGAATGACTAAAGCTCAAGAAGAGCAGAATCGGTTGAATGCATCCATGCTGCAGAGTTTGACAGACATCCAAAGGTGGATGAACTCTGAGCGTCGGGCAGTGAATCCAGAAGGAAGTAGGAGAGGTGCTAGAAGAATAAAAAGGTATTCTAATGGATCATTTGACTTGGAAGGATCCACTGGGGTTTCAAGTTCTTCTTCTCACAGGAATAAGAAAAAGAGGCACTCCCAGAACAGCTCATGTGATGAATTTAAGAAGGAAAGATGTCCTACCTTTAATGGTGAGATAAAGAACAGTCAAGAAGCTAGAGCTTGGCTTCTTGGGATGAGAAAATATTTCCAAGTCCAAGACTACTCTGGAAATATGAAGGCTGGGGTAGCCATCTTCAATTTGACTAGAAGAGAATCCATATGGTGGGACCACTTCAAGAGAGTGAAGAATATTAGGAAAAGGAAGATTGTGTGGAAGCAGTTCTAGAAGTTTTTCAGGTAGAAGTACCTCTCTGATAGGTACTATGATGGGAATATTAGAGAATTCCATGAGCTGAGATTGGGACAGCTCACCATGGAAGAGTATGCAAATAAGTTCTTAGAACTGTTAAGGTATGTCATGTATATCAGGGATGATAAAGTGAAAACACAGCATTTTTTGAGTGGGATACCTCAAGCATACAGAGACAAAATTGAATTTGATGAACCTAGAACTCTAGAAGAGGCTACTGGGAAGGCTAAGTATTGCTATGATCAGAACAAAGGAAAACCTTATTACCATGAGGCATGGAAGGACAAAAAGAATGAGAATTTTGACCAAAGGAAGAAAGGTTTCAAACCTTCTCACTTCTCAAATCAATAGAGCCATCCATCACAAGCTATGAACCATCCAGCTAAAGTGATGAGGGGGAATCCAAGAAATGAGGGAACCTCTCCAATGATGGAGATGTGGAGGACCCCATCTGCGTAGGAATTGTCCTCATGAGGAGGGGTATGTAAGGCCAGCTTACAACATCCAAGAAGCAGAAACTGTGGGTCAAGTTGCAAGGACTATCCCTAGGATTTATGCAGCGCTAGAGGACCGCCAAGAAAATCATCAGTCAACTATGGTTGAAGTTGCAGGTAATATTACTGAGAAATTCGTTTCTGTTTGATTGACCCTGGATATACTCACAACTATATTTCTCCTAGAGTAGTTGATTTGTGCTTTTAATAATTTAAAGCATAGCAAATCATGGTTAGTTCATCTAGCCACTAGAACCAAGAGAAAAGTTAGTGAAGTGGTAGGAAAATGTCCATTGGTTATGAAGGGGCTAGTCACTTGTGCAGATCGAAATGTTCTACCACTTTGTTCCTATGATGTTCTCATTGGAATGGATCGGTTGGAAGCACACAGAGTAAAACTTGATTGTTATAATAATACTTTTGAGTGCATAGATGAAGAAGGAAATTTAAGGGTTGTAAGAGACATTCCAAAGGTGATTTATGTTAGGTAGGTTTAAGCCATGCAGCTGAAGAAGTTCTATATGAAAGGTTGCAGATTGTATGCAGCTCTTGTGTTGGAGGCAGCAGAGAATGAAACTCCTAGGTTGGAGGAATTTCATGTATTGCAAGAATTTAGGGATGTTTTTCCTAATGAAATTCCAGGACTTCCTCCAAACAGAGAAATTGATTTTACAATTGAACTTGTTCCAGGAGTAGCACCAATGTCTAAGACACCCTACAAGATGAGCACACCAGAAATGCTATAGATGAAGATGCAGCTGCAGGAGTTGTTGGAGAAGAATTATATCAAACCAAGTGTGTCTCCTTGGGGAGCACCAGTTATGTTTGTGAAGAAGAAGGTTGGTACACTCAGGTTGTGTATTGATTACAGACAGCTGAACAAAGTCACTATGAAGAAAAAATATCATTTAGCTCGAATCGATGACCTCTTTGATCAAATGAGAGGAGCAAAGTTATTTTCCAAAATTGACTTGAGGTCTGGTTACCATTAGGTAAGAATCAAGGATGGAGATATTCATAAGATAGCCTTCAGAACAAGGTATGGAAATTATGAGTTTGTAGTGGTACCATTTGGTCTCACAAATGCACCATCTACATTTATGTGTCTCATGAATAGTGTTTTTAGGAGGTATTTGGACAAGTTTGTTCTTGTTTTCCTTGATGACATTCTTATTTATTCTAATAATGAGGAAGAACATGAAGAACATATGAGATTGACATTTTGATTGCTAAGGGAGCATAAGATGTATGCCAAGTTGAGCAAGTGTGACTTCTATAAAGATAGAATTCATTATTTCGCTCACATTATCTCACAGGAAGGAATATCTGTGGACCTTGAAAAGATCGAAGCCATTATGAATTGGCCAACCCCAAGAAATGTGACAGATGTAAGATCTTTTATGGGACTTGCAGGATACTACAGGAGATTCATTAAGGGATTCTCCAAGGTTGCACATTCAATCACTTCTTTGCAAAATAAGGGGATAAATTTTCAATGGACACCAAGGTGTGAAGAAATCATCCAACAGTTGAAGAATCTTCTCACAAGTGCACCAGTCTTGAAGATTGCAGACCCATAAAAAAAAAAATTGGTGTGTACCAATGCATGTGGTAAAGGACTTGGAGGAGCTCTTATGTAAGACAACCACGTGGTATGCTATGAGTCAAGAACGTTGAAGGATCATGAGAATAATTATGCCACTCATGATCTAGAACTTCCAGCCATAGTACATGCTCTCAAGATGTGGAGGAATTACTTAATGGGCAGAAAATTTGAGTTAAGGACAGACCATTGTGGTCTGAAATATTTGTTTGATCAGCCTACTCTAAATGTTAGGCAAGCTAGATGGCTAGATTTTTTATGTGAGTTTTATTTTGAAATCAAACACATAAAAGAAAAAGAAAATAAAGTGGTCGATGCACTCAGCAGGAAGGTGCATGAAATGCATGTGGCATCTATCAATATTTACCAATCAGATTTGAGACAACAGATTGTTAATCATGCTGCTGAAGATGAAATATATGTGCAGATAAAGGACAAATTGCAACAGCAAAGTCCTAAGAAGAGGTATGAGGGATATAAATTGGAAGAAGATGGACTTATTACCTATAAAAAAATAATTTATATTATGAATGTAGCATACTTGAGGAGAATTGTTATGGATGATATGAGATCCATCAAGCTCCATATTCTAGTCACCCAGGATATCAGAAGACAATTGCTACAGCCAGAAAGCAGTATTTTTTGCCAGGAATGAAGAAGGACATTACTAAGTATATTTCAAAGTGCATGAAATGTCAGTAGGTGAATTTTGATCATCAACACCCAGCGGATTTGTTGCAGCCTTTACCAGTTCTAGAATGGAAATGGAAAGTTGTTTCCATGGATTTCATTATAGGATTTCCAATGACTTGGAGACAACATGATTCCATCATCGTCAGTGGTGGAAAAGTTGACAGAGGTAGCACATTTTATAACGGTTAAGTCCACGTATAAGACTAATGCCATTGCAAAAATATTCATGAAGGATATATTCAAATTGCATGGATTTTCTAAGGCAATAGTGAGTCTGACGGGGATCCTAAGTTCACTTCCAAATTTTGGAAGGGTTTGTTTGAAGATTTGGGTACCAAGTTGAACTTCAGCACTGCCTACCATCCTCAAACTAATGGACAGACAGAGAGAGTGAATCAAGTGTTGGAAGACATGCTTCACATGTATGTGATGGACAAACCAACCAAGTGGGAAGATTACTTACACTTGGTAGAATTTTCCTATAACAATGGGAAGCAAGCATCATTGGGAATGAGTCCTTATGAAGCCTTGTATGGAAGAAGGTGTAGGAAACTAGTGACTTGGGATAATCCAGTGAACAAGATTGTGCTTGGTCTAGAATTTCTCAAGGAAATGGAGCAAGAGGTTGCAAAGATCGAGCAGAACCTGAAAGCATCCCAGGATAGACAAAAAGGCTATGTAGGTAAGCATAGAGTGCATGTATATTTCTGTGTTGGGGATCATGTTTACCTCAAATTAAGGGAAACAAAGAGTTCCTTGAATCTTGGAAGTTCTGCCAAGTTGTCACCGAGATATTTTGGGTCGTTTGAAGTGCTTGAGAGAATAGGGCCAGTTGCATATAGACTTGCATTGCCTGCTAGTACTAGAGCTCATAATTCTTTTCATGTTTCTTTGCTTAAGAAATATGTACATGATCCTAACCATGTGATAAATTGGGATGTGATTCAGGTGGAACCTAAGGGAGAGTTCTAGACCGAACCATTGCGCATCCTCGACAGGAAGGTCACGATGCTCTGAAATTGAGCTGTTGGACAGGTGAAAGTGTAGTGGGAGCACTACGGTCCTGAAGAGGATACGTGGGGGATGGAGGATGCCATGCGATTGGCACATCCATTTTTGTTCAATTTTGTAAAGAACTAAGGACATTGTTGTTGTAAGGGGGAGGGGAATGTAATACCGTGGTTTTGACCCCAAGGAGGAGGGCAATGTGTGCTCGGGTTTTGACCCCATGGTATTGAATTGTACATGATGTATATATTATTGAGATCATGGCATGGAGCTCAATCCCAAGGCCCTTTCATTGATTCGGTGTTTTCTAAATGGGTGATCAAGGTTTATGCCTATGGTTCATTGTGATAAACAAGCACAGCATGTTTTTAAATATCATGTGAATGTACAAAATAATAAAATACCACAACTAGCTATGGGTCTGTAACGTGCAAGAGATGGGGGCATGATTCCACAAGGAATAGGGTGGTGAGTTACTCAAACCCCCTAATCCAATAGGGTGTGACCAGATGTCAATGGGGAAACCCATGAACCCTCAACTACCTTTTTGTCCTCTTTTCTCAATCATCAATTTCTTCCAGAAGTTGGTTGAGGAAGTTAGTTCCTTGGGCAAAGCAAGGCATGGCAGTCTTATTGCTTGTTTGAGCAAGACTGCAAGTCTGCAGTCTAAGAAGCTGCGATCTTACTTATGACAAGGAAGCACGTGATGCGTACCGGTATTTCTTTCCTCAGCTGGGGGGAAGAGTTTTGTTGTTCCAAAGCATCGTGGTTGTTCATTATTCCTGACCATTATACAAATCATTCATTTGACACCAGTTGATCATTTTGATCATGTTTCATGCGCATTGTTGGTGGTTCACTACCCTGAGTTGCGAAAGAATGGTTCTGTTGTGTTTTTCTGAGTGAATGGGAAGTGGATATATCTCGATTTTATGAGAGTGTGATCCTCCGTAGTTTCTTGATTTCCCTGGAGACGTGCATTGTTGGTGGTTCAATATCCTGAGTCGTGGAAGTGTGGTTCTGCAATGTTTGTCTGACTGACATTGTGGTATGGAACCCTTTTTATCTATGTTACAGAGTGAAGCTTGTGTGGCCATGTTTTTCATTGTGTATTCCTGTGATGTGCATCCTTGTTTTGGTCTGAAATACTTAGGAGTGGAAGAGGCCCAGAATTGGATGATAAACCTAGTGAAGAGAGGAACCTCACAGACATATCAAGAGGGGCTGGAATATCCTTTATGCACACCCAGAAGAGCACTAGAAGGGAAGGTATGGCCTGAGGGAACTGTGTAGCAAGTGAAGTTAAAACTTCATTGTGTTGGCTGTGTAGGAATTGTGGGATTCCAAGCTGGATAAATCTGGTGTAGGTTCCCATAGCTCTGTGGTTGATCTCACTAGATTACAATTCTACCTTTCCATTTCCTTAGCATCCTGAGAAACCCAACTGTTGGTTGGTTTGGTTGAGTTGTGGTGAGAATTTGATCATGTGTGAGTCATTTCCTTGATATCCTGTGAAAACCAATTGTATATTGGCTTGGCTGGGCAGCTTATGAAACCCATTTGGATATTGGCTTGGTTGTGTCTTGTTGTGCATGTTGGTCGTGTGTGTAACCCTTGGCTTGATAATCTGAGAAACTCAACTGTAGGTTGGTTTGACTGTGTTTTGATGTGTGTTGGATATGTGTGAGCCTGTTGTTCCCTAATTCCTTGTGGAAATCATGCCCATGTTGTGGGTGGAAGTGTGTTGAGAGATTAATGAACACACTAGCTTATGGTTGGGTGGAACGTTGCAGGGACATAGCTAGTTGCGGGACAGCTTCGTTCCCAAGAAAAGTATTCTCTATTATTCTTGTTTATGCAATGTAATTGGTTATGAATGAATGTATTGGTTATGTAGAATGCTTATGAATATGATGAATTCATGTTAATGTTTCAGTAGATTTATTGTTGATGAATGTTCTTGCATTTTCGTCTATATCGTCCTTGTATGTTTTAATGCATTTTGCCTAAGTTCATGGAGGCTAGAAGCCTGTTACAGAGTTAGGAGGAAGATGACTTAGTGTTTCCACCCCTTGGAATCGACCTAAGGGAGGCAAAAGGCGGAAACTAAAAAAGGGAAAGTTGAGTAGGGCGGAATTGTTGTGTTTCAGCACCCCAGGATCCGCCTACGAAAGGAGAAAGGCATAAAGGGTAGTTGAAAATAAGTCAGAAAGTGTGTTTTCTTATTTCATAAGTCCGAGGTCAAAAAACAGAATTCGGAAGTGCAGAAAAGTTCTAAGGAAAAAGTTAAATTTTTTATTTCCGAATTCCGAGATCGAAAACCAGAAGACGGAAGTGTAGGAAAGGTTAAGGTCGAAATTTGTTTTCCCGATTTCTGAATTCCGCAGTGGAAAGGCAAAAAGAAGAAGTCGAAAGGCGGAAGGTGGATAAAGGATTCTGTCGTTTTCTATGTTTCCAACTTCTTAGTTCCAAGGTCAGAAAGGCGTAAACCGGAAGTGCGGAAGGAGGAAGGTGAAAGAGCCGTTAAGTATTTCCAGTGAACTTTATGTTTTCGACTTCTGAGTTCCAAGGTCAGAAAGGAGGAAATAGAAAGTGTGGAAGGCGAAAGACGGAACCGTGGTTGAAGGAATTAGTCGAAATTCATGTTTTCAACTTCCGACTTCTAAGGTCGAAAGGGCAGAAAGAGGAAGTGCGGAAGGTAGAAGGTGGAAGACTAGTTCAATGTGTTTGTCGCACATTATGTTCTTGATTTCCGATTTCTAAGTTCGGAAGGGCAGAAATCAAAACACGGAGTGCGGAAAGGACAAGTCCAGTGCGAAAATGATCATTATGGTCGTAGAATGGATCTGCCAAGGGAGGAATGACTGTTACAGTGGTTTTTAATCCTAAGAATGAAGGTTGAAGTGTGTGTTAACGTCCATGCCATGTGTTTCGAAGGAGAATGAGGGTTCTTGAAGTAAAATTTTAATTTATCTGCATTATGGGGTATGGGGACGTTACAAAACTGAAATCCATGTTCACTTTCAATCCTATCAAACTGATGTCATAAGCTACCAGTTTAGTCATCTAGTATGTGTTGCTCACATACAGTTAATAGAAGTTAAAACATAGAAAATTTTAAAGGTAAAATGATAGAAAATGACCAAATCCAATCATGAATGAATAATTGAAAATGGTCTTCCATAACAATGTTTCTAAACAACATTCCAATATGATATATTGATGTTAGATTCATATTACCTAATGTGAAAGGTTGATGGGTAGATTAAATATATGGTTCATATATTACCTAAACCATGTTGTTTGAATGCGAAAGGTTGATATAGATAGATTAAATCTATGTTTGTAATGATTAAACTATAAATGTATGCTTTATATTTCTTTTGTGTCAATTCATATAAATTGCCAACTCCAAATTCCACATACATTGAGGTGACAAAACTCATTCATAGAGTGTGTTTACCTTGCTTCTTTCGATTGCAATGATTAACCCTTCAAGTGAGTCTTGGTCAATATGTAACACTATTACACATGTATTGTTGAATGTATTTGGTGGCTAATACCGTATGCTTAAAAAAAATTATTCAATGCTCAATTCAAATATGTAGAGTTCCAAAATTCATTGTTGGTGCATCAACTGATTTGAAAACCCTTACAACTTTTACCGTCAGTTGGCTAGAAAATAAAGAAATTATTTGAGAGAAATGTTTAATATGTGGTAATTCTTGAGTCTCATAATAATTTTAAGGGATATATGCCATTTATTTTTCTCAAGTTCGGTATCAAATTATTTCCTTAAGTTATTTACAGATTTAGTAAGCTTGCATGTTCACTATAATTTTCGTCTTATTTCCTCTAACCATTTTCAACCTTCAATATTTAGGAAATGATGTAAAAGTAAACATTGCCTCTTTTTTACTTTTATTTTTGGAATTTAAATACTTTAAACTTGTCATTTTGTATAAATTATAGAATGAACTCTTACTCATTGTTTGAGATGTTTTTTAGTGTAAATATGAATTAGTGGGAAAGGATGAATCTATTGAAGTCGCATTGTTAGTAATTACGTGTTGCTTGAGAGAACCTCTAGGTCCAAATGCTTTCTTTGAGGTCCAAATGCTTTCTTTTAGATGAAGTGTCAAGATCAACTATTCGATTGATATACAATGATGATATAAAACATGCTAGGAGACGTAGTTCTCAAAGATAGGATTATTCAAGTTTGCATTCACAAACATTTATGGTTTTCAATCACAAAATATGTCATCTCAAGCTTACGCCATTGGCTTCTTAACATTTTGGTTATATTAGGTGTAAATTTTATCATTGTTGTTGAATTCTAATGTTTTACTCTCTCCACACATTCAAGTGAGTTGAAAAAACCATATAATATATATCCATTTTAATAGTTATTGGAGCATATACGTGAACATATAGAAAAATATGAAAATTAAACAATCTGAAATAAACCAATCGAATCAAACTTGACATGGTGATATAATATAGATGAACATTGATTTTTTTAATATGGTTTTATTCCCCGTAACTTTGAGGGAGCACACTACATCCATGGAAATAAATCCGAAGGGGCCTCACCCTGTCGGCTCCAGTTTTGGGAGCCTAACCCCAAAAGACCCAAAGAATTGAACCTTCGACCTCGACTAGTTTGGTCTTGGACTCAAAAGAACCAACCAACTGAGCTACCTCTCGGAGATAATAGATGAGCCTTGATATAGGCCAGCATGTGATATTACGGGATGAAATTAGTAGCAAAGAAGCTATATGGGATGATAAAAATGTAGTTATCATTCCTTATCATCTATGTTTTATTGGGACAATCGAGGAAAAAAGTGGGGCAAATTCATATATTAGTCTATAGAAGTTATAAAATGAGTCAAATATACATGTCAATAAAAAAATCGTATACACTAAAGTTATCCCCCTTTACTCTTATATGCTAAGAAAATTCATCCTAAGGTTTAAAGTTATGAAATTTGAGGAAATGGTTTTGGTAAAAGGTTATGGTTATCTTATGCAGGAGACATTCATATTAACATGGAATGAAAAGTTCTCAACAACAGAAATCCTCCATACCCATCTCCTCCTCTATTATATACTTTCTCTTTAACTAAGTCCATTTTTTCATAAACATGCTTTAGTTGAACTCAATGGTTTCTTTAACAAGTTATCTAGCTCACACTCAACCCCAATTTTCAAGACTTGATTTGGAAATCAAAGTTTTGTCCTTATAGTTTGATTTATATAAATTATCCATCCCTTGAATCCAATGCATATAGAAGTACTTGGAGAATTTATCTCACAATCAACCTTTTTATAAACTTGAAGTTTGGCATAAGTATAAGCTTCATTTTAGTAGAACATAATGCATCCTCTCCAAAATATAATGCAATCTTGTCAATCTTGTCAATCTTGTTATTTGGAATATTAACATAAGTACATAGTTTAAATTTATTTGATTTTCTTTAACAATGAATTCACCTAAAATTCATTTTAGCTATAGGAATTATCTCTTTTCCCTTGGAGTTGGGAGAAACTAAAATCTCCTCCAAATTTAATTTTTTTATTAACATACCAAGTATTTAGAGACTCTTTATTAGCTATCAATGTAGTAGTTTCTAAATAAAACACTTGATCTACTTTGCATTTATTACAATCATAAAACATGATATAGAAAGGAGAAACACTAGCATTATTCAAGTTACACTTCAAGGTCTAGTGACAAATTTTGTTCTATAACTTCATCATTTACTAACATCTACCAATCTATAAGCCCAAATGGAATTGTTATCTTATTTTATTACAATACAAGTCTCCTCTTCATATGTTTATATACTTGATATTATACTACAATAGTAGCATCTAATACACATAGTTTCATGGTACTCATGTAAGCAAGTTTACAACAATAATTCACATTGAAAACATAATATAAAACCCACATTTTTCAAGGTACTCATGTAATGATGAATCATATAAGCTGGGATAACCTAGAATATTGTAATTTTTGCTTTTGTTTTATGATAAGGAGTAAATAGGGAAAGAGGGGCCTTATAAAGGTTGTGAAAGTTTGAATAGTTCTACAAAATAATCAGGCACAATTAGGGTATCAAGCAAACACGAACAAGTCTTGAGAAGGGCATACAAATGTATATTTTGTTTTTTTGCCTTAGAAATATAAAATATAATGAATTTTTTATTTGGAAAAAAACACATAGAATTGACAAAAAAGTGTGTTCATTTAAATGATAACAACATTAAATATATTAAGTAAATAATAATAATTTTTTACTTTTTTAATTTTCTATAAACAATCACATCAATTTATGAAAGTCTAGGAATTATCAACCATTAATTAATAATAATAAATAGCAATGATGCATCACTAATGGTGTTCAAGATGGTGTTGAACAATTTAACAATATATGGATGCATCCCAAATTTTGGATATTTAGATACACAAAAACATTGGGAAACAAAAGTTTCATCTATCATGAAATTTAATGCATGTTGCCTAAGAAATTTCCTAGCAATTTTTTGAGAACAAAGAAGATGGTATTTTGCGGGTGAAACCTAATTCATAGGGAGCAGTGGCCTTTATATACGTTATTGAACCTTAATCATAAACCCAATGAATGGCATTATGGGAAAAATGTAATAGTTTGTGTGAGGATATTCATTAAACTCAACCTAAATAAAGGATTAGTTAAGGTTGTCAACATTGAAGTGCTTTGGTTGGAAGCATTGCAAAGGATTGAATATAAGAAATTACTATTCAAATGCTCACTATTTCAAGAAATTTGATTATGGCCACTTTTACAAAGACTTAAAAACTTACAAGGACTCATAATATAACCAACGTGTATTCCCCACATATAATACAAGATAAAATAGATCTTTGGAATTTTTTTGACATTGATGGCTATTCCCCTGTCAAAGAATCATATCTAACCTAGTTAAAAGAAGTGATGTAAAAAACAAGGGACTCGAGATTTTTATTCTTTATAAATAACACAAATAACTCATGGATATCTATCATCCTCAAGAGAATTCTTAATTCCTTCATTTCATATGTGTAGGCATGTTTCATAAAAGGAAAGTTTTTATTCTTTATACATAACACAAATAACTCATGGATATCTATCATCCTCAAGAGAATTTTTAAATCCTTCATTTCATATGGGTAGGCATGTTTCATAAAAGGAAAGTTTTTAACATAATGCATCTTGCTTCAAGAGGCTATTAACTATGCTTAAGATATTTAAATGTACACTAATATTCATCAAGCTAGGCATGGAAAATGTGTTCAATGGGGTCAACATATTGTTGACTTGGAATGTTTTGGAAACTTTTGCTTTGAAAGAAAAATAAGTAAGTGGGTCCTGACCAATAGAGAAGGTTGTGGTTTTTTGTCCTTAAAAATTATTTTATGTCATCTCTCCCCCCCCATTATACATATTTAGGGTATAAATCTTGGAGATTCCTTTAGCTAATCAAATTGTAAGATAGCATCCTGTTTAATTGAAAATTTAGTACAAGACTGAAAATAAGCGAATACTAGGATAGAATCCTATTGGATGGAAAACGTAAGCATGAGAAAGAAAATATCTGAGTCTTTCATTCTCTATTAAAAGGGTTAATCTCAAATATTGGACTCAAATATCAAATAAACTTACTATAAAATAAACAATTGGACCCTTGGAAACATTAACATTGCAAGAGGAAGAGACTAAATCAAATTAGTACTAGCAAGTAGACCCCAAGGAAGTTTCTTTGGAATGGAGAAAATAACTCCAAAAAAAACAAATATTATTTTTGGTTGGCAATAAAAATGTTTGTTTAACTAAAAATAAATAAATAAATTGTAGCTAAAATATCTAATTATAGTTTATACAATTTTTTGAGGTGGAATCCTTCAACTCATGGAAACAATTATTTTGAAGGAATAGCGTAAAGGGAAGTCTACATATTGAAGGAAGTACCTCTACAATGAAATAGCAGCCTAGAAGAATTGAGCTTATTGAAGTAAGGTTTCACAATACATAGGAAATGGGCAAAATTGATATCTATAAACATTATCTTATGTAAATACCTAAATTAGGTAGATTGCAAGATATTAGGAATTGAAGGATTGATTCGTAAAATGGGACTAGAATATTTATGTGGAGAAATAGTTAGATAATGGCATACTACTCAATCAAGAATTTGACAATCTTACCTATTTCTCCTTCATTCAAGAAAGTAGACCTCAAAAATTATGAAAATTTATTTGGAATATAAATATCTCCAAAGTCAACTTCTTAGTTGCATTCATGGACAATCATGGCATATATTCTTGACATTAACTCCAATAAATCTATATTTACTTTGTAAACTGTTAATTCTTGTATGGCCTAATAGCTATGCTCATGTTTTTTATTATCAATTAATTATCTATTTTGAACTTTTTTATTATCAATTGATTATCTATTTTGAACCTTTTTTATTATCAATTGATTATCTATTTTAAATATTTTGATTATCTACTGATCAATAATACCATGTAATAAAATAAATTTATCATTTATAGGTGCTTATTCTCAAACATTCACGCATTCCATCAAGCATCAAGAGAATGTCCAATGTAAAGATAGTTCATAACACATCTATCCTACATCAACAAAATAAATAAATAAACTTATTGATCTCATTATTATATGTCAAGGATGTTGACCCAAGGGATGGAAGCAATCAGCAACACAGGCTTCCCATTCACACAGTGGAGTCTTTGAGACAGAGAGGTATTGTTTATCTTTCTCAACTAGCTGCTCTGATTCAGGAAAACCGATGGTCCCAGACCTGGAAATCGGCTCGATATTTCGGCCTACTAGAACCTAATGAAAGGATTTTGGCACAGTTCATTGGGGTGTTGAACTAGGCTCAGGTTCAGCTCAAGGACAGGGAGAATGTTCTCATATGGGATCTGGATTCGGGTGGAATATATACCCCTAAGGCAGGTTACATAAAGCTCGGTATGGAAGGTTTTTAAAGGGTGGAGGTCTAGTGGTGGAAGAAGCTATGGAAGATTAAAATCCCAACCAAAACTAGGATTTTTTTGTGGTGTGTGCTGGAAAACAAGGTTCCTACATGGGACAACTTGCAAAAAAATAGGTTTCCTGGGTCTGGGCTAGTGCGCTCTGTGTAAAGCTGAAGGTGAGAAAACTCCAAATGGCATTATTAAGGCCATCCATAAATGTACGTGCAAAATTACAACATCGTTCATAATTGAAAGTTCATTCTATAGTTCAAAAATGTATCTAGCGCGCATTCAAATATACTCGGAAAAAGAAACAAAAAATAAGTCCAAAAATGAACAAGGATTGTTATATACATAACTCACTCCATAGTTCCACATACGAGATCTATGGAAATCAAATACAACATATAAAAATAATTGCATATGCATGTAACAAATATACATATGGAAAACTATGTAGCATCAACTACATGCACGTTTTTCTTAGGTTGACTTATAACACGTTTCCACATGTATGTAAATATTTAATTAAATGACTAAAGATAAAAGTGACATTTTTGTACTAAATTAGACATAAATAAAACTAAATTTGAAAAGATAGGTGGACTGTGGACATGTGTTAAAGTGACATTTTTGTACTAAATTAGACATAAATAAAAATAAATTTGAAAAGATAGGTGGACATGTGTTAAAACAATTATGGGCATACGTTGAATGGTGAGCAATGCATTTTCATTCATTTGGCCAACATCAACATTGTTGAAACCTCCACCACCCCCACCACCTTAGAAAATTGAAGTTTCTTATTCATAGATATTCCATATAAATTAAATTACACTTAAAACCATAAATAAATAGTTGAACATTTAGAACTTGTGAAGACCCAATATTTGGAACATATAGAATATGTGCCAATATTAAAAAGAGCCACCCCATACCCAAAGCCCCTGGTGATGGGAAGGGAATCTGTGAATAACAAATTTCAATTTTAGAAAAGTGTGTTCACATAAATTTAGATACAAATTCATTCAATTTAACATTGCTAAAGGTTTCAATATAATTAGTATGTATGTATAAATAGGAAAATGTATCTCATTCATCCAAGTTTGAACACGATGATACCCTAAATGAACGACCCTTCATCAACTAAGTCAACTACAAATAATGAACATGGACAAATTTCATTGAGAGGTTTCTTGGGTCTGTGCACTTATTACCGATGGTACGTTAAGGGATTCTCCCAATTTGCAGCACCCCTCACAGATCTCACAAAGAAGGGAGCGTTCACTTGGACAGACTTAGCACAGAAAACTTTCGAGGAGATGAAAGTTATTATGAGTTCCTGTCCAGTTTTAGCATTACCAGACTTCTCGCAACCCTTTGTAGTAGAATGTGATGCCTCGGGGGAAGGGTTATGAGCATTGTTGATGCAAAACCATCACCCTATTGCATTTAAGAGTCATAAACCGAAGAACTACGAGCGCCATTACTCCATTTATGACAAAGAGATGCTAGCCATCTTACATGCTCTCACAAAATTCAGACAGTACCTGGTGGGAAGTAAGTTCAAAATCAAAACCGATCATAACAGCCTCAAGTATTTCCTGGAGCAGAAGGAACTGAATGAGTGACAGCAGAAATGGGTCAGGAAAGTACAAGCCTATGATTTCGAGATCGAGTATGTAAAAGGTAAGAATAATGTAGTAGCTGATGCATTATCCAGGCGTCCCGCCTCATTATCTCTCAGTAGTATATCCACATATTGGAGGGCACTTCTCTTAGTAGAATACTCCAAAAATAAATTCGCTTGTGAATTATTGGACGGGCAAATTCAGGATGACAGGTACAGGATTATTGATGACATCATCTATTACAAAAACAGGATATACCTCGTCCCAGAATCCACATTGAGGAAAAAGATCATTCATGCAGCACATGATTCTCCTTTATCAGGGCATCAAGGTTTCTTAAAGACCTACAGACAAATCCGAGAGAGGTTCTCATGGAAGGGCCTCAAGGGGGGAATTATGCAGCATGTACGGGAATGTAGCATCTGTCAGCAGAACAAGATTGAGAACACCCATCCAACAGGGTTACTCCAGCCACTATCGATTCCAGAACAGAAGTGGGAAAGCATCTCCATGGACTTTATTACAGGATTGCCCAAATTCCAAGGGCAAGATTGTTTATATGTAGTAGTTGATAGACTGACCAAGTTTGCACATTTCTTTTCGATATCATCATACTACTCGGCAACTCAAGTAGCCGAGTTATTCTTCAAGGAGGTCTTCAGGTTACACGGGTTACCTAAGACCATTGTCAATGATCGAGATAGTAGATTCACAGGTTCCTTCTGGCAGGAACTATTCAGATTGGTGGGGGACCGAACTAGCTACCAGTATGAGTTATCATCCCCAGAGTGATGGACACATGGAAATAGTCAACAAGTGGATCGAAGGATATTTAAGGAACTATGTAGCAGGGCAGCAGTGAACCTGGATCAAATGGCTACACCTAGGGGAGTATTGCTACAATACTACCTATCACATGTCTATTAGGATGACTCCTTTTAAGGCATTATATGGTTATGAGGCCTTGAACTATGCAGATTTGGCATTTGGAGATAGTAGGGCTCTTAAGGCTAAGGATTGGATATAGGACAGTCAAGACATTCTGAAAATATTGAAGGAAAATTTACGAACGCCCCAGAATCAATAGAAGTTGTATGTAGACAAACTCAGCATTGAGCGGAGCTTTGAGGTAGGGGATTTGGTATACTTAAGGCTCCAATCTTACAGACAGTCTTCACTTAAGAAGAAAGGAGCAGAGAATTTAAAACCTCGCTTCTATGGACCATACAGAATAATCAGGAAGGTGGGAGAGGTGGCATATGAACTAGAACTTCTACAGGAAAGTAAATTCACAATGTGTTCCATGTATCTAACCTGAACAAGAGCCTTGGGAAACACATTGCTCCATCTACAGAATTACCTCCTTAAAATGATGAAGGACTGCTGATACTGATTCCCGAACGGATCATACAGACTAGAGAAAGGAAGCTCAGGAACAGGGTAATCAGAGAGTACTTGGTTCAGTGGAAAGAACTACCGCCAGAGGATGCCACCTAGGAAGGTGAACAGGTATTGCAGCATCCCAATCTGAAGTTGCTTGAGGACAAGCAATCTCAAGCGGGGAGGACTGTAATTTCCTCTTCTGATTAGGCCTTGAGGCCCAAAACCGCTAACCTATGTGATTCATGTGGGTTCGAGCGGTTACTGACAGTTAGGGAATCATCTAAGGACTGATACCATCCATAGAAAATATAGGGCATCATCATTAGGTCAAGAAGGGCCACTGGGGCCAAAGGCCACCTTCGTGCATGCCATCCAAGCATTATTTAATGATGCATGCACTCATTTAAGTCTCCATACGCATGCATGCAAGTCAACTACAAATTAAAAGATAAAGTGACCTAATTAGGTCAACGATTAGGGTTTTCACAATTGAAAGTTATAAAAGGAGGATAAAGCGAAAGGAGACTTCACTTTTGATGATTATTATTTTGGGAGCTCTTGGATAGCAGCACAGCAGTTGGGGTTGGAGAC
>LPNX010492292.1:201462-298444 GCA_001517045.1 Pseudotsuga menziesii
AACATATTTGCATAGAAATAGAAAATATCGAGATTCGGGATATTACAGTGGTATCAGAGCTATCTTCTTGGCTAGCTGTGGGCTTAAGAAATGAAACATAGATGAATACAGAAGGAGACTCTTTTGTAAACTATAGGACAAGAAAGAGTAGATACACAAGGGAATTTGAGGATATCCAACTAGAAGATACCAATTCAGACATGGAACAAACAGGTATACACTCGGATAGGGGAAAAGGAACGGGAGAAGAGGAGGATAGGATGGAGTTCTTAGTCTCTGCATTGCAAGACTTAGCCAAAGGGAAAAAAGATGTGCTCAATGCAATCAACAGATTATCGGCGAAACCGGAAATAGGTATCAACAATACACCTCCCTCACCGGTTATTCAGTGATCTACAAGCAGCAGTGGAAAGGTTGCGTACACTAATATGCAAAATACTCCGCACATATATAGCAGACCTTCCAACAGGCCTACCATGCCTCACTTCTTGGCAGATACAGTAGGTGGTCCGGTCATGCAGGTAGAACCTAGCGAGCCTTTTGGGGCTTATTTACAGGAGTATAGATACTTAGGGGATGAGTTTCATGCTGCCATGTCTTTTTCAGATTTCTGCAACATGAAGAGTAGGAACAGGCCCAGGAATTTCAACAAGGGTTTCAATCACAACTATGAGTTGCAGAAGACCTTGGGTAGGTTGACCATCCCAAACTTTGATGGGACTTGTGGAGGATCAGTGAGGATATGGGTTCAAAAGTTGGATACCTATTTCCAACTCAATCCCATGACAGAGACAGATGCCATTAAATTGGTTGCACTTCACCTAGATGGAGAAGCTCACGAGTGGTGGTACCACGGATTGGTGACATTGGGTCACAACACCATACACTCCTACGGTGAGATCACTCAGAAGCTCATAGAGTGGTTTGACAGGAAGGATCCAGAGATACATTTCAAGGAGTTGGCTCAAGTCAAACATACCGATAGTGCAGAAGCCTTCATCTCGGAATTTCAGAGGATAGCAGTCATGGTAACAAATGTGTCAGAGAGCAGGTTGACTATGTTATTCACTGAGGCCCTCACAGAGCCACTACGGGGATGGGTGAAAACCTACAAACCCCTCACTCTGCAGGATGCCATTAGCAGAGCCAGAGATCTTCAGGATTCAGTCCCCAAAAACAAGTTCCCGCTGAAAACCAATTTTCCTGTTAGGGACAAGGACAAGAAACCTTTCCAACGGGATGTTCCCAAGAAAACATGGTTAGACGAGGACACTAGGAAATATTTGAGAAGGAAGAAACTATGCTTCACTTGTCAGGAACCATGGGTACCAAGACACAGGTGTGCAAGGAAGGCGAAGGCTCACTACATTGAGGTATATTCGGACAGTGATGAGGATGACTATGAGCAGGAAGCCACAAAAGAACTACGGGCAGTGAGGAGGAATCACACCAGGGTGCTACACCAGAGGGAGTCATTGCTACATTATCTGGAGTACCAAGATTCCATACTCTCAGGGTCAGGGGAGTAGTACAGGGTCACAGAGTAGGAGTATTGATTGATGGGGAAGCAACCCACAATTTCATTGACTCCGCTTGGGTATCCAAGAGAGGTATTCAGACCGATAAGTTCGAAGGATTCACTCTAGCAGTAGCCGGGAACTCCAGCATGGAGTGCAACTACTGGGTTCCAAAATTGAATGTCACCTTAGGTAACTATCAGATGACAGATTCCTTCTACATAGTGGATGTATCGTATACTCATGTAGTATTGGGTGTTCAGTGGCGTTATTCTATAGGGAAATACACTACAGACTACAAGGCAATGGAAATGGAATTCCAGGGGCCAGACGGCAAACGGGTAGTTTTGAGGGGCATGAACACTTATCCCCCAAAACTGGTCTCATCACAGAGAATGGAGGCAGTACTCCAACAGGATGATATAGAATGGGTTGCGGAATGTTTGGTCACCTTTAGGAAACCCCCGGAGACCAGCACACAACACCCAAGTGACATTCAAACCTTGCTACATAAACATGAAAAGGTTTTTCGGGACCTTCCATCAGGTAGACCGCTAGACCGAGGTTTTGAACACATCATCGAGATAAAGGAGGGGACATAAGTAGTCATCACCGCTCCTTACAGGCATCCCAAAATATACAAGGATGAGACTGAGAAAACAATCAAAGAATTATTGGTACTTGGATATATTCGGCCCAAAATTTTGGAGACTATAGTTGGAATTTTTTACAATGCTTCACTACATGGATGAAATCAATGAAATAAAGTGGGACAAAACTAACTAGCACATATGGTTTTTTAGGTGGTGGCCTTTACACACCCCACTATGACAGTTATTTAAGACTCATTTCGCCTCCTCAAACATTAGGCATCGACATAGGATGGTCTCAACCCCTCATGATATACAGCATTGCCAATAAGGAGGTAGCGAGGATCTTGGTGTTGATCCATCATCGATCATCTCAATAGATTTAGAGAGAAAACTTATAAGTGCATAAATAAACAAGGATGTTTCATACTAAGGATCATTAAAAGAGATGGTGAAGAGGTATTTATCAAACCAATCGTCCCCTAATAGGGGGATCAATTATGCCAAAGGGGAGGTATGAATCAAAATCAACCAATGCCAAATATTGTTTACTCTTGGGAATATCAAATTTTAGATGATACTCTTGAAGGATAATGATCCATCAACTAGCTTTTATATTGATTACATCCCTACTCAAGAGATATAGCATTGGATTTGAGTTTTATATGACTTTTTTTTACTTGTAAGTATGTAATGGTGCAAATTCTAAACAAAAAAAACAATAGTTAAGGAAAGATTCCCCTCATGGTTATAAAACAACAAAGTTCTAGAGAGGTTCATATTGACATGGTAAATGACATCTTGCATAAATTAATCTCTTTCGTGAATTGGAACCTTGATAATGGTGAAAGCGGATGTTCACATGTCAAGGATAAAATCGTTTCCAAAATCCATAGGATTGATCATATGTGTTGAAGTAAGAGCATGTTTAAGGGCATCAAAATAATTCTAGGCATGTTCTTCCCAAACATAGAGGACATTAGGATGTAACAACCTCAAAATTACATGGATGCATTTTGCATAGCCCAGAATAAAACATCGCGATAAGTTTGCCTTTTCTTGAAGGATTTGCAATTGAGACAAAGTCTTATGTTGTGGTAGTTCTAGGGTGGACTAAACCTTCAAAGGATCAATAGATATCCCTTATTTGGAAATGATAAATTCTAGCAACTAGTCGACAAGGATGAAAAATACATAATTAAATGGATTTAAGCAAATATTATATCTATAAAACCTAATAGATATAGTTTACAAAGGTGAGCCAAGTGTTGTAACAATTCTTCTCAACTAGCAGTGAGGTCATCCAAATCTAGAAGGATAATGTCAATCATGGCATGAAATGACTATGACATGGCAAGTTGGAAAGTGGCTCGATCATTTTTTAGTCTAAAAGGTGTGAATCAATAGGCAAAGTTTCACCAAGGTGTGGTAAATGTGGTATTTTACTAGTCATAAGGAATAATTTAAATTTGATTATAACCCAAGAATCCTTTCATAAAGGATAATATTGTGTGGACTGCAAAGGAAACCATGATATAATTAATGAAGGTGATCAGGTGGTTTTATTTGGGACAATATTTATTAAGACCTTGAAAACCAATATAGATGTGAATAGATCCTTTCTTTTTGTTGACATGGATAGAATTTTATACCCATTTGGTATAGGAAATAAGATAGATGAATTCTACATTCGAAAGTTTGTTGATTTTGGATTTAGCGACTAGGGATTCGAAAGGCTGAATAGGTCATTGTTTTTTTTTTCTGCACAAGATCAAATTCAAGCCATATTTCAATGTGATGTTCTTGATAGTAAATTCGAGTGTTGGAATTTCTAAGTAGGAAAACATAAAAATGTTCGGGGATTCTTGAAAGAGATCTTATAGGTTGAAACCTCTTCAAAGGTGCGAGAAGTACCAAGTAAAATGTTTTCATAGATATTGAATTTAACCAAAATATCCACTTAAATAGTGGAGATATCTTGGCCATATTATCCTCCTCAAATTATTCTAGAGCGTGAATCGTATTTTTAAACAAATAAACAAATATCAAGGGGATAAATTCTTCATGCTCGATGGAGAACTATTTTGAAGGATTGGTAGAAGTGGAGGCATCATGAGGGAGAAAGTATGCATTTTGGTCCATATCATCCCAAGGGTGATAAGGTTTGTTTAAAGCTTATCTTCATCTCTTCAAAAAGTATGGGTTGAGAGATCAAGAAGGCTTGTCATTGCTGGATGTGATGAGGAAAAGTATGGTGTTGAAGAGAGTGGTTCACTTGATGAAGAAATATAGTAAATGGAGACAATTTCATCACTTGAATGCTCAAGTGGAAGGATATCTTCAATAACTATGGAATGTGGTTCTAAGGAACTCAAACAAACTTTAGCCAATGTTGCACAAAAATTTTGGAGGTTCATGCAATGATGTGAATAGTGGCCATAAATGTCACATAATGCACAAGGGTGGTTGGTAAAAAATGTCTTGTTACACTGATTAGTAGCATTAGGGAGAGTAATTTAGAACATATAAACGGATGATTCAGTACTCTCCTCATATGACTATGCGAGAGAGGATTCTCCAAACACTAATTAGTGGTGTGACCAAGTATATCTTAGGTGGCACAAGGAATTAATGACAACTTTTCTTTTATAAAGGTGATGGTGAAAGAGATATCTAGGGTGGGATGATGCACATTATTCTTGTTCTTTCCCCCAGCCTTATTTGTTGTTTAGGTAGGTTTATTGGAAGGGATGGATTCCTTACTAACCATGGGATGTCGTACATTAGAAGAACAAACTGGTTAGACAATAATTACCACCACTTGAAGGGTGGGAGGAAGGTTTATTGGAGTGAGGTACCAAATTGATAACCATAAAGTGAGTGTTGGAAGGTTAAAGGCAGCCATCATAGGGGTACCTCCACTTCTTGGAGGAGTAAATAGGAACAAGACTTGATGAAAGGGTGCGCTCACCCACACATGACCTATTGTTGGAGCATAGTTACAGGGATTCTTTTGAATATAAGAAGTGGTTGCATATTTGATAGTGCACATAAATGAAATCCCCTCTTGATTGATCAAAGAGGGAGGGCCAAAAAATGTTCCAATTAATAAAGGGTTGAGCCAACTCTAGTGAATGAAGGAATGGATAGGATTCCTTTGACGCCAAATAAAACATTCTCTAAGTTGGATAATGAATTCGGATCATGATAATTGAGTTGATAAAACATGATCACCTTACCATTGTGAGAAAACATTATTTGAAAAAAAATGATACAAGCAACCACATTCATAGCAAACACATAGCTAGACCAAGTAGGGTGTTGTCTCTAATTAGGCATCTATAACTTCAATATCCACCACTAAATTTTTCGTGCAAGTTCTTTGGGAACACTTTGAAAGAGGCCTTGCAGTCATTAAGGGGGAATGTCTTATCCACATAAATTCATTAGGGATGGGATCAATTTAACGAATCCTATTTTCTTCCAAATGTGTGTTGGAATAGCACATGTGGAGTTCGCTTCATCAATAATGCACTGATGAATAATCAAATTCTTGATGGCGACAACATAGTGAGAGGCCACAAAAGAAGGAAGGTAAGGTTTTGTTCTATCAAAATCAAAAGTGATTAGATGACTATCAAAAGGATCAACCACGCCCAATGTGGATAGAAGAGACTTGTGTTGAATAGTACAATTCTATAAAACTTCCAAGGTAGGCATGGTCATAGTGGATTGAGCCAAATCGTCCACAACATTAGAGTTGTGAGAAGCTCTAGCGTTTAGGTTATGTATCATGTGATTTAAGGGTATTGTTGGTACCTTAAAAGTAAGGTCAATATTGGGCCGCAGGATAGGAAAAGATCCTTTTGGTAAGGTTGGATACTTTTCTCTATTGGAGATTGTATTCTTAGTTGGAATAACATATTGGTTACAATAGGTTTGGAGATTGACATCGCTAGAGTTCATGAAGATGTTCTAGAAAGAAGAATCACAATAGTTGGTTGATTTTAATAGCTGATTTGGTTGAGGTACAATCAATTGGGTTGCTACTAGCCCTTGTGGGGGAAAGGGATTTTGCAATACCATAGGTTGGGTGCTAGGAAAATTTGGGTGAGTATTGCGTTGACCTTTAGTGGTGCTACAAGCTTCATGTTTATTGGCCTCATCCCACAATAGATGGGTTTAGTTAAGGTGTGGGAAATGGTGGGTATAATGCCCATAAACTCTACAAAAAGAACATGAATGGTTAGTTTGTAGTTGAAGATTCTCACCCTTCTTCGAGGGTTTATTGGGATACTAATTTTTGGGATTATGACCTCAATTATTATGATGGGGCTAGAGGGATTGCTCCAATCCTCCTTATTTTGGTTCTTCCATTTATTATTCTTTTTGTTGGGATGAGGCCACATGTTTTGATTTTTGGGTGTAGGTTGTTGGTTGGACATGTTTTGTTGAACATAAACTTACCCTTACAAAAAATATGAAGGTTTAGGTGGGTGAATATGATGATGTTTCATTGAAGAGATTGGCAAAGGACTAGGGTAAGGATAATACGGGATATGGGATGGTGTAGTGGCATATGTAGGAGAAAGTACTACTACACATAGCGATACTACAAAAGGGACCATAAAGATGGGATGAATTAATAGGAACTAAGTAGGAGCTACTTAATCTTGCATGCAAGGATGAGACTGAGGGGTCGAGGGGGAAATAGGATACATGTGGTTATCATGGATTAAGTTTCTAACCACTATCGACATTTCCATACATAGGAGTGGTACTAGGAGGTGGGATTTGTTTGTATGGATATGAAGTACATACAACCACACTAATCAATGCATCCATAGAATGGGATTCCCTATATTTATCTTGTCATGAGGAGTCACCTCAAGGGGTAATCTAGGATCATCAAGTATAAATACCCTAATTGAGCATAAATCAAATTTTATTATTGATCCTTCATGATGGATTCCTATTCAGTTTGTCATCATCCAAAAGAGACATCCTTAGTTGTGATAAATAAGAGAGATTTTAAGAACTACTCTAAAAATAGGCTATCATCTAGATTGATCTTACAGAGGATAATTCTTATACACCACTCATGGATGTGATAGGTGATGTGGGTAGTCATATTCTAACAGCATGATAGAATAATTTCCGCTTCCTCGTAATATCAAATGGGTAGTTGGAAAACATGATAAAGGTGGAGGCTAGAAACACAAAGTTGGGGTGTGTTGTAAAAGGTTGCTTTATATACCTCTTCGTTGAAACTCTGGAGAGGGTTCTTTGGAATAATCACAAATGAATGGAATCATATACAATGTTATTTGAATAACATGAAAGATATACATTATATGGTTGGATGGATCCTATCCATATTTACTTTCAAATGTTGGGATGTTTAAAGGTAATTTAGTGGGCATTGGAGGCCATGTGGCTTCATGTTGAATATGGCCAATAGTTACCTTAGTTAAATAGGGTAGATTTAGAATAGCCATAAAAGGAAGGCTTTAAATTCAAGACACATTTTCATTGATGTTTCTGTTCGTATTCATATTAGTATTTTCATTGGGTTGATTGGGGGAATTAGGTGGAGTAATTCTAGACATTTTGTCTACTAGATTTACTAGTGGCATGGAGGCATTAAGTGAAGGTGGCAATTTGGTTTGAGAGGAGTTTGAATCTAAAGATATATATGGGAAACTAGGTGGGGAGGGAGGAAAATGAAGTTCTATTATCACATGTTTAGAACTAATAACACGACCAAGAATCTCAAGGGTGGGAGGTAAACTACAAAATCATAGAGAATTTCTAAGAGGTATAAGAGGTGAAAACTTAATTATGGATTATATAGCCACTAACTCAACCAATATATATATATATATATATAGACTAATGGAAGTGGTTCAAATAAATTACCACTAATTCTAAGATATATTGAATTAAAGCCAAGTGCAATGTGGGTGCAAGAGGTGATTTAATTAAGCAAAGAGATCATGTAAAAATAAAAATGAACACCATAAAAGAAAAGGACTCGCTAATCCTAGTGGGAGATATCACAACAAGGAAAACACCTTCTAGCATAATATTTAAGCCTATAAGATTGAGAAAATTTATCAAAAAATACTTCTCTAAAACTATTGCAATTGGTAACAGAGCTTTTTGAGGAGGATTTCACATATTTACACAATAACTAAATTTTTTGAGTGGCCAAAGGTCTTAACTGAGGTTTTTTAGTCGACACACTTAAAACAATAAGGTGCACTAGTGCACAACTATTTAATACTCAATAGAGGATGTTTTAGAAAGGATTGGTTCTACAAGGACATAGAAACATCAGTGCTTTAAGGCCCAGTGATCCAAGACATAAATTAGAGGAGCATTGATGTTACCATTCCTAAAATAGAAGCAACGGTACACACATAACTTATGTCGATGTACAATAACATTAATTTTGTACCACTTTTGGATTTATAGGGTAAATAGTGTACTTACTATAGTGAAAATCCTTTTTACCCTCAACAACACACTTACTAAGGTAAAATCCTTGTTTACCCTCAACAACCGTACTTACTAAGGTAAAATCCCTATTTTACCCTCAAAAGCACACTTACAATGGTAAAAACCGTGTTTTACCCTCAAACCACACTTACTTTTTACCCTCAAATGCACATTTCTTGCTTGTTTCACATTTTTTAAGGATTTCTGGCTATTTTCTTTATTTGCTACACTAGTAATTCATAAACTTTTCACTGGAATAGTTAATCACAATGGATCTTACAACTTACTCTTTTATTAGCTTATTTCCACTGAATGCTAAAATAAATTAGAATTGAAATAAAAGTAACTAGATAAAAATAACACATCCACGTAAAGAACACAAAATATACCATGGGAAAACCCACTAAGGGAGAAAAAACCCATTCAGAAGTGAGGAATGTGTCTTGCTCTTTACTTCTTCAATATACAGTACAAATACAATGAAAGTGGTATTCTGAATGGAGTTACCTATGAATTTGTGACAAGGAGTTATCCACTCTCATGTCATATATATGATTTGGAACAATAAATAACATGATAAGAATAGAACCCCTTTTGTTCTTGATAGCCCTATATTTAACAAATCCATATAGTCATCTAGAGTTAGTTCTAGGGATTTTGTATGCCCCAAATCCCTATTAGGGTTAGGTTTTTGGACCTTCTATAATGTTATTGTAAGTTCACATGTGACTAGATCTGTACGTGTGAGAAAAAAAGTTGATGTTGAATCCACTCGGTACCATGGTGGTCAACTAGATACATCATCTTATGGAAGGCGTAAATTCCTCATACGAACTCTGAATGAGGTGATTCTTGGACCGTCGAAAAGTCTCGGAGTGTAGAATATCATCAAGGAGTATTTCATAAGCGTTGAACTTTTGACCCTAAAAAACATTTTTTAAGCCCTCAAACAGGCCCCAAAAGGTTCTAGACCCCAAATATGCAAAGTGAGACATGCCCATAAAATAAGACTTACAAACCAATTCCTCCAATTTATCCACCCAAAAAGCACCAAAATAGATGAAAAATTATATATTTGGATCACACTTCCAAATTTTGGGAGGATTTTGGTCCCTGAAATCTTTTATTGATTTAGGTAATGAATTTTTTCCTCTACCTTCTCCTTGGAGCAGCATTTAGCCTTTCCTAGAAGTTTCCTTTCAACTCTACCCGCCAAAGTTCATGTTGTCCTCGCTTTGTTGTTTTGGACTTCTTCTGCAAAACTATTTCTTATGCTAACTCTACCTAAGCCTCTGGTGCTAAGTCGTCTACAAAAGGTAAGACGAACTCAAGTTTCTGGTCCATGGAAGGTTCATAGAGTTTCAGATTTTCCACATTCACTACTAATTAAATGTGCATATATGGGGATAGAATCAGTCTATAAGTATTATCTCCTACCATCTCCAACACTTCAAAAGGACCATATTGTAATTTATCGATCTTCTTACCATGGCCTTGCAGTGTTTACTTACTCAAGTGGAACCAAACTCGATCTCTCGACTTGAATGTTTTCTCAACCTTATGTTGGCCATGTTTAGCCTAGTACTTTTCCTGTGACTTCTTCAATGTCTCATATACTTGAAAATGGATTTGCCTAATCTTATCAATTAATTTTTCAACTCTTAATTCTTCACCGATGGTGTCTTCCCTCACTCTCCCTTTTTATCCATAAGCAACATCTAGAGATGAAGGTGGCAGGTATCCAAAACAAGTTTCAAAAGAGGACTTTCCAATGGAAGTCTAAACTACTCTATTATAAGAGTGTTGGATGTAGATCATATTTTCATCCCAAGTCTTTAGATGTTTCTAATCGTAGCCCCTTGAAAGATGCACCAAATTCATGTTGACTACTTATGTATTCTCATTTGTCTTTGGATGGAATGTTGTAGATCTCTTCAACTTGGTGTCCATATTCTCTCAAAGTGTAGTCCAAAAGGCGCTAAGAAATCTAGTATCCATATATGATATTATGCTCCTTGGTATCCCAAAGTGCACCCAGACTTGCTCAAAGTACAAGGAATTGTACTTGTGTATTCCTCCTTGTATATGTCATGGGTTAAAGGATCCCTATGCATAAGAGTACCCAAATATGTGATCGTTGATATAGGTTTCCTTAAGATATTGTATGCCAGCTTGTTTGCAATGCCCTTCTTATATTGGATGATTACGTGAAATTATTGTAAAAATCCCATCCACTTGTAGTGTTAAGTTTGTTGTAACTTACTTTGGGACTAAAAATATTATGGTGGTCGATGATCAATGTGAATGATGTTCTCCTTTCCCATCAGATAGTGCTTCCACTTCTTAACATCTTGAACCAAGGCATAGATTTCCTTGTTATATGTAGGGTAGTTTGGGACTCCGCCATGGAACATTTCAAAATGATAGCATATTGGCTTTCCTCCTTAAATCAAAATTGCTCCCATGGCATACCCACCTGCATTTGTCTCCAATTCAAAAGGTTTCTGCAAGTTATAAAATGTGAGAACCGATGATTGACTGATCATTCGCTTGAGCTCTTGATAGGCTTTCTATTGTTTATCTCCCCATTGGAACCCCTTGTTGTTGGTTTTTATGGGATGGAGAGGAAGCCATATTCAAAAAGGAAGCTATAAAACTTCGAAGGTATTGTGTTACCCCCTAAAGTATCTTAACTTCAATGACATTTGTAGAAGTAGGCCACTTAGTGACGGCCTACATCTTTGTAGGATCAATCTTAAGTTCTCCTCCACCAATCACATACCCTAAATACACCAAATACTCTTGAGTAAATTAACATTTATTAATGCTTGCTAACCGTGGTTGATGTTTTTTCAAGGGCTCCAACACTTGCTTGATGCGAGATATGTTCTTCCCAAGTAGCACTATAAACCAATATATCATCGAAATACACTATTGCAAATGAATCTACAAAGGGGCATAATATATCATTTATCAACACGTAAATGTAGCTAGTGCATTCATTCTTCTTAGCATCCTTCTTGTGGTCCTTTAGATTCGTCTATGGATGTAGCTTCCAGTAATTATCTTCAATGTGACCATTAATGTTGTAATGTTTACAGTTGTTTTATGGATCCTCGCACAAATGTGTTGCAGTTTTAGTATTATTATATTTTCCTTTCCACTTCGTCTTCCCTCCTTAGAGGCATCTTGGTTCTCTTTCTATTTGGAACCACTTAGATGTCCTTTCTTATGGCCTATGTTTTCCAAGAATTATGCTTGGACACAAGCCTCATCAATCATCTTGGGCTTGAAGAGCATCACTTGCTTTCATAAATGACTATGTAAACCCCCCTAGATACTTAAGGAGTACATATGGACTCTTGGGTGAGATACCCAACATGATAGTCATCTTCAAGAATTTGATGGTGTACTCTTGCACACTCTTTCATTGCCTTTGCTTGAATTAATGCCAAAAAATCCATCAATCCTCTACATACCCAATAGGAAATAACTATGACTTAATGAGAATTTTTAAATCCTCCCATTTGGTTACTAGTGGATCGCCCTCCACCCTAAGTGCCTTTGTGTGGCTTTCCCACTAGGTTAATGCTTGTCCCTCTAATTTCAGTCAAGCAAATGAAATTATATGCTCCTCATCTATTTGATAAAAATTGAAATGAAAATATAATTATTGCAAACAATGATTCAACTTTAAACCATTGATCTCGCCTTGGTAATGCTCGATATCGACTTTCGCTTCCATCTTAAATAAATACTGGGAAGGAATATTGATATTGGAACTTGGCTACTCTTTCTCGAACTATTTCCTTGGCTCATTTTCTAGGTCACATTTATCTTTTGATTTACCCTATATTCCAATGTTTGATTTAATGCCTCTAAAATCACTGAAAGGTCCAAACATTCTCCAAAGCTTCCATGGGGATTGACATGTGGCATGAAATATTGATGACTTGTATTTTCATCTTTGTAAATTTTTTCTCATAATCTCTCATCACTTCTTCACCTAACTCATCCACCATGGCTACGATTTGAAGAATTTTTCTTTATTCTACCACTAGATCCTACAATTTCCCATAAAACATCAAAGAAAATTGCTCTAATACGAATATGGTATGTAAACTTATAGAGCCCCTCTCGAGGAACCTAGATAAACTATTTAAACTTCATATTAACGTCAAGAATTCAGATTGCATTGGTAATGAGTTAGTGACACACACACACACATATATATATCTGCACATTTACAAAAAATTAGCTTCAACAGTCAACACATTTCAAAGTGTGTCACACCTTGGAAAATGTATCATTATGACCCTAAGGAAGGAATTATGTGGAAAGGATTCTAGTGCTCATCAAATAGCACTAGTTAAATAAAAGAAAAACGTCATATTTCAAAGCAAATCCTTCAATACAACCATCTTGGCAAATCAAATTCATTAACTAACCAACAAAATAAAATACACAACAAGAAACATGTTTCATATATTAGTCTTGTTGGTGTAAGTGTTGTTGAATGTCAACACAATCCCAAATCTGAACCAAAGCTTGCTCAAATTTCGACCAACTCCTCATTTGACCCCCTACCACAGTAGTACTCTCCTTCCTCATAGTCCCCCGAGTTATAAAACAACGTAGAGAATAACACACAAGCTGGGGATTCCAAGAAATTACCTCCTGAACACCAAGTTGATCCCAATTCCAAACTCGCAATAGTCATACAAGTTCACAAATTACCATTACGAGTATCATTCAACATTAGGGTAAAGATCTTTTTCCCTCAATGCTCTCTTCTTTAATAGAATAATCCCTCATGACACAGGTCACTTACATGCAAAACAAACATTATTGTTTAATTTTCTATTTTTTATTATTCACCCTCCATGTGTCATACTCTAATGAAGATGTCTCTTTATTTCATTTTTTTACTTTTCGATGTCTCTTTATTCCATTTTTCCATTCTCCTAATTGTAGATGCATTTGCAATCCAACTCGAGTCTTTAGACTCTACTTGCTCTTATCGTATTGATTCTCTATTTATTTGTTACTTTTTATTCATTACATGCACATAGTCACACTTTAATTTGCATGACAATAATTCAATTACATTTTCTTTTTCTTTTGCAATTTATAAACTAAATGCAAATCATATATGCTAATTTCAATGCATATACATTTTAGTTCTCTTGATGTTCAAAGTGTCACTTTTATTCACTTTTATGGGTCTTTTAAACAATCATTTCATTTAATTTCCTTCCGTGGTAAATGTGTTGTAGACTTAAAAATTGTTACATGAAATCTTTCTCCTACAACCAGTCTAATGGCAGCTGAAGAAAAAGAACGTTCAATTGCATGCCCCTCAACTTTCTCATATGTGACCAAGTGATTATGTCCTACCCATACAACACATGCCACCCAAGCAAAGTTGATAGGGCTTTCAACTCATGCGTGGATTGCTATTAAGAGTCAACAATCTATTGTCATGTTCTTATGTATGTTTTATCGTTCTCTATGACCCCTCTATTTCCACATGAGCCAGACACCAAATCATTATACTTGTCACTGCATACACTCAATGCACACATCAGTAGTGCTGCAATATAACCAGCGTAGATCCAAATCCTAGGTTCTATCAAGCGTCGAGAGGGATCAAATCTCTCGAGGTTCAAACCTCTTCTTAGGTATCCATTGATTTGATTTAAACCAAAAGACATCTTTTTTATTTAAGTTCCACATATAATATTTTTATTATTAATATATAATATTATTTATGCTGACATATAATATTTTTTATTATTTTTTATTTTGTTAGGAACAAACATTACAACATTTTCTCATACATGGTTTTAAAACCATATGCAAGGCCCTCCTACAACGATGGGTTGTTTAGGAGGCCTTGCACATGGTCTTAAAACCATTCGGAAGGCCCTCCTAAATCATGTACAATAAAACCATGAGTTGTTTAGAGGCCTTGCACATGGTTTCAAGGCCCTCCTAAACCATGGATTGTTTAGAAGGGCCTTGCACATGGTTCAAGGCCAATATTTTTTTGCAGATAATTCAATTTGTTATTTTTTATTATTTTGTTTAGTAGGAACATTACAACATCTCCCCCATATATGTTTTTTTTCCTAACCCACATTTTTTTTACGAATAATTAAATTTTTACTTTTATTGTTTTGTTAGGTAGGAAGATTGTTTTTCTGGCCGACATTTATTTTGGCCTATAATTAAAAAAATTATTTTCGTTACATAATGTTACGTAACGTTACAAGATTTCCCCCATACTGGACTGTAGAGCGCCTCTTGGCGTAATCAATGATCATGCTTTATTCAATTTCAAAATTTATTCAGCATTTATTCATCTATTGCAATTCAGTCAACAATATTTATTCACCTTCTTAGCATTTAGTTAAAAAGGTGACTTGCTTCTAGCATACTATAGATATTTTCTGAAGAAATTTCTGACACAAACAGCATGTTTATCTTAGATTCCAAGTTAGACAAGTGGCATTGAAACATGAGAACATTCTCTTTATTTGAAAGACGTTTAGAGACAGTAAGGTGTTACGATTATTTATTTGAGATAAACCAGAAGTTGCTTACGTTTGCCCAAAATTTTCCACAAACCCCTTTGGGATGAATAGTCTCTTCCGTGTAATTGCAGATGCTAGGTAAGTCTTAGGACCCGATTGGTTAAATAAAATACCCGAGATTCAACAGATCCTCTCTGTTTATTGGGAATAAGAAACGAACTAATGGACAAATTCTTGATCATAAAAAACAAATTTTCCCGGAGCTGAATGGCTTTTTTTTCTCGAGTCAGAAAAAAAGAATTAGATCTATCATTTTCATGGTCCATATAATAATTCTGATTGGTTCCGACCATTTCTATTGAAGAAAAATTGGTCGGATTCTTTCTATCTTCTTGGAGGAACATCTGGTTTTGGACCTATGGCAAAATACAATACGATATGTAAAATCTTTTCACATTGATGAAATGGAATGAACAGATTGGTTCAATTTTGGCCATAGCCTGAAACTATATTGAATCAATTCTTTTTTTTCGACGAAAACGGAATTGAAGCAAAAAATCTATCAATTGAAAGTTTGGGCTCTTTCATTCATTAGGTTTCACTAGGATCTTTGTTACTTGACAGTCTCTTGACCTCTTTTCATTTGAGTTTCAAGCCTAAGATTTATTAGTCTTATCTATACAACAACTATTTCATTTTTGGCAACAAAATATTCAATTCTAGATTCAGTTAGAAAAGCAACAGCAGGTTTATCTTTGATTCCATGTTAGACAAGTGGAATTGAAATGAGAACATTCTTTCTGTTTGAGAGAGGTTTAGAGACAAGTGTTTCTAAGTATCTTCATTTACTAGGATTTTCTCGGATCGATTTGTCACTTAGCAATCTCTCACAACATGTTTTCAATTGAGTTTCAAGCCTTTGGTTTTATTGTCTTACCGAACCAAGTCTTTATTGACAATAGATTTTATTTGGTGTCTTGCCTATCAAAAATTTATACAAAGAAGATATGAATGAGAAATTAGCTTGGTGATACTTTGAATTGTGAGCTAGTCTGTTATGATAGCTATTCTATTTCTTGATTATGAATTGACTACCAATTGCATAGACGATCAATTTTAAGCATGCAATTATTATTCAAATTATGAACATTATGATAGTTTTTGCTCTGTATTTAATTCTTGGAATTACATATCAGTTCGTTCAAACTTTGGGTTCTAAAATTGTTTTGAATTTGGAAAAAATATTACTGCCATATATTTTGGTGAGGATTATGATCATAAAGGCAGATCGGGTAATAAGTTTGAAAGAGAACAGTAGCGTGGTGTATATTGCTTGTTATTCTACTGTCAAATCAGATTCCACGAAACATCTCTATCTTGATCGTACATTTTATTAAACTGCTTTTGAATTAAACTACGTTACAACCATTTGATGGTCAAGTAAAAGGGGTACGTTACAACCATTAACAAGTTTCATAGTTATTTCTCTCCAAACATTAGGGGTACGTTACACCATTAATGCCAAGAAGGTGTCGGCCTCTGAATCAGACTCTTCTACATGGATACAGACTTGGCTCTCACCAGAATACATCCCACCAAGGTTTTTGACAAGGAACCGAAAAACATTCAGCTGGAGGTGGGGATGAAAAAAATTGGTTTCAATCACTTTATGTTACTTCTAAAATATAATCAAACACTTGCGCAGATTTCATGAAATATCTTGCCAAATTTGTGCATGGTCATATTTTTCAAGCATTCAATGGTAATTATAAAAATTCACTGATGCTTAGTTCTGGAGCTTCAATAAATTCCAACTTCCATCTTTTAACACTAGAGAATTTCAAAATCATGCTAACTGCTGATAAATCATAGAATCGGCAATCTCCGAAGCTCATTACATCAGAAAACAGAAAAATTAAGTAACACAGTGAAGTGAATTCCCTGCAATAAATTATCTAAACAAAAGAAGGAAATATAGCACACTTAGTATTTCTAAACAAAAGTATGACTTGTAATAACATTGCACGCTTTTTAATTCTGAAAGGAGTTCAAAATTTTCAATACACACTTGTTAATTCTGAAAAGAGTTCATCCTCTCAATTTAAGAAGCGCTTCTTTTCAATATTTTAATTACTTGCATACTCAACAGTTCATTGTCACAACTTTAGCAACAACACCAATTCTATGACATAAGGATAAAATCAAAAGGCATCCAAGCAATTCAATCTTTTCCCACTATCTAATGTTCCTGACCATAAGACATCGGATAGCCCAGGGCCCTGCAGCCCATGCACTGCTTTAATGCAATTCTTTACTAAACATTATACATCAGCAATACAGTATAAGAGACGCTGTTGACTGGACTAAGAGTTTATATAAGGAGGTAGTCAGAATGGTAGCCCATTAACCTGGGGCACAAGAACATTATTGTATACCAACTTTGGCTTAGCCAGCCTAATGAAATTTCTCGCTCGACCTAATGAAATTTATCTCACTTTGACCCACAAATTTATTTCATTTTAATTCAGATCACAATGCTAGAATGGCAGTTTTGAGTCTTGACATTGTTTCCTGTCCAGTTTTCAAAAACAGACATCTTCCACTGCTACGAGGAGTTTGTATTCCAATTAGTTGCACAGAGAACCCAGATGAAGAGACAATGTTCAAGCTCCTCCTTTCTTCTTTTGATCTTTTAGATCCTTAACTTCTTTAGTGAACATTCTTGGCGCAATGGCCATGGCCATGAGTTCTTGAAACAATAACTTACAAGCATACGGTATGTGCACCTAAAACATCAACAGAAAGAATAGCAAGGATATCAATATTACAGTACAAGAAAACTTAATATTACTGAACAATGTACATATGCAAAAACGTTATTATCCAAACTCACCTGCACAATATCAGTCTTGTTCTTGCAGCCTCTACAATCAAAAGAATTTTTCTTCAAATTTGCAATGGCAATTAAACCACAGCGCTCACAAACATGGACCCTATATGCATCACTTTGATCAAAAAGCCTTTCTTTCAGGAAATGAGCAGCTCCATGGGCTATCATACAATCACGTTCCATCTCTCCAAAACGTAGACCTCCATCACGAGAACGTCCTTCTGCTGGTTGTCGAGTGAGAATTTGAACAGGGCCGCGACCACGAGAATGAATCTTGTCATCCACCATATGCTTTAATCGCTGGTAATATGTAGGACCTAGAAATATCATAGCAGATAACTTTCTACCCGTGTGTCCATTGTACATGGTCTCAAAACCTCTCATTTGATAACCACATTTATGAAGTGCCTTGCTGATGCTATCCACCTAAATTATGTCAACAAGGATTGTAGAATCAAACACAATGAGTCAGAATTTTACTACAGATCATATTAGCAAAAAACAATAACTACACTTACAGTGACATCAGTGAAGGGAGTTGCATCTCCTTCTTTCCCCATGTGTGCAGCAACCTTTCCCATGATACATTCAATGAGTTGGCCAATAGTCATTCGAGAGGGGATAGCATGTGGATTCACTATAATATCAGGTGTAATTCCTTCACTTGTCCAAGGCATATCCTCCTGGGTGTACGTCATACCTACAGTTCCCTTCTGACCGTGCCTACTACTGAACTTATCCCCAATCTGTGGTATACGCACAGATCTCATTCTAACTTTGACAAACCGCAAACCATCCTGATTTGTTGTCAGCAGAACCTGCATAAGTGCATAGAAGTTAATAAATATGTGTATGCTGTCATAAAACATATTAATAAAGGAGGTATAAAAACTACAAAATTCTTTAGCTCTGTGTCCATGACAGAACTATAGAACTATAAAGTGCCTCACATGTACAGTAAAACATGTAGTCTACCTGATCAACCATCCCACTTTCACTATGACGCAAGGCCGTACTCTGATCCCGCCTTATGTAACGTTGTTGCTGACCCGATGTCTCTTCCTGTGTTACAGGTGTTGTTTTACCAATGATGACATCCTCTCCTGAGACCCTAGTCCCCTGGCAAAAGACCAATGTGTCAGAAAAAGTTCTGAATAGATTACATATGCTATTAGAGCTTTCATGGAATGTGACAACCATATTAAATAAACTTGAAAGGGATTCAGCCATACAGGAGGTGCAAGCCCATCATCGTCCAATTTATCATATGAACCATGTCGCATGTTCTGCAATTTGCCATAGTGAGGAAATGATTACTCCATTAAAATAAAAATAAAAAGAATAAAGCTTAACTGTAGGTAGCACACTCACTAATGTATTCTCCCTGTTTGGGCAGCCAAATTCTTCTTTAACAAGTGTCCCCATCCTCTTTTCTTCATCTCTACAACAATACATATTAAACAACAATAGAATCAGGAATATTTCCCAAATGATGTACAGTAAAGAAATGGGATGCAAAATCATTTCCAAAAAGCATTTCCATCATCAGTTGCATGGAAAACCAACCTGTAAGACCTAAAAAATAATGAACGAAAAAATCCACGGTCTATAGAAGATTGGTTCATGATCACAGAATCTTCCTGATTGTATCCAGAATAGCAGGAAATAGCTACAATTGCATTCTGAAAAAAATCATGGTAGAGAATATTTTTTAAATGACTTATTATAAAATTTGGAAATCAAAAAGAAAATATCCATCATAAGTTGATTCGAATGACTATTATCATTCCTCAAATAGCCAAAAATCCATCTTCAAAAAGTAAGGTCTAAATAATTATTTATATTCCTGAAATAGCCAAAATCAAAATCTGTCAACAAAAATTAAATTAGAAAAAAGTTAAAACACTTACGATTCCTGCTGGCAGCTGCCTAAAGTGCAAATGTTCCATGGCACGTGTTGTAACAAGTGGCTTCTGTGGATAATAGAGTACATATGCTAAGGTATCCTGCAGAGTAACAAATTTAAAAAGTGACTGATGATCTCAATGATAGTTGTGAGAAACTGCAAAGAAATTATACAATAAATGTTGTTCTAATGACTAAGGTATCCTGCAGAGTAACAAATTTAAAAAGTGATAGATGACCAGAACAATATCATAGAGACTTAAGAGAAAGACTAGAAAAGCTAAAGTTGCTACTGATATGCACTGCCCTCAGTTTAGTGAAAATAATACAATACCATTCTAAGCTGGTAATTTGTGACATAAATACCCATCGCTTGTTTTCCCATAGCTGACTGGTACGTGTTACGTGGAGACTGCAGATTGGCAATTACATAAATGGCATGCACGTTAATGTATTAGAGCAAACTAAAAGCCCAATTAAAATGTATCCAACTACAGCAACTAAAAGAAGCATAAAATAGAGCTGTGAAAGATTCAAACCTGATTGTGATCAGGAAATGGAATAATTGATGCACAAACACCCAATATCAATGAAGGATGAATTTCACAATGGGTGTATGTATGCGAATATGCTTCTGCAGGATTATTTCTTGCAGACACAAGGTCCTACAAAATCATAAAGTTCATTATCTCAAGAAAGTCTGGGTGGCAAAAAAATGTAAAGGAAAATGTATATTTGCATGATCAATTGCCACTGGTAGCATGTAAGATACTAACATTAATTGTCATGGAAATCATTGTTGTCTCCTCTTCCTCTGTGTCCACATACTCAATAAAACCCCTTGTAACAAGATCGTGCCAGCCTTCCTCTGTGGTAGTCTGTTAGAAAACAATAGGCACAAGCAACATAAAAACTGCTTCACAGTAAAATAACTTTTTATATCTGGAAAGAAAAAATATAAAAAGAATGATTTCCTGACCCGTTCTTGTAATCTTGTAATGTCTGATTTCTTTATGCTCAGGCGTTGTTTCTCCACAACAAACAATGGTCGACTGCATCTTCCATAATCAGTATACAGCCTCAATTCCTTCAGACGGATGTCTCTAACAACTCCAACTTCTGGGTTCACATCAACCTGGTAAAGCAACATAAGTAGTTAGTAACTTAGTACAGACCTCACCTCTAATTTGATAGAACAAATTAACAACTCCAATGCCTCATGCAAAACCGCTAAAAGGGACAGGAAAAAAAATCAATTTATACACAAGGCACCGGATGCAACACTGAGAAGAATAGCAAAACCCAGCTGCCCATTCATTTTGGACTGATAAAAAAAACTGAAGTTCCTACAAGGGTCAGGGGGAACAGCATAGGGGAAAATACCATAAAAGACATGATAGAAAGAACAATTTAACAATTTATAACATATATCAATTTCGCCATTGGAAAATATCTCACATAATTCATAAAACTGACTTCATAGGCTCTCTCTCTCTCTCTCTCTCTCTCTCTGATAAAACTGTGCTCAAATAAAATATGGAAATGCCCACTAATATTAATTTCCTTAAAATACTCGTATGCTCTTTAAAATGCAGTTAGGCCCTTTTACTCAAGCCCCCCTTTACAACCTGTTTGTCATTGTTAAAAACCTTACATAATTCATAAAACTGGCTTTATAGGCTCTCTCTCTCTCTCTCTCTCTCTCTCTCTCTGATAAGACTGCTCAAATAAAATATGAAAATGCCCCTCAAAATAAATCCCACTGATATTAATTTCCTTAAAATACTCGTATGCCCTTTAAAATACAGTTGAGCCCTTTGACTCAAGCCCCTTTACAACCGGCTACCAATGTCTAAAGAAGAAATGGATTGGGCTATATAAGAAAAAATTTAAGAAAATTATGTTGAATTAATAAATCTTCAACGTGATAATAATTTAGTGCCAGGGGACTGCTCCTTGCATTGCCAGATAATAATGGCGTTGCTCCTCTGTTGAGCCCAAATCACAATGGATAGTTGTCTTGGCCTTCACTGCTCAATGTATCCAGCTGCCACATGCCGTTCATGCAGCCTTCAACCTTCAACTAGGAAAGTAAATTCTCCATTCAGGGTTTCTATTTAAGACCAGAATATCAATTTGTTTTCCAACATTTCGGGCATAGTAATAGTTTTGAGGGTTGAGCTGGACAACAAATAATCCAAATAGAGAGAGGAAGATGAAAATCAGCAAATGCTGAAGGCCACAAGCAGATCAATTTGAGAACCAAGGAGGCATAGACACCAACACCAACCCTCAATGCCAAGTGACATGCAGAAATCCCTCAGATGTCCTCAAGACACTCAATCCCTCAAGAGACATCTGCAGGTCTCTCAATCATTGTTGGACGTACAGATATCTCTCACAGAGGAACACCCAGGCATCCTGGCAAGTCCCCCATCTTTTGAGGATGCCAGCAAACAGAGGAGGATAAACCCCATCCCCCTTGACAAAATACATTGTAGGCTCCTTAAAAAATATTATAAACAAATACCTAATCTCCTAAATCTAATTCAATCAAATATAAGATTATTGAACAAAAGCAATTGAGATTGCCACACACCTGTCTTCTCAGCTGTCTCAATGTTTTCACCAAAAGTTCAGGATCACGGTGAATACCGACCCAGCAACCATTTACAAAAATTTTTGTTGCTGTTGGAATAACTGCAGGAGATATCTCCTGAAACAAAAATGAAAGTTTTAAAATAAAACATTTAAGAGGTACAACATAAATTTATAAGCGTAAGCAAAACTTGAGAAAATGTTCAAATGGCAGAAAAGAATGTACCTCAAAATTCTCTGTGCTCCATTCTTCCAAGAACTCTAGAATTGGATTAGGTGAAGAACCAACGGTAATGTAGACCATAAGGGCCAAATTTTTTACAAGCCCACAAGCCTACACATTATAAAATGAAAATATGAGTCACCAAGCCCTTACTCCAACTTCATTTTTCAAGAGTAATGTTTACTAGAAACTTAATTTTTTGAAAAATGTTTTAAAAATATTCTTGCCTGTCCTTCTGGGGTCTCTGCAGGACACATCATACCCCAGTGTGAATTATGCAACTGTCTGGGTTTTGCCAACTTTCCTGCAAATCAAAAAACACATATATGTTGCATCAAGAACATAACTGAAGATATAGTCATCTAACAATGTAGGCCATTGTATATTGTTGATGGATAAATATTTTCCTTATAGAATTGAAATATCAGATCATACAGCATTCTAACCTTCACGACCAATTGGAGAGTTCAACCTTCTTAAATGTGATAAAGTCGATGCAAATGTCAGACGATTTAAAACCTGTATCAAGAAATGCAGAGCGCATAATCAGTATCAACTGTAAAAATAACTGAAAAATACCATTTTCCTCACAACAGAAAGTACCTGTGATACTCCAGCCCTTGTGCCAGCTGCATTTGCTTGGCCCCAGTTTCCAGTAGCCAAGGAATATTTCAGGCCACTAGAAATTGTTTTTGCTTTGATTGCAAATTGTAGATTCACATCCTTTCCAGCATCAACACACTGCTCACAGTACCACGGTTATAAGATTAATATACATATTTAGAGAAAATTTAAAAAAAAGGTGAAATAAAGTATGACAAACCTTTTGCAAATAAGACCTCACATCCCTGGTCAACTTCCGAAAAAGCTGAAATATTGAAAAACCATGTAAGTGAACTTAGTTCATAATCAAAAGACTCCTGATCATTTGACTGCAAATAAAATCTGAACTTAAACTAGATACAAGTATGCATTCACAGACCATTCTAAACAATCCTCCAAGAAGAGGACCAGCCAGATCCAATCTTTTGTTCCCATAGTGGTCTCTATCATCCTCTGGCCGTCGACCAAGAGCACATAATAGAAGTCGATGGATGATGTATCTTAAAATACATAGGAATCATGAGTTGAGCACATTACATCTTTATAATATATAGAACAATGTCTGAGAATGAGAAAACAACAATCACACCAAAAAATAGAAATAACAGAAGTCCATAGTTACCCAAAAAAGTATGCTTTCTTGGTCTCATAAAGCTCTCCTACACCAACATGAGGTAACATTTCCTTCTGCAAAATGTCTTTTGCATACCTGAAAAATCCAATAATTTGCCAGTGTCACCACTGTTACTCAAACTTTCGATTGACAAAAGAATAAGTTCACAAAGTAGTAAACCTTGCTAATTGCATAACCAGAAGAAAAAACCGCCTCACTTTATACGCTTCTCTTTAGTAACACCAACAGTGGAGCCACGCTTTCCAATGTAATCTAAAGCAACCTAAGGCAAAAAATTATGGATAAGTACAGTAACATAGCAGATTCAACGCTTATAAATAAACAATAGATATTTTAATCACCACTATAATTCTGAAGTTTAAACATCTAAAGTAAAAGCCTACCCAGCTTTCACATTCAAAATGTTACATGCCTAGGCCCTAAACACCATTAGCTAAGGAATTGTATTTAAGAATAATTACGGGGGATTGAATCTTTAATAATAGTCTATTTTGTAATTTTTATAGTTATATGTGTATATAATATTTACAATAGGATATATATATATATATATATATATGAATTGTCATTAAGAATAATTACAGGGGTTTGAACCATAGAAGAAAACATCGGCATCGGCAAAAAATCGGCAAGGGTCCAGAGAACATCTTCTCGGCAACATCGGCGGAAAAAATCGGCAAAAATCGGCAAACCGCGACAAATATTTAAAAAGACAAAATATATTCATTTTTTTCACAATTTTAAGCATATAAAGCAACAATGACATCAAATAAATACATTGACACATAAATATAGAAAAAACACTGATAGATATCATGTAGGCATGCCAAATATAATATGAGACATAAAAATCGATACTGAAAGTCTGAATATAGTTGTCCAATAGTACTCAAGAGTCAAAAGTGGGAAATCAATGGTCCAATACATATATGATAAATTTTTAAATAAAGACATTATATAAATTTTAAAATTTTAAAAATTTATAAATTTATAAATAAACTTTAAAAGTTTAAACATTAAAAATTTAAAGACATTAAAAATTTATAAATATTATTTAAAAATTTAAAAATTTATTAAATAAAGACATTAAAATTTAAAATTTAAAAATAAAGACATTATATACTATATATAACATATATACTATATACTATATACTATATTTATTATATAGTAATATACTATACGCTGTAATACTGTATAGTATACAGTATATAGTATATTCTGTCCACAGTATATACTATATACTGTATACTATACAGTATTACAGTGTATAGTAGTATACTGTATCAGAATATCAGTGTATAGTATATTACTATATAATATATATAGTATATAGTATATAGTATATATACTATATAGTATATTAAAAATGTTAAAAACTGAGATGCGAGCATGTTAAAAACTGAAATGCGAGCAGTCTATATTTATAATATATATGGTATGTTACTATATAATATATATACTATATACTATATATATTATATATAGTATATAGTATAAACTATATATATTATATAGTATATTAAAAACTTTAAAAAATGAAATGCCGAGCAGTCTGGTTGGGGTCGGGTCTGGTCGTGGTCGGGGTCTGTGGACAGTGGCCAGCCACGGCCCATAAACTATACAGCCACAGCCCACGACTCCAAACCATACAGCCACGACTCCAAAATTTTACCAGTCAGCCATGACTCCACTGTAAACCAATTCGAAAACCATTACCTCACTGCGGATGAATGCACTTGTAGTCAGGCTGGAGATTCGATGGCCGTCGAAATATGGTTACAGGTTACCCTCCCCGTCTCCAATGGCGTCCGCAAAGAGAATCGGTGTCAAATGATAATCGGAACCCTAGACCAAATGCTTTTTAACGTGCCTGAAGGTCAACTCGCGATTTTTACCTTCGTGGCGCGATTTTTCTGAAAAACTTGCCGATTTTTCCTTAACCTCGCACGGCCCGATGTTAGGTAAATATCGCGATTTTTTCGTCGGTAAAAATCGCCGGCCCGAAAATCTCGCGATTTTTCGGGACATCGGCGATTTTTCAGCGATGTTTTCTTCTATGGTTTGAACCTTTAATAATAGTCTATTTTGTCATTTTTATAGTTACATGTGTATAAAATACTTATAATAGGATATATATATATATAATAACAAATTAATAATAGTCAGACTTATCAACAGGGACTTGGTTGGCTGGTAAAGCAGGGATGTTGTTATTCTCCTCATCAAATTTAAATATTCCCAAAGACATTTCCACCTCATGGGCTGATGCAAATGCATCAGTGAGCTATATATCGCGGTGGGGCCAGATGGAATTCCTGGGCAACTTTGGTACAATAGATACCCAACCGCTTCATTGTAATCATTCATGTCGGGCATAAAAAATACTTCAGAATGTGGACAAAATAAAACTCAGAAAAGACTCGACATATTATGCATTAAGTGAACAAGGAATGAGGGTTCAGTATGTTTCACAAAACGCTTTTTTTTTGTCCCTAGCTCCATACTCAAGTAAATCCTAAAAGCTTGGATTTTTCATTTTTGAGGGATTTCCTTAAAAATACATTCCCCATGCTTAGTAGCATTACATAACAAGAAAACCATTACAGGTGCATTTTGGTACACAGCTTATTTGCCAAAGCCAAAGTGCACATGTATTAAAAATAGTAAAATAGCAATCTTTTTAAATTCTTTAAACTGAGTTTGCAAGGTGGTAGAGACCTATGTAAGCAAAAACAGGATAGAAAAAGAGGCAAAGTCAATATAAGTTGTGATCCCATGGAGAACCGGCAAGCCTAATGTTGCAATGCTACAGAAGACCCACAAGGTGAGCGTTGCGGGAAAAAAATTACAAAAGGGCAGTGGAAGTCCCGAAAACAAATCTTGCACAAAGCATGCCAGCACAGTATTGAAGAGAATTATTGTATACCATGAATTATTGTATACCTTTGAATCATTGGCATCTCAAGAGTGATTTCAACCTAAATATAACTTTTATTAATATATAATATATATTACTTGATTTCAAGGTATTGTGTATTAAACCTAACTGATGACAAAGATTCCACAATCTTGGCATCCCGCCCCCAATCAACCTCTAAATTTCCTGATCCAAAAATAGCACACAAGACAGCTCCAGTCCAGCGTTCACAAATCACACAAGAATACCATGACTGAGATTGCAAAAGTTATGCCAAACAGCCATCAATGTTAAGTGGATGTTTGAAAATCAGAATATACTTGTGCCAAACAGCCATTACAGCAACTGGCCTGTTAGTTTCGATGGTTTCTAAGATTCCAATCTACAAATGACACTCTATAAATAGGTATAAAATCATAATGGGAAAGGAGGAATCTAAGGGTAAGTCAGGAGTGAGCTATGGTTTTAACCCACTGGGTAAGTGTCAAAGTTAAGTGTACTTATTTAACAAACTTGTAATAAAAGTAAGTGCTATTAGTCCTTCTGTAACATTCTCAGCACATGCACTATATTCTGGCTATTTCTTTGTATTCAGTTTCACATTTGATATTAGTTCTGTGTTACTTTGGGTAAACACCTTAAAGAAACCAAGGGTTAAAAACACTGGGAGTCATAAAAGTTACAAGTCTAAAGACCACAAAGATATTAACCCCTAAAGCTTTTGTATCAGAGCTATATAGGAAATGCTATGGTATCAACGCTAATCTAGTGCCAGTTAATCCCAAAGCATTTGGATATCATGGTTGTAATTTAAATCCTGTAGGACACATGAAAACATGTATGATAAGAATTCAAATTCAAGCTGTAATGAAAACACATCAGATTGAAAATTTTAAGTCATGTTTCAAAGAGATTCAAATTCCTTGGAAAAATTCCACAAAAAATGCTACCAAATCAAAAGATGGTCCATACAAAAAGCCAGTATAATGTCGGGGAGGAATGAAGCCAGTCAACTAATCACAAGATCATTTTGGGCATCAAAGATGCAGATGAAATACAGTAGACACATATATACGCATATAAACTTCCAATGAATTTAGCATTCTAGCTACAATGTTGAAGAATTTAGTATGTTACCTGGGGTTTAAATAAATGAAGAAAAAATTTGAAGAATTTGAATCAATATCCATATACATAAGAAACATAAATTTCAAATTCAAAAAAATAACAGACCTGTTGATTTTGAATGACAAAAGCTTCCTCTAGTGAAGGTCTGAGCAACTCCATCATTGCAGCATCACTAAAGTCATAGCATATATGTTCTAAAATGTCTTTGTCGGCAACAAACCCCAATGCTCGAAATACAATAATAATTGGAATGTCAGAACGGATATATGGCAGTGTTGCTCGAATAAACTGCCCTGATGAACCCTGCTCCACAAAATAAACAAATAGATATAAGGGCCCATCCAATTGACATTATGTGATACATCTACATACATTGTTTCAAAAAATTTGAACATTTATTGCCATCCCAGTCTCGGACACTTCAGAAGGAAACAAAAGCTTACCCCTTTCGCACTAGCTCTTGAAAGCATGCGAACAAACATACTACTCGGTGGCCTGTTTTGAGCTTCAGCCATAGACCTCACCTCAGCAACATAAGAAAATTTGTTTGGTTGCCGTTTCTTAAAAACATAAACATGGTTTGTACTCATTTTTTCTTGGGCAATTAGAACCTTCTCACTGCCATTTATAATAAAGTATCCACCTTGATCATATGGGCACTCTCCAAGCTCTTGGAGATCTTTTTCGCTTGTAGGGGATAATGTGCAATATGCAGAACGCAGCATTATTGGTACCTAAAGTAAGGCATCAAAAGTTAAGAAAAAATATATAACAAAGAAAAAAATTTAAAAGAACATCATTACTGGTACCCAAAGTGAGGGATCAGAAGATAACATAACTTTGGAACAAAAAGTGAATATTGAGGCATATAAACAACATTGGTGCTAGGTGAGATGCAAAAGTAATAAGCACAAAATAAGACATACCTTCCCAATGAAAACTTTCGTAAGCTCTTGTTTTTCTGCAAGCTCTTCACAATCAAGGCCTTTCCTGAACACCCGTTTCGTGACATCAACATATAACGGAGCTGAATAGGTCAAATTTCTTAATCGTGCTGCCTTAGGGAACAATGTAGCAGTTTCCCCATCAGATTCTGTCATCATGGGTTTACTGAGATATATTTGACCAAAGCTGATCTTGAAGATAGTCTGCAAAACATCACGAAAACATCCAAAATGAATAACCTTTCTTTGAAATGCAGTGCATATAGGTCAACCCTTCTAACATTATCAAAGACACAAAAGAGCAACAAAAAACAAAACAAGAAAATTGGAAGACAAACATCACAGAAGCAAGGTATTCTCTTGCAATGTAATTTGGTTTCAAAATGACATTATTTAGAATTTAATAACTTATCAGATGTGGTCCACTAACAATTAAGGAAAATTGTACAAAACCAAAAAACAAACCCAGTTCTACAGAATCACTTATAGTGGCTGACAATTGTCAAACATAGTCATTGAACTGTATGCCAATGCCTTTGGCAGGTCGATTCCTTATCTGCACTAAACTGCCTTCAACCACATATGTCACATGAGTAATATTGTTCATGTCAGGCTCCCTCCCTTATGGCCTACAATAGACAAGAAAAATATCTCGTATGTTTCCTCTGAGAAACTTTGAAGGCATGAAAGACTTCCTTAGAGCCAACTGGACCATATTTTGCACATAAAAGGATTGGAAAGGTATGGGCATTATCTGTAAAAGATAATGCTGCTGCAAGAGCCATTCTTTGGGAGGATGGCACCCTAGTCAGTTAATTTTGAAATTTGGGGTTAAGTTAGGGTTTGATATAAGAAAATTAAAATTGTATACTTTAATGCATAAAACAAAACAAAAAACAGAGCTAGATCAGAACAGTACTGCAGTAATAAATTCAAAACATAATCTTCATCTCTTTCAACTTTAACACTCCAATCACTGTGTTATAGTTGCTCCTTGAGATACAGATCATCAAATGCAATGTACATAACATAAACAATAGTATAATACAAAAACAAACTAATGACCAACAACTAATAAATAACAACGCTGGTTCAGATCTGGTTTGGATCTGCCTTATACTCAGATACTTTTAGGATCAGATCTTGTCACTGAAAGGACAAGATCAACAATGAAACAGTTGCCATACCTTGAGAGAGAAAAGGTTAGAATTAAGGTTAGGCACATACAGTAGCAGTCAATATGACCCAGACACCAAGTGTGAAAACCTCAGTAGTGATGCTCAACCCTTAAACACAGTTAGGCACCCTCTAGCAGACTTAACACAGTCATGGACCAGCCCTAGAAGCTGCAAACAGACACAACCCAACTGGAAGAGGTCACCACAGTCAGCGGCCCAGCAAAGGAATACATCAATAGTCCATGGCCCAACTAAGAGAGAACACCACAGTCACATCAAGGCTGAGGGAGGACCACTACAGTCCGGGGTCAACTAGGATGCAGTAACAAACCAGCCCAAAGGGCATACACACAGTCACAGCCTATCCTTAACGGCTCCCAGCAGTCACGGCCCAGAAAGAGGGTAAAGCACAGTCATGGTTTAGCTCTAATGGCTTCCAACAAGTCACAGCCCAGCAGGAAGGAGACAACAAAGCCATGGACTAGCCCAAGGGTAATCAAAACAGCCACGGCCTGCTACAAGAAGGCAGCCTCAGTCACGGCCAAACCAAAGGGGCTCAAAAACAGTCACAGTCTGCTGGTAGAAGGTGGCAACAGTCACGGTTCAGATCAGAATGATCGACTCAGTCCACAGCCTAGTCAAGAAGGGTTACCACAGCCCACGGCCAGCCCTAGAGGGCATACACAGGTAACGGCCTAGCCGTAGAGGGCATACACAGGTCACGGTTCAGGTCTGTAGTATAAAACCAGTCACAACTCAAGTCTGGCAGCCAGCACAAGGTTCACGGCTCTGCAAGAAGAGGTTGCTAGCAGTCATGATTTTAGGTTGGGCAGCCGCTTCCTTCACATAGCAGTCCCAATCACAGACCTGGAAACCCAAAGATAAATCAGAGAACCCCTAGCAACAGTTAGACATCAACCACAGGTAAATTAGAGTCTTCATGGATGATATCAAAATGAAGGATAAGACTTGTGAAAGAATAGAATGGAGCAACAGAAGCACTACGGGCAGTTAATTTCCTTCTCATTATTAAGAGCAGATTAAATAGGAAATGGAAAACAACAATACTATGGGCGAATACCATAGGTGAGTAAATACCGTGGGTTACCTAACTCACTAGCTTAACTACGGGTGAGATTACACTCTTCAACACACCCCCTTAATCTCAACTGGTAGTACATCATCAGCACTGTCTATGCCTAAGTGCTCTCTCTGATATACAAATGCAGATGTTCCCAATGGTTTGGTGAACATCTCAGCTAACTGCTCCTTAGAGCCACAAAACAGTAAAGAAATTTGTTTTTCATTGACTAACTCACGAATGAAATGATAGCGAGTGTCAATGTGTTTGTTTTTTCTATGAAATACATTATGTTTAGACAACTGTATTGCAGAGTTATTATCACAGAAAATAAGACTTGTATTGATAGCATAGTTTTAAAAATCGGAATCGGTCGAGGGTCAAGTCGGACTCAGAATCAGAATCGGTAATGAATCAGTCATAAATCGGCCGATTTGGATTTAATGACTCACATAAAATACTTAAATTTTAAAGAAAAACAGCATTTAAAATTTTAATCCAAGATTCCATATAGCATTAGAGACAAAATATCCAAAGTCTGCTCATGTATATATGTTAAAAGAGTGAATATATAAAAATTGCACAAAGTGTATCATGCAATACATATCTAGGAGACTGGGACTAGAACAAACTACATAATCTATGAGGCCTATAGGCTATACGGCCTGTAGAGTCCAAAAAACAACATGCTACATAGTCAACTATATACTACATAGTCAATTGTCATACATCATCAACTACATACTACATAGTCCACTGTCCCAATGGCTGTCCCTGACTCACACTGTTTGCAAATTGCTACTGTTGCAGCGCTGCCCCACAATGAGAATAGGAAATAGGTGTAGGTAAATAGAGGGAGGGGGGGTTATTAAGTAGATTTAGACCCTGGGGCTAGGTCAGGTTAAGAAAATACAAACTAGAAACGAAATTTGTGTTTTTTCAATTGTGCAGACTCCACATCACTGAGTAAAACATCGGCCAATTTTTTACATAAATCGACCGATCTGACCGGTTTGGTACCAAATTGGCCAATTCGGTGCCCAAATCAGTCGGTTCAATACCAAACCGATCGACCGAACCGATTTCCAGGCCAATTCAGATCGCTTTGCCTTCAACTTGGTGAGTCGACCGATTCCGAAACCAGTTTCACCGATTTGTAAAACTATGATTTATAGCTTGAGAGAACTTCTAGAAAAGCTTTTCTTCTAACCCTATCTTTTAGGGAAGTTATAAAAATAAAATATAAAAATTAAAGTTGAGTTGACTAGGTACCAAATGTCATATGGTTACACAAAATAAAAACAATAAAAATAACAAGGTTGAGTCATCATAGCTAAGATGGTTAAGGTACAATAAGGGTGCTAGAACCAATAGGAAGATAAAGGACCATAACTCAAATAAAGGGGTCACAACAAGATGGTAAGGCAACCCCCATAACTTGTAATATCCAGATTTTGACCCCATTTGCATTAAAATTGTACATGATGTAAATATCGTTATTTAATCATGGTGAGGAGCTCATGGCCAAGGCCCCACCATTGATTTAGCGTTTTATGTATCGGCAATTAAAATCGATACCTATGGTTCTCGTGCTAGCAGGGCACATTATAAATTGAGACATCATGTAAATATGCAATTTAATAAAAATACCCACACCTAGCTATGCAATGTAACAAGAGATGGGTGCATGATTTCATAAGGAATAGGGGGGGGGGAATTATTCAAACTCTTGAACCAATAGTGTTAAGCCAAATGTCAATGAGAGGACCCATAAAACTCTCAACCACCCATTTTGTCTTATGCACCCAATCATTTAATTCTTCCAGAATTTGGTTGAAGTAGTTAATGCCTTGGGAATGGAGAGGTATGGCAATCAATTTCGTATTGGGGCAAGCCATGAATTTTGGAAAAACGTATTTTTGCTTGTGGGGCAAGAAAACACCCAAAAATTAGTGCCCAAACCATTCCTCACCCATGTGTTTCACTTCCTCACGCAACTGGAGCTAGCTGGGCATTTTTCCCTCACGTTTTCTTGCATTTCCTCATTTTTCTCCATGGCTAGGAACCCGTTTTTGTGTTGCACAGAGGATGGGAAGAGGAATTCATGATTTGGGGGTTTGTAGAGGTCGTTTTTGCTCCTGCATTGCCCAAGAACATTTGTTGAACTTGAATTTGCTCTCCCAGGGTTGAATCCCCATCTACCATTTCGTTTTTGGTTGCCAACATGTTTTTCTTCATGCCCAACACTTGTATTTTGTTGTTATGTGCATCCTTGTTTTGGTCTGAAAGACTTAGGAGTGGAAGTGGCCCATAATTGGCTTGATAAACCTAGTGAAGAGAGAAACCTCACAAAAGGATCAAGAGGGGCTGGCTAATCTTCTATGCACACCCTGAAAAGCACTGGAAGGGAAGGTATGACCTGAGGGACTGTGTACCAGTGAAGGGAATACTTCCTTGTATTGGGACATGATGTACTCTTTAGAGGTGGAAAGGTATCAACATCATATCATCCTCATGCATACATTAGCATAATCTAGGTTAGATCATAACCCTAGACATGAGGACAAAGCAAATCCTACAAACTGAGACAAAAACATTGTGGTCTAAGACCAGGCAAGGTGTAGTCCTAGTCAATTAACCAGGTGAATCTTGGTCAATTAACCAAGATGATGATGTGTGATGCCTTCCTCTCCTAGATGGTTGAGCTAGGTTGTCTCATCAAGGAACGTACCACCCCTTAATGAAGTCACTAACACTTGACCTTCTTTAGGAGCAATCAAGAGGACCAAAGGACCACATTCTTTAGGAGCAATCAAGAGGACCAAAGGACCACATCATCTAGTTCTTACCTTTCTTATATGGTCATGATAAAAACTTCCAATTATTGTATGGAACACTTATGGACCACATACATTGAGAAAAAAAGATAAAAGTTTGGTTGCTTCTCCTTGTGAGTATAAGGGTTGTCTTCCCACCTTGTTGGTACACCTTTGGTCTTGTGGGTAAAAGAGTTGTCTTACCACCTTGTTGTTTCACCTTTGCTCTTGTGAGTAGAAGGTTTGTCTTCCCACTTTGTTGTGGCACCTCTTGTTGACTTATGGTTAACCTTGTGTTTGGTTGGTCTTTTGTTGACCTCTCCTTTGTTATGCTAGCACCCACTTTTGCATGTGGCACCTTAACCCTTGTTATGATTAATTTATGGTTTATATTTGGTAACCCTCCTTTTGGTATAAGGTCTTGATCCTTTGTAGTTTAACCCTATGTCATTGAAAGATTAGAAGGAGGATCCTTCTAGAAGTCTTTAAGAAGCTATAAAAGCAAGCCTTAGCACTCATTATGAGTGTGTCTTGGAAAGGTATCTCAGCTCTATGTTTTATGTATGATCTAGGGTTTCCCGCACTTCGGTTTGATGGTGACGTCAAGGGTTTTCAGTCTTCTTCTTCCTTGCTTGGGCGTTCTCTTGTACTGAACTATTCCTAGCTGCCATCTCCTATTGTGAATTGTGTGAATGTGCCATTAGACTCCTTGCATCTGTCATGGCCAGTTTGGACTGAGTCTAAGGTGCCGCTAACTGTAAACTGCGTGTTGGTCTGTGTTTGGGCTGCCTTCCACTTAGCCAAGGTCTGTTGGGTCTGCTGCTGCACTGTTTGAGGGTGCCGAGATCTAATTGTGACTGCTGCTGCTTGAGGGCTGCTAGGGTAGGCCGCTGCCATTGTAGGCTGTTTGTTGGGCCGCTACTGTTTATGGACTGCTAAAGTAAGCCTGTTTGGGCAGTTTTGAGTAGCCTGCCACCTGTGTTAAGCTGTTTGTGTAGACCTCTGCCTGTGTTGGGCTGTTTGAGTGGGCTGCTGCATGTGTGGACTGCCATTAGACTGTTTTTAGTCTGCTGCTATGTTGTTAAGGTTTCCTTGAAGGCTAATTCCCACTGCTGGACACTTGTTGGCTGTCTTGGTTAACTTTTGACATTGATCTTGGATGTCTTGACTGCTGTAGCTTCTACTGTACTTGCTAAATCCTATTCTACAGCACCATACCTTTCTCTCTCTCAGGTATGTCCATGCCCTAAGGTAAGGGCCAGACTTGTTTCTTTTAGTGACTTGTCTTTGAGAGACAAGGTCTGATCTGAAAGCAATTCTGAGTATAAGGAAGGTACAACTCGGACTTGTTTCTTTTGCTTTGTTAGTTAGATCCCTTACTGCCGCTAATTGTTAGTCTAATTTAATTTTGTTTGGTAGTTTATCTTATTACTACTGATGATCTACAGTTTGTGATTTTGCTGAGTACATCTCCAGTCGTTATTTGTTATGTTTCAAACCCCCCTACACACAGTGATCCTTAAGGGAGTGTTAAAGTTGAAAGAGATAAAAATTAGGTTTGTTATTGGTTAGACTTTTACAACTGCTGTATTTTTTACTTCAGTTTAAATTTGAATTGACAAGTTTAATGAAAAAAACTAAAACTTATGCCCTTTGCATTAAAGTACCTACATACAAGCTTATGCCCTTTGTGCAAAATGGATTATCAAGGCTATTTAATGCTACAAAGCTTGGAAAGTGCTAATCAGGAACTGCATTTAGCAAGAAGCTTCCCATTGCAAACAATCTTGGTCAGGGATTAATCTACAGAGGCTCATCATTGACCTTGCCAAAGTTAAAATTAATAAAACCTATGTGGTCTAGAGCATATAAAAAGCTTGGGAACAATGCGAAGCCATTAATCCATTTATGAGGTGGAAGGCAGCAAGATTTACCTCTGAATTTGCATTCCCTTGTGAACTCCAATACTGCATGCTGACAAGACATTGGCCAAAGCCCTTTTAGACTCAATTTTCTTGACCTGATGTGAAGGCCTTGTTCAAGCTTAGCAACTCAATCGAAATGGTTTTATAAAGATTCAAGGATCCAATCCACGAATTGAAGTCAATCAAATTGGGTGTGAAACCATCTGAGAAAAGTTTGAAAAACTTTGAAAATTCACAACAAAACAGTCAACCTAGGTATTTCAGCTTCATAACATTTGGAAAGCTCCATTAGAGCCAAAGAATGCTTTATTTGCCTAGTCACTTACTCTAGGGGGGTGGCCACAAGCAAATGTCTCAATAACCTCGACACCCCCCAAATGACCATTCTGCAACAAGCCTAAATCCCTCAGGCATTTTATTTGGTTGTTCATTGGTCAATTAGGCATGGCAGTGGGCCTCGGCCTTCTGTGGTCATTTCTCCCCATTCCCATTCACATAGGAAATAGGACCTTCTAGGTGATAAACATCATTGGTCAGTAGATTCAGTCAACGTAGATTTTCAGTCAGCGTGGCAAACCATCTAGGTGACAAACATCATTGGTTAGTATAATTTCTGTCAGCATGGCAATTTGCGAGACATAAATCCACTTCCACATTTGGAAGAGAAGAATCAGTGCTCTCTTTACTCAAAAATCACCCCTCACAAGTCATTGAATGAAAGAGAAAGATTGTTATTCTAGCCCTTTCAATCTCTAAAGCAAAGAAGCCTCCAAAAGAACAGCAGCCGGACAAAGATGGATAAGGAATCAAAATTCTGGAGCCCAAGCAGCCCACCAAGGGCCATCCAAAATGACAATGATGATCTCCAACATCTGGAATGGTTCCTGCTGCTGCGTAGATTATGTTTTTATGATAATAAATTATGTAAATTGGTTCTCATGAAGCGTAAATTAATGATTTCAGAACTTATTATCATTTGGAACAAATACTTGGGAGCATTTCTGACCCCCTTTAGGTGGACAGTGGAAGCATGTATGAGTACCCACCTTCAGCAATTAGCAATGGGGTTTTGTGCTTGAATTTTAACACAAATAAAAAGTTTCACCCCACATCAATTTACACAATGCCGTCCTTATGGGGTAAGGAAAGAAAGATGTTTTAGCTCCAGCGTTCATGCAGAGAACTAAAGTTTTTAGCTGAAGAAAAACCCAAACCCTGGGTTAGGAACTATTATGATTTACAAATGCTAAGTAGTGTGAAAGGTGAATATGAACAGAAAATAGTTTTTACGACTTTCCTCACTGTTGTTGAGGATTTTAGATAACTTGATTCCTCCTCGCAAAACAAAACGTGAAATTCAATGAAATAAAATTTAAAAGCCCTATATAACGGATTACCTCTGTGAAGTCAGTTTGTCTTCCTGGATTATGCTGGGATTCGGGTCGAATCTCGATGTCAGCGGACTCATCCACGATTTCCTGCATGGTATTTTGAATAAATTCATCGAAGGAATCGAGCTGCTGGCGGACCAGGCCCTTCTCTTCAAAATAGGCGCTGATAACTGCCCATGCATCTTCCTGCGTTATCTCCTCGTCTTCATTTACATATTCTTCCTCTTCCCCTGTATACATCTTGTCCTCTTGCTATAACACCCACTTAAAACCCCACCAGAAGAACTCAAATTTCACGCCTCAGAAAACCCTAATTGACGACTGGATATGTCCCCTGAAGAGATTAACAGATACAAGGAAAATCACTGCTTGTTTCTCACCGTGCTTACTTCAGCTTCCTGGGACTAAAACTGCAAATCAAACACTCGGAAAAACATTGATCTTCTGCAGTCCAAGATGAATATGAATTCTGTAATGCAAAATTTTAATTCAAAGGGAAAATCCCTTTCAAATGGAGAGGCGAATCGAGTATATATTTACAGGGCCCTAGTATTTGCCTGCGTCTTTAGTCTCTTCAGTCCCAGTTGATTCACCGTATGGGGTTTTAGTTGAAATGGGTAGAGAAAGGCAAACAACAATATATATATGGGGAGAAAATTAGGAATAGTGATTCGTTCTTTTGTGGGCCTTCTTCCTTATTTATCTATCTACAGCGCCCGCATAACCACCGACGCAGATTCAACCGTATGGGAAGGTAACGTAACTTAATGTATATTTTTAATTATGGTTATCCAACACAATTCAAATTATGGATTTGTTTAGCCGATATTTAATATATCTTTTAATTGATTTAATATTTTAATAGTTTTTATGATGTTGTAGGTTGATTTTTAATTTGACAAAGTCTCTAAAGATATCGGGATTCTTAGTAGAACATAGTAATGAGAGGTAGAGTCTAATTAGTAGTAGCTGATTCTTTATTATTCAGCGTATGATTCAGCAGTTGAGGATGTATCTCTTGTTGTTCTGTTAGAGTCCACTCTGCCAGCCTGTTTTTGCTCTGAAAGTCTGTTTAAAGTTCACTTCAGATTATTATCAGTAATTCTGACCTGATTTATTCAGGGATGATGAGGAAAGTCTGCTACGATCAGACTTTTTTTCTAGTTTTGATGCTCTGTATATGTCATTATTTCATGCATGAGATGGACCTCTTTATGAGTCATCATATTGATATGTAAATGATGTCTTTTGATTCAATTGAATAACAAAGACTGGTATTTTTTCCTCTGAAAAAAAAAAGAGGTAGAGTCTAATTAAGCGGTGATCAAGGACCAAGTACGCCCCAAACATGTTAAAAGGGTAACCCTTAATTCAAATTATGGATTTGTTTAGCAGATATTTAATTTATTTTCTAATTGATTTAAAATTTTAATAGTTTTTATGATGTTTTAGGTTGATTTTTAATTGGACAAAGTCTCTAAAGATATCGGGATCCTTAGTAGAACATAGTAATGAGAGGTAGAGTCCAAATAGGCGGTGATTAAGGACCAAGTACGCCAAAGCATATTAGAAGGGTAACCCTTATTGTACTTGATTTTGACACTACTTAGCTTACTCAGTCCACCTTGCCTTCGCACTATGGAAGGGGAATTTTGATTAGACCATGAGGATACTGATAAAATAAAACATGGGTAATCGAGGGTGAAGAATGGATATAGCTTTACACCCCCTCATCAACATTCCTTTTGGCCACAGTGGAAAGTGAGTTAGGTCGATAAGGTAATTAACTTTTGGATGGATAGCTTTCCTACTTCAATTATAACTAGACTGATGGATCAGCTAATACACCCTCATATGGCTAGTCTTCACATATTCTATACTACCTTGTTTAAGGGTTCATCATCAGTCGGATAGTTTGTTGTGGGGTTTTGAGGTTCGCTCGCAGTTACTGATGGAGAGTCAAACTCCAACTGGGGGTGTGGCATGGAAAGCAAGAGAAAACTTCTGACAAATGGCACTGAGCAGGTATATCTCCCATTGTTGTCTCAGATAGAACCAAAAAACCTTAATGAAGCTAAAACTGATGAGTATTGGGTCAAAGCTATGAAAGAAGAACTGCATCAGATAGATAGAAACAAAACCTGGGAGTTAGTTCCACAAGCCAAAGACAAAAATACCATAGGAACAAAATGGGTCTACATAAATAAACTAAATGAGGAAGGAAAAGTGGTGAGGAACAAGGAAAGACTAGTTCGCAAAGGGTATGCACAAATTGAAGGTATAGATTTTGAAGAAACCTTTGCCCCGATAGCACGGATGGAAGCAATCAAGATGTTTCTAGCCTATGCCTGCTCCAAGAATATTACTATGTATCAAATGGACGTCAAATCGGCCTTCCTAATTGGGGAATTAGAGGAAGAAGTGTACATTGAACAACCTGAAGGATTCTCTCTCTTAGACCACAAGGATTATGTATGCAGATTGAGAAAGGAATTACATGGACTAAAACAAGCTCCTAGATCTTGGTATTCAAGATTAGATAAATATTTGTAACAGTAAGGCTTCACACGAGGTCACATTGACAGTAACATGTACATCAAGGTGGAAGGAAAAGACGTAATTATGATTGAAGTGTACATGGATGACATCATATTTGGGAGCAGTGATGACAAACTCAGTCAGAGGTTTGCTGAGAGCAAGCAAAAAGAGTTTGAAATGTCATTGCTTGACGAACTATCCTTCTTTTTGGGACTACAAGTATCCCAGCTCAAGGATGGTATTTCCATTACCCAAACTAAATACATTAAGGAAATGTTAAAAAAATCAATATGGAGGAGTGTAAACCAATGAATACACCCATGATCACATGATGCAAACTAACCAAGGATGATGAAGCAAACGAGGCAGATCAAAAGATTTACAAATCAATGATAGGAAGTCTGTTATATGTAACAACCTAACCTTATATAATGTAGGCCATAGGATTTGTTGCAAGATTTCAAGCCTCCCCAAAGGAAACATACATACAAGCAGTCAAAAGAATTTTCAGGTATCTCGAAGGGACTTTGGATATTTGCCTATGGTATCCACGCAGTGGTGAACTAATTATGGAAGCATATATAAATGCATACTGGGTAAGAAGCATTGATGATCGAAAGAGAACAAATGGGGCTACCTTATTCCTAGGAAAATGCTTAGTTTCTTGGCTAAGCAAGAAACAATCCTTAGTATCCTTGTCAACTGTTGAAGCAGAGTACATTGCTGCAGCAACATGTTGCTCACAAGTATTATGGATCAAGCAGCTTATGGAAGATGTCTGTCTAAAAAATGACCATCCCCTTCCAGTCTTCGATGACAATACGAATGCCATCAGTATCTCAACAAAACTGGTGATGCACTCAAAGACAAAGCACATACCAATTAAATATCATTTTGTAAGAGAATGAGTGGCTGAAAGATACAATCAAATTGGAATATGTAGATACAAAAGAATAAATTACAAACATCTTTACAAAACCTCTCCCTAGAAAAACATTTGAGTATCTAAGAAGGAAGTTAGGAATAATTTTCGCCTCACAGTTTGAGGCAAAACAAATCAACTAATGGGAGTATCTACGACCTAGAAAACATAAAGCAGAGGGGAGATAGGAATGTTGAGGACCACCTTTTCATTGATGTCAAAGGGGGAGAAAAGTCACGATAAGGTGAGAGGGAGAGAAGTTGAATGAAGAACAACATGAGTTAAGCTGAAAATGAAGAAGATGCCAATGAAAGGGGGAGCATTGATAGGGGGGGCTTAATTGTGTTGGCATCAATGACAAAGGGGGAGATTGTTGAATATATGTTGTCATTGGTGTCAAAGATCAAAGAACAAGACAAAGTTGGTGTAATTGATGTCAACGATAAAAAAAAATGAACAAGACAAGTTGGTGTCAAAGATCAAAGATGAACAGGTTGAATATATGATGTCAAAGATCAAACATGGACCATAAGTTAAAAACAAAGAGGTATAAGGACCATCATGACAATGGTCACATTTGCGCACATATTCATGCACATAAAATAATAATTGTTTATAACATAGATGCACAAATATTAAGTAAATTGTGTGTATGATAGTACCATATAGAAGTCACAAGATGTGTACAAAAGTCCCACAAAACTATTGGCATATGTGCATCTCAAAATACAAAAATGAATTACAAATGTGGCATGTCAACGCAAACATTAACTTATCGAAGACACAATCTAGTGGGAAGATATCCTAAGTAAATGGACTTCACCAAGTGGACACTTCTCTTGAGTCAAGAAGATTATAAATAAACAAGAGATGGATGTGGTGAAGTAAGCCTATAGCAATGAGGATCTAACTGTTTGACAAGCTTCAAAGTTCTTGTTTTTGAGGTATCAATGGCTCGTTGATCGTATATGGATATCTTTTTGGAACGGAACCGCAGTGCGAGATGAGCAGCATTGGTTGATAGGATACCCGAAGTCTGGATATGCAAACAAAAAGTATAATTGTGTTAAGAGTCTTTTGTAAACACAGATGCAGATTAATTAAGAAGACACATATCACAATTATCTTTGCACATCCTATTTTGAAGGATGGTTTGATGCAGATATAAAGACGTGGACGTATTTTGAAGAATGGTCTAACGCACTCGCAAACACTTAGACGTAGATCACATTCAGTTTGTATTTTGGGCAACTGTCTAACACATATACAAAGATGCAGATCAAGGATTGCAACAATTGCATAATTTAAAGAGGAAGACACATACCATGATGGTTTTGGGCAACCGACTAACGCATATATGTAGATGCAGATTAGAAGAATTTAGTAGTTGTAGAATTTGAAGGAAGTATTTCTTTCTCTACTTTCCATATAATCACATTTCGTATTAGGGAGGCTAGACGAGGCAAGGAATAGGGGGTTAAAACCTCCTTTTAGTGGGTGCTAGAGAACAATAAGGGTGCATAAACATCCTTTATGTGGGTGCAAATAAAATTTAAGGGATCACAATCTCCTTCCAATGGGTGTTAGAGAACAAAAGGAAGTTGTAACTTCCACACCTAAAGAGTGCAATACTTCTACAGATCAGATCTTGTAGACACAAGTCGCATTTTGCGTGACCATACTTATATATGTTCAAGTTAGTGCTTATGCAGATAGAAGTTGTTGCAGGTTGGTGCCAACAAACCACAAGTTGTGCTTGAGATCAAGTGAACATCTGAAATAAGTGGGTGCTTATGTTTGGGGACTGTAATCTCCCATTGATGTAACTCTTCATATTCATATATATATACTCAAACATTTGTGCATTGTTTTGTTTATTTATATGTTGTCATAAAGTTTCTAAATTTGGGAAAAGTTGCATAAATTGTACATATATGCGCTATTGTTGATTCACCCCCTCTCTTAGTAATGACTTAATACCAACAACCACAGGGGTCATAAGCATCCTCTAGGATAACAATTTCTTATCCAAACCAATACTAAGCTTCTTCTCTTTTAATTTTTTTGATAAATCAGAAGATTTTCTACCGAATTGAGTGCTCACTAAATTTGCTCGATTATGATATTAGAGATATAATTTTTAGGCCTCAAAATATTATGTCTTCTACACTTCTTTTGCAGTTGTCGAATCCCCAATTGAACTACAATAATTGTGCATAACACCAATTACATTAGTTAGCAACGATAACAAACATAAACCTAGCTTTTGTCTTGTGATTTTAGAAACTTCCCATCATATTTAATGCATTTAGATCATAAATCAGTTTTCCAACATTAATTGTAAGAAGTTTTTTCACGTGGATTTGAATTCATGGAGTACACAATGGGGATCAAGGAGGTTGTAGCCCCCTTTTGGCCTCCCTGTGCAACTAGAAGGTGACTAAAGAGTAACAGACTTTTTTTTTAAATCCTTAACTATTTGTGTGCATTTTCCATTCATTTTTATCATTTTTACTAATCTAGATCCTTCATTAAATTTATTTTCATTTTTTCTTTGTTATATGGTTCAAATACCACACATAACACCTATGTGTGATTACATCGAGTCATTTCAAAGTTACAATGATTTTCCATTTTAAAATAATCACCACCGTCCCCTTTTCTATGACTCCCATAGACCCTCATTCCTAGATGGGTCTTTGTAGTTCATTTAAAAATATCTCCCCATGGGGTAAGTTCAAAAAAATGGCATTAAACCATTTAAAATTAACACCCCATGGTCCAATTCAAAACAACTTCACACTACAAGGAAAAAACCTTTTATTGTAGGCAGGTGACCAAATGTTTTAGTAGAGGTTTTTAATTAGTGTGTTAAAATCTTTTTTTTGTAAGTTCAAAGTCTAATCTATTGATTCAAAATAATAGTACAGTAAAAAATACAGAGCATGATAACAGTTCTTTGAACTTAAGTGTAGCAAAATATAGTTTGAAGCCTGTCCCTCTCGGGAAATCAGGCTTTTATTGTCAAACCAATCCTCCCTATAGAAGGAAAAACAAATCATACTGATAGCAAAATAAACAATTTTGAAACAAAAAAACTAAGTGTTGCTACTGCAAATAGCTATGAGGACTAGACCCAAATTGACCATATGAAAATAAAACAAAATCCTAGGAACCTGGACTTAGTGCTTGGAAGGCTTCTCCTCCTCAATGGGAACACCAAAGCCGAAGCCAATCTGTGTTTTTGGTTGACTTTCAGCTGGGGGGTCAGAGGGTTGGCAAAAATAGGGCCGCCATCTTTTCCATGGCTTTTGGAGTCGCTGCTTGTGTCCTCCTCGTTGCTCGAATCATTGGTGCTGGAGGGATTCCTCTCGACCAGGGGCAATTCTATTTTCCTGTATTCTGAAGCTATAGTGATGGTTGCTTTGCCCTGATGAATCCCCACAACGATCCTTAGAGGGGGAGGTGGCAACTGCTCAGTGTCCATGGGAGATGAAGGAGGAATCGAGGAATGAGATGGAGGATCATTCTGAGTACCATTAAGATGGAGGATAAGCCTGGCTAGGAGGTTCTTCACCACCTAAAAATTGTGTCTGCACATAATCGTCATGTTTGCCATGGAGGGGGAGCCCAAGAGCTCATCCTCCCAGTATTCCATAAGATGACATAGGTGGTCTGGGATTTCAATGTCGTAACCTTCAGTGTTTACCAGTGTAGAGGGAGTCCTAGCCCGCTCATTAGTGTTTCCACGCCCACTGCGCCCACGCCATGGTGTAGCCCGTAGTTTATGGGACATTTCAAGGTGAACCAAAAGCATAGTGTGGAGCAGGTGTTGGATGTTGGCTGAGAGAGCAGGAGTGAGAGGATGGAAGCTAGCGCAACCAACAGTCACTAGGAGCTTAGGAGAGATGGAGGGCTTCATTGAATTACACTAGGAGGAAGAGACGAGGTGAAGAATTTTGAACATTCTAGCCATTTTAATATTGCACGAACAATGAGGCAAAATTAAACTCTCTCGACTCTCCATTAATATACAGAGGAGAGCACAGTATAGAGTGACAGGGGGAATGTCACCTTGCGTCCAAATTCTTGAATGCCCGTGTGGATCAAGAGATGGTGAGGCTTGCGTCATTATGAGCATAATGATGATTGGTATGGGGAATGGCGTCGGGGGACAACTATGCATTTTGGTTGCTACTCCCACTCCTCCTCTGAGCCATGTAGGCACCCACATCTGGGTAGTGTGCTAAAATCTTATAGTGCATTGGTGCACCCATATATATGGCACATTGGTTCACTAATAATTAAGTGCTTAAATTGTTATAAATAATCCATTGAAAAATGGGTTTATCTTAATTTTAGACAAGCTCCAAGTGATGTGTTGTAAACTTATAAGCACATTGGTGCGTTACTATAGACAACACACTGAACAAGTTTAGGAATCTCACCACGCAATATTGGTTTTTCTTGACCTAAATTTCCTTAATCTTCTCTCATTAACCTTTTTCTAACATTTTAACCTAATGACTAGTTTTTTCCTCCTATATAATCTGCCATATTCTTTTATTGTACTAAAACTTCTTGTGATCTTAAAGATGGGTGGAATGTCCACCCGAAATGCGTCAGTCTTTATAAACTTTTACATATTGGCATTCCATAATTCTTAACACAAGGGATGAACACTACGAAAACCCACATACTTAGAATATTGTTTTTATTTAAAATATTATAAAAAATATGTACCATTGTGCACCCATATAAGGTGTCCTAATGCATTCATGATATACACAGTAGGGAATGTTTCAATATTTGTAGTATCACATACGATGAAGTCTCATTAAATGATAAGAACAATAGTGCACATATATGTAAGAAGGATTGAAGTAGGTTTATACATTTTGTAATAAAATATAGGTTTTTAGTTATTTAAAACTAATCGATGCACTCAATATCCCATACACACACCAATGTACCTAAATAAGTGCACCGATCCAAAAATTAAAAAAATATTGATTGTGTGCCAAGAACAACTAAATACATTGGTGCATCTGACTATTGGACGCACTCAGGTAGGGTATTTTTTTACCAAATGATTATTTAATGTTTTCCTTTCCTTTAATGTTTCTAGTTGTACAAGCATGAATGCTCACCACCCTACAATCCCCCCATTGGCATTGCTATTGTCTTTTTGGATTCCTCTAGTCCTTTGCTTCATTGGTGGATTTGGTATCAATCTAAAAGGTGTATTATGGCCTTCCAATTACTTCTGAAAGTCTATATCAAATTCTAAATAAGATAGATGCTTTAACTAGCAATTTTGGGGCTCAAATCCCTCCGGGGTAATTACCAGAATTGCTTCCCAAATGTACAGAAACTCACTCAAATTATCAAATTGAAGCAGGGGATGGGTAGAATACATTATCATAGACTCATATGCAGAACCAATTGAACTCCCATGGCTGTTATCACTTCTTTCAATCATATATAAAAAAACTAATTTTGGACCCTTGGGGAAATGAGATGTGGTTTGCTCCAATTGCTATGAAATTCGACCCAATGGAAAAAAAATATCATTTACTGAATACGAAACCCCTAATATGCTTTAATGAAATTTCATTAATTCATAAATCATCAATAGTTTACACAGCCATTCAAATCTATCAATATTATAAGAGTTTACAACAAGGAGGTGGGGAAATGGCATTGTTTCTTTATTATTGATCAATAATACATGAGTGATATCAATCTAAATGGGGCTATCAATATACAAGGGCTAAGCATTTTTCCCACAACTTCTACTCAGGTCATTAGCTCATGCAACCCACAGGTGCAAAAACCTCCTCCATCATTGTACCAATCCTTAATTCTCCTTCCCCATCAACCTGCACAATTTCAGGAACAAGCTCCCTTCACTTAGCTAACAGTTCCTCGGGTAGCCTCCAGTTCCCTTCTAGCACTCCAACATAGGATGGACAAGAAGTCTCCAAATTGGGACTCCAAGGCATATTCTATAGGCTAGGATCCTCTTACTCACCAATTTCCCTGGGTTAATGGCCTGGACAATTCAATTCAACATTGGCATCTCAATCTCTCTGTCATAGGTACCAAACTACGGTGGTCCAGAGAGATAGCAAGGATGGTGGTGGAAAATGAAAATTTTAATTGTAGTAATGGATGAGGAACCAAACCCCTCTCAAGCTTCATTTCCCACTTTTATGGGAATAGTCAAGGTTTCCATGTGGCCACTCCACATGGGCCCACTTTTCCCCCTCTTAATCCCATTTTAGGATAATTAAATATGGATTAATGAAAGATGGCTCTTAAACATGGTTTGATAAATTGGTTTAAATGGATAAGGCTAAGGTTATAAGTTTAATTCCACTATCACTTCCCCGCTTGTGGATTCATAGCCCCCCATCTCTTCTTCGTCCTTCTTCCTTTGTAGTCATTAGAGATTTTTATATTAATATATAAAAATATACATATTTACATAGTCTTGGTTATCCTAACCATTGTTTATGGATTCTATCCTCTTACATCAGTATTTACAAAAATTACATCATGGGGTCAAAACTGGGGTATTACATTCCCCTCCCCCTTAATTTATGCACTTTCCTCAGTGCATCATCAACAATATGTACATTTACAAAAAAATTTATTATCAAACTTTAATATAGTATCAAGCATGCTTCCCACATCACATCCTCGAGCTCCCATGTTGCTTCTTTAGGATTGTAATGTTTCCATTGGAACTTTACCTCTCCGATGGCCATGTTCCCTAGCAATGTGCTTTTTCAATTGAGGATACACACTAACTATATTAGAATATCGCCTTCCAGTTCCACTTGGATCACAACCCAAACAATTATGTGATTAGGATAAGGTACATATTTCTTTAACAAAGATACATGTAATGCATTAAGTACATGTAGACAAGCAGGCAACGCTAATGCATAAGCTACAGGTCCTATCCTATCCAAAATTTCAAATGGCCCACAAAATAGGGCAGCAAGCTTTGGACAAATTCCCGGTTTCGGGGAATTCTTCTTTGGTATAACTTTGAAATATGCATGATCGCCCACTTTAAATTATTTTACTTCTCTTTTTTTTTTATCTGCATAACTCTTTTGTCTATCATGTGCCACTTTCAAATTCTGCTTGATTTTCACCATCTGCTCTTCCATTTCCTTGAGTATTTTTGGCCCAATTAGTATCTTGTCAACTGGATTGTCCCAACTGATTGGAGTATTGCACCTTCACATAAAATCTGCTTTTGTATGTAAGAATTCCATTATCTTCCAAATCGTAACCTTCGTATTTATGTTGTATATTTTCCTATTGTAATTCTTGTTTTACCTGAAGGTAATGTTCATTTGTTGTGACAACTTCAAGAATTATGGTTTTCAAATATGATTGCACATACTAAAGCTAAATCATGCATAGCATGAACCCTTCTACTGAGTGCATCAACAACTTTGTTCTCCTTTCCTTGAATATGTTTGATATCAAAATCAAACTCACACATAAATTCCAACCATCTTGTTTGTTTGGCATTCAAATTTTGCTTCTCAAACAAATATTTCATCCCACTACGATATGTTCTTAATTCAATTTTTCTACCCATAAGGTAATGTCTCCACATTTTTAATGCACATTGCACAATAGCAACAAGTTCTAAGTCATGTGTGGCTCTTTAAGCTTTCTTGATTCATAACAAATCACATGTCCATTTTGCATAAGGACTCCACCAATTCATTCTTGACAAGCATTTGTACATACTACAAAATCTTCATTTGGATAAATAATATTGAGAATTGGTGTACTAGTGGGAAATTTCTTTAACTGCATGAAACTTTCTTCACACTATGGTGTCCATTGAAACTTGACTCCTTTCTTTTGCAATGATGTAATTGGACGTCCCACTTTGGAGAAGTGCTCTATAAAAGTTCCATCCAACCCCATGAATGACCTTACTTTTGATACATTATCGGGTGTAAACCATCCCATAATAGCTTCTATCTTCTATGTATCCCCTACTATTCCTTCTTCAGAAATGATATGTCCTAAGAAATGAATCTTCCTTTGATAGAAAGAACGTTTACTTAGCTTGGCATAAGGCTAATGTCCCCTTCACACTTGTAGTACCAATCTCAAGTGTTCCTCATGCTCCTCTTATGACTTTGAATAAATAAGAATTTCATCTAGAAATACAATGACAAATTTATCTAAATACTTCATGAATATCCCATTCATTAAGCACATTAATGTAGTCGATTCATTTGTTAACCCAAATGGCACCACCACAAACTCATAATGAACATATCTGGTCCTAAAGTATTTCTTGCTAATGTCTTCATATTTATCTTACCTGATGGTAACAAGTTTTCAAATCTATCTTTGAGAAAATATTTACTCCTCTGATTTAATCAAACAGGTCACCAATTCTAGGAAGTGGATATTTATTCCTCACAATGACTTTGTTCAACTATCTGAAATCAATACGCAACCTCAAAGTCCCATCCTTTTTCTTTACAAATGGTATTGGTGCTCCCCAAGGGGACATGCTTGGGCATATATACCCTTTCTTCAATAATTCTTCCAACTGCATATGCAGTTGTTTTAACTCAGGTGTACTCATTATGTATGGAACTTTGGAAACTGGGGAAGCTCCAGGCATCACATTGATAAAGACATCAATATCTCTTTTTGGTGGCAATCCTAGTATTTCTTTAAACACGTCTGTAAAATCTTGCAATATTGGAAAACCTTCTAAACTTGGGATTCTACACATCTCTGGTTCCTACACATGAGCTACATACAATTAACATACCCTTGTAAAGCACCTTTTTAATTGCAAAGATGAAAATGTTCTTATGAAAATAGGCCTAGGAATGCCTTTGACTATCTTTTGATGCCCTTCTTCATCAAGACAAGTAAATGACTTGCTATGAAAATCCAACATCACATGGTGTGCATCTAACCAATCCATCCCAATAAGTACATCATGCGAACCAAGCGGTATTATGTTCAAATTTGCACAAGTGTTCAATCCATTCATATCCAATGGAAAATGCTTTACTAATTCATTAATTTTCCTTTTTGTTCTAGTTTCCAACTGAACCATCCATGTTCTATCATGCTTACTTTTCTTTAGTTGAAATATTTCAACTAAATTAGGAGCAATATAACTATGACTTTCTCCAGAATCAATGAGAATAACAATAGGTTGATTATCAAGTTTACCTTCAACCTCAATGATGTTGGACTGATGATCTACATGTCTATTGTCCAATGTTGCATATATTTTAGGAATGTTCCTACCTACATCCTCCAAAGTACCCACTTCCTATAAATTGCGCACATTTTTCATTTAGTCTCCCCTTTGTGGATAGTTTCTATAAATATGGTTTCCTTCACATCCCCAACATTTTACTTGCCGTCTGGTTCCTTTCCCAATAGATTTTGTCATCCTAGGCCCATTTTGAGTTGGATTACTTTGCTGATATGGATTTTGTTGGTTCCTAAAGGAATATGGTTTGAATCCTTTATTTCTTTCATATTGCTTATCCTTCATCTTATCTTTCCAAGATTTCTAAAAATTTGTCGTTCCTTTGTTCTGATCATACATGTGCTTGGACTTTCAAATTGCTTCTTCAAGAGTATTGGGTTCATCATATTGAATTTTATCCTTGTAAAATGAAGGCAAACCACTCATAAACCTTTGTATTTTTACCTTTTCCTCCTTCATAAACCTAACATATCTTAGTAATTCTAGAAATTTCTTTTCATATTCATTCATGCTCATGTTTCCCAACTTGAGTTCAAAGAGCTCTTCCATCTTCTTATCATAATAATGTTCTGATAAGCACTTTTTATGGAAGTACTTCTTGAATTGCCTCCATGAGATCCTCTTCTCACCAATATGTTTTACTTGAACCATTTGGTCCAACCAAATGGAAGCCATGCCTAGCTTCCATGCTAGAAGAATAATTGTGTAGCTAAAGATATTTCCTCATTCCCAACAACAAATCTTCAACACATTCTCCCTTCCTTTTCTCTCCATCAAATGTGGGAGGTTTCATTTTTATGAGTTCCCCTTGCAGGTCATCTTTTACTTGCCTTATTTTATGTTGTCTAATAAGAGACATTTCTTGGTTGCTACTAAAACTCTTAGATATATATGGCTTCCTGGCTGCATAGTGAGGTGAGTAGTGCTTCTTATGACTCTTGGCAGCACTTCTAGAGTGCTGAGATTTCTCATGTGATCTCTTCCTTGAGCCTTCCTTTCCTTTTTTATCCTCATTTGAGGCTGAGCCCATTTTAATCTGCATATGTATCATATTCATATTCTGCATCAACTGAGTATTTAGCTCATTTTGTTGTGCTTGGTCCCTCAACAACGTCTCATTGTCTGTCCTATAACTTTGTACTTCTATCCTCAGACTTCTCATGGTTTTCACAAATTCATGTGGATTTATATATTCTACATGCCCATTTGTTTCTGTTTGTGCATTTCCCACACTGACATCTTGATCTTTGACATCTTCGCCATGGCCGTATGGAACCTCCCCTTCTTCCATTATACCGTTCAATATTTTTTTGAAAACCCATCCTGTGACTATGTTTAATTCAAAATTGTATCTGTAATGTGGTCATGTTTTTACATTTGTTAGACATAATTTAATTCTAAATTTCATTAAAAATTCCATTTAAACAAATACATATATCCATACATTTTAAAATTTGAAAAACATCATTTGATAGTTTTGTCAAATAGGACCTATAGGTCCATTTTTTCTCATCTCTTGAAAAGATTTGTAAGGATTTGTTATGAAAGCCTATTTTATTTTTATTCTCCTTTTGATAAGATTTCCAATTATTGTAGCCATGTTTTGTTCTAATATTGGAGATGCAAATTATAACTATTTACAATCCACATCTCCTCTAAATTTATATTGTTCTTATAGCCACCCTTAAATTCATACATTAACTTTGTTGATTTATAATATAAAAAAATGGGGGTCAAGGGGGCTTGCATTGAGGGAAAATCCCTTGTTTTTTATAAATCCTATGATTTTGTGCAATCTTGTACATAAGCTCCATTGTATTTTGCAATTTACACTGCTTGAGATTAAATTATGGATTCAATGCCATTTTCCATTAATTCCTATATATTCATAGTGTTATTTTTACCCTTTTTAGCCTTTCCTGTGCTCGCCAGCATTACTTCTGCAAACAATCACGATTTGATATCACCATGATCCAGATTAAATCTCAACCATTTATGATGGAATACATTTACCATATCCCATTGAAATTTCTTTTTCTGCTAATGATTAGGATTGCACGATGGAATTTGTTCGATCAAATCTTCACCATTCACAAAATGTTTACCTTTATTACTTCTCGTGCATCTTGTCTTGCGTGAACTGTTAGATATTTCCCAATCCAACTTGCGATCAATCTATATTGTTGACATCATGACCCTAAAATTAAACCTTGGGGCACTTTTAATTTGCATGAATGGCTCAAATTAAGAGTTGTAAGAGGCACGATATGATCCGAGTTGTAAGAGGCATACCCCTTTCCTTAAATCATGATCACCTCCATTATATGCAAATGGTCATGATTGTCCCATCAAACTTGCATGATGCAATATAGACCATTGGTGTTGGGGATCCCCTTTGAAAACCTTTGGTCACCTTCCATTGATTCCCACATGGCTATTCCATGTCACAACTATTACACGTGGCCAATGTGGGTCCCACATCAATTTTTTTTGAAATTTTTATAAACACCTAAATTTTGAAATTGATTCATATATACATATGGTTTAAGCAGGTTCCAACTGGAATAATTCCATTAACATATGTCGACTCGCAATTCACACTTGGAAACATAAAATTTAAACTTGGCCAATATAGAATTATGACAGCCTCTTTCCCGTTCACGAAAATTTTCATGTCAACTAACAAAGATTGTAATCTTTGGCATGGGTTTGAATTTTTAATTGAATTTCATGATGACATTCTGTCAAACAGTTGGCCTGCAAACTATAATTTTTTCCTAATTTACACAGAACCGACTCAACATTAAAAAAATCACTTTGGCTACTTTGTACATTTGGCCCAATCCATAATTCAATCATATATATATGTGTGTGTGTGTGTGTGTGTGTGTGTAATTTTTTTTCAAGGAAAAAAAAACGTAATTTAATTATTCGATAACCAAATTACATATTGCAAAAGGGATTTTCCAAGCCCTTTTCAGAAATGGCATGTTTGCATGTCTGTAAAAAAAGTAGAGTGTTTTCAAAAAATATGCTGAAAGCTGTAATTCTCAAACCAGTCTTGCATGAAGTAGAGAGAGAAAAGCATTTTGTGAGCCCTTTTCCATCATGAAGAAACTTCATGATGAGTTTTTTGCTGGAATATGAGCTGAGAGCAGTCCTGTTTATCATTCAAAAAAGAAACTGAACATATCCGAAAACAAAAATGTCTGCTATTTAGTTCAGCTGTGGACCCTCGATGAAGGGCCTGTGGTAGAACTCGTGGAATGTGTCATTTGTGTGTTCTGTCATCTGCCACTGGCCATGAACCAAGGTTAGGCCTCTTTTGGAGAGATGATCAGCTGATGTGTTGCACTCCCTGTAGACATGATGACACTGGAATGAGTAAAAAAAAACTAGAATGCGTCGAGTGTCTTCAAGCAAATTGCTGAGATAAGAGTTGTGGCAGATTTGAATTTTATTGACCCAGTTTATGACTAGCATTGAGTCACCAAAGATTTGAATATGAGTGCAGACCCTTTATTTTGCAAATATGAGAAGGATCTCCAGGGTGAGAAGTTCTGCATAATTGTTTGTGCCCTTCCCCATGCCCAACTTAATTTGAAAGAAATGGGAATCAGACAGGTGGAGGACTGATCCTCCTCCACAAAGACCATCTTTTGAGGCTCCATCAAAATAGGCCCATGACTGAGACTTGTTTATTGTTTTGTCTCTGATGGCTTTGGGGACTGGTTGATTGTTTTCTTAGGGGAAGTGGGAGAGGATTTCTAGGTTGATTCGGGCTGAGCATTCTGGGATGGATATTTTGTCTTGGAAGATTGCTTTGTTCCTGAACACCCAAGCGCCCCAAATGAGTAAGAGAGGGAGAGCTCGGTAGAGCTTTGTTTGAGGGGAATTTATCCAATATTTCTAAGATTATTCAACTGAGTCGCCAATCCAGAGCTGAGGAAGACTAGTGAGGTGAGAAATCTCAGACCAAGATTTCTTTTGGAAAGGGCATTCTAGAAAGAGGTGTTGGGATGTTTCCTCATTTTGCATGCAAAGTGGGCACCTTCTCAGGCCTTCCACCTTTTTCCTTTTCATTCGGTCCCAGGTAGGGGCTTTTCTAGAGAGTACGCACCACATGAAAATTCTAGACTTCAAAGGACAGTGCATTTTCCATACTTTTTTCCACCACCAGATTTCATCGGCTAACCTGTCTGGTGTTGTGAGGAATTTATATCCTAATTTTTGTGAGTATCTTCCTATTGGTGCATGGGACCAAATTAGCTCGTCCCGTCAATCAAAGATTCAGACATGGGAAGCTTGAAGTGCATAAGTGTAGTTGTTCTAAAGAATCCTTAGCTAATTGTTTAGGCCCAACTTTGTAGTTGATTTCCAACCTTGGTTCCATAAGGTGGTGGAGGCATGGTCCACCACTTGGTTTAAGTGGAAGAGACCTTGATCGTTTAAGGCCTGGATGGGGGGAGGGGGAGGGTGTTGATGCATGGAAAATCCCAGGTACCAACAGTAGGGATTCTCCTTGATGATTGTTCCCAATTAGATCATTCACCATTTGGTGTGGGGAATCCGTCCAGTTAACGGTACACCTATCGTATATTACAATGTTTAAATCTTTACCGGTTACGGCTCGATCCACCATTTATGTAATTTTCTTTTAAAAGAAAGAATGAGATGCATATGCCTAAACTAAATGCACATAATTGATGAACATGAACCTCATAAGTGATGCATAGGTTCTTACCTCCCGTCTTATCATTCCTATTTTCTCCATTACTCCTTTAAATATGGATTTAAACAAGTCTATTTGATTCTAATTTATTCTAGTCTAATCTATTCTATCCCTATAGGGAGTAGATTTAAAAGTTAGAGAAATGTATTATAATTATTCATAATAATCTCACAGATAGCTCTTTTAATTTCCTATGCACCTTTACATCAGAAAGATTATCAAAGAAAGCTTTGACATAATAAAACATCCATTACATGATTCATGCATAGATCTTTATATAGAAAGCGAAATCATTCATAATCCAAGAAATAATTCAACAAAAGTTAGAAATATCTCACAGTTTGTATGGAAACAAAATAGAAGTAATTCCACATTTGAGATTCCACACATTCAATGCAAATTTTTGTGTAGTCCTTTCCCGACAAGTAGGTCCTTCTTTATTCACAGAAAAAATGAGTTCTCCTTACAAAATAATCCAGCCTCCTTGTGCAACGAAAAGTACATTTACTCTACTCTCTACCTCTATTTATATTACAATTACAATTTGTCATATAGTGACTCATCAACTTCCCTAACCCTAGGAATTCCAAAAAATCATCTTCTAGTGACCTATATTATGAAAATGAAAAAATGCATAAAAGACAAAATTTTCAAGTGGGCCCTGCCAAGCTTGAAATATATTCTCCCATGCGTTGGCTTCTTTTGAAAAGTAATTCCAAATTTGAGATTCCACACATTCAATGCCAATTCCTGTGCAATCCTTTTCCAACAAGTAGGTCCTTCTTTATTCACATATAAAATGAGTTCTCCTTACAAAATAATCCATCCTCCTCGTGCCAGTGAAAAGTCCATTTACTCTACTCTCTACCTCTATTTATATTATAATTACAATTTGTCCTGTAGTGATTCATCGACTTCCCTAACCCTAGGAATTCAAAAAATTCGTCTTCTAGTGACCTATATTAAGAAAATGACAAATAAATAAAAGACAAAATTTTCAAGTGGGCCCTGCCAAGCTTGAAATATATTCTCCCCATGTGTTGGCTTATTTTGCTATAGTCTTGTAATTTATTGGCTCCAACATTTGCATGGTCGCTTCGTGCATGGCCAACTGTGTCTCCATGTGTGTCACTTTTTCTGGGGAGGATCTGTACACGTCTTCCAAAATGTGATTTCTGACAAAATCCTTCCCAACCAAAGTTTTAACATCTTCCTTGTTGATAACTTCCATTTTTCAAATGTGTTATACATCGTCTTGTAGTCTATCCTGTAGATGCACCATATGCTAGTCTTTGTCCAAAAGATTAGTGATCTTTGTTTCCAAAGAAAGCTTGCATTTCTCGTAGACTTGGCATATCTTTTCATAGAACTCATCACATTTTTCCAAAGTTTTGTCAATTTCGTTGTTCAACCTTACATAATCTTTCCTGCAAAACACCAGGAGTGCCATTTCTATTTTTATGCCTCCTGCTATTTTCTGCAACATGTGTTCTGGAAACTTTGAGTTGGCCTCTATCCAAGTCAGCTGGCTTTGAACCTTTTCTCTGACTTCTATTAGTCTTCTCCTAAAATTTAGCGACTCTGCTGCAATTTCCTTTAATCTAGTCACTATTAGCTTTACCTTATAAATTTCACCCGAGATGTTAACTTGAACTTGGTGCATCTTCCTTCGGATGTTGCAGGCATGGTCACAGAATGAAGTGATGTCTTACTTTCTTTCATTAGCCATCTTTAGTTTATTATCTAGAGATCCCTTCTATGCCACCAAATCTTCTACTTAGGTTTTTAATTCCCCCACGTGTTGGATTGCCGCTAATTCCCTTGATTCTAGTTCTGAAATACTGGATTCAAGATCCCTTTTCTCTCCCTCCATAATGATTACCTGCACCTCCAATTCATCGTTTTTTTGTCTCCAAATCTTGGTATTCCCTTTGGAGTCTTTATTTTTTAGAGAGGATTGCATCACGCTTTCTTTTTAGTTATATGCCTTCTCCTCTTGTCTTAACTAGACTATCTTTCAACTTGAGCATTTTTTCCTTATGATGCTCTACATTTTCCCTCAACCTGTCAACGTTATCAATGCTAGCTTGTGCAACTGTTATATTCACGGAGGCCATGGACTTAGGGTCTTTGTGATTACCCTCCATGATTGTATTTTCAGTCACTATAACCATGTCAGGCTGTTATCCCATCTTCAACCTTTTTTCAAACCTTCTGGTGATGGTCTTTCTTAACTTATAAAAAATAATGGTATCTACGCAAGCCACCGTGTGCTTCTTATAAGGGGCAAACAAAGTAAGCCTAAGTTCTCCAAAAGGAATGTGGTCACCTATGATTGTGCCACATGATGAAGCGGGAGGATATACTGTCATTCTAAGCTATTTCCTGGTCCAAATCTTCCATGATTTTGTCCTCTTCTTCCCTCCTTCTTCGTTCTTCAACAATTGCCTCAGCTTCCTTTTGCGCACTTTCTTCTTCTTCTTTCTGCAATCTTTCCTCTTCCTGCTATCTCATAGCTTCTTCTTTCTTCAACCTCTCTTCTTCTTCTTTCTGCTGCTGAGATTCTTCAGCTTGTCTTCTTTCAGCTTCTTCTCTCAATTGCTTCTTTGCCTCGGCCTGTTGTAACCTTAAGGTCTTCTCCTTTTGTTTCTACAGCTTCTTCTCTGCTGCACTGTTGCTGTCTTTACTCCCATTGGTGCCACCTTCTTGAAACACTTTCTCAACTCAGTCATATTATTGTCTCTTCTATATATTTCTTCATCCTTGTTAAAGTGATAAGAGTATTCATACTGAATTCTGATGGTCACGCAATGCTCTGTGACCTTTCTCAAGCTGTCATTCCTCTGGAAAAAATTCTCACCAAAATGAAAAATCTCCAATTCTTTTACAAAATCAGCAACACCTTTAACCTTGGAGAACTTGTATAATCCTATGTAGAAAGGTAGTGGCGGAAAGGTTTCCTTTTTCATATCATGAAGGAAATTGCCTACTCTATTTATGAACACGTGCCTTACTGCTTCTTTGTGGACTACGTAGTCCGTGGCATACTTGGGAAACATGGATGGAGCTCTTGAGCATCCATACATTCTTATATATGTTCCTTCCTACGAGAAAAAGTAGTCTCCATACTCGTAGATAAATTCCATGGCGTTATCAGACATGCAGTTAGGTTCTTTGAGGGAAATCATCTCATAAAGGGGCACTAGAAACTCCTCACAAATAAGTTTGTAGAATACCGCATACTTATGTGCCCAAAGAATATGATAAGCAACATACACAGGAATCTTGGTTCATGTCCAAATGCACCCAATCTTGGCAAAAGGGTGCCTGCACAATATGTAGTCAATCAGGTAAGATGGCATGTAAAATTTCGATCTCTAATGGGTTATGCCTCCCTGTGCTGTTGCTACACAGGATGAAAGGCTGTATGATATGATGTTTTCCCAGTGAAAAATAGTGCCTTCAAAGGCTACATAATAAATGAGGGGAATCCAATTTAGTTTATACAGTGTTCTGTCGGCGCGACCAAAAATCAGGTTCAACATCAAAGTTATGATCTTGAAAGGGATCCGTAGGCTTTGGGACTCATATTCCCTAGTCGCCTTTTGGCGCAATTGTTTTCTTTGTATCATCATTTTCTTTGCACATGCCACAGCATCGATATCTACCCTTTTGACCCAATCATCAGTCATCATAACCTGCGGAGGGGGCAACTTGTAGGCTAAGGTTATGTAATAGTGAGTGAATGAAGTGAAAGCTTCCCCTTTTACATTAGAGATAATCATTGTAGAAGAATTCTTCTGAGGCAAAATCCATCTGATAACTTCTGAGCACGGGAACAACTTTGGGCATGTAGGGGCCTTAGTAATGCCTGAGTTTTTTTTATGTTTTGGTACAAGAACATTTCTTCAAGACCAGCATTGGGGATGTTCCGATCTCTTATCATTTGATAGAGCTCTCCCCATTTGAATTCCGGGGCAGCTCCTGTAATGGCCTTAGTATCCTCGAATCTGATTTCCATCCTGGAGACGATCTCCACATCTGAATCAACCTCACTTGTCTTTGCTTTCTTCTTACCACCCCTTTTAGGCATTTTGTGAACTCGTTGTTTTCAAGTCTATCCTTCGGGAGGTAATCCTTCTTGGTGAGAATATAACCTGTGACATGGGCATGGTGAAAGGTGTCTTATTAATACTGTGCTTATTTCGAATAACTCAAGAAATAAACATACATTGTTGTATTGAAGTAAAACCTAAAATGAGAGGAAAAATTGCTACATGTATGTATCAATGTTCTTCGAAAAATGGAGAATGCAATCGCTGTCTAGTGTTAGAATAGAGAAGAGATCCATATTTACCAATCTGTTGCTAGCCACTCAAAAACATTTTTGTAAGGTGGATAGAGGTACCCAATTAGAAGTTGCTTAATCATTTGTGATGTGACAAAAGGGTGCACGTTTACAACGTTCAAATGGAAACCTATCAGCACATGTGTATACGCTGTTGTGTGAGTGAAAACTTATTGTTATCCTATCTTCCTTGTCGTGTTTAGAGCAGGAGTAATCAGTCATGACAATGTGGAAGTTGAGAATTCTATCATTTGTTCTTTCACGAATTAATGTTTGTTGATTTTATCCAAGTTAAAGGAGCTCACAAGCTTGGTTTTCAACTTTTTATTCACCGAGCTCAAACTCGTCGAGGCCCCGAGGTTTCTAACCGCTATTTCATTAAAAAGTAAACGAATAACTAGTTTAAAGTAATAAAACATGGCAATGGCTTGTTTCATAGTGACGGAAAGTGGGCTCCCGAACCCTGAAAACTTTGTGATCCCATTACCATCATTACAACAAAAACAGAGTGGTTTGGTGTAACACTCCCAATAGTATTTTCATTCTGTCACATTTACGAGGCGCTTGACATCTTCTCTCAGTATAGTCATTGCGGAGTGAAAGCATGAGTATGCGCAATAACTGTAACAACAAAAGCGTTATTTTTAAGCATAACATGTAAATCCCAACACCAGAGAAACAAAGATGAGCAAGGGTAGGCATCTTCATCCAAGCCTGGAACTTATGCAAAGTAAGGTATAGGAAAACAGTCACAAGAAATAAGTCCATCTAGCTCAGGAAAGAGCTTTTCCTTAAGGAAAATGGGCACATAACCCGTTTCTTGGTGCAATAGTTGTTCATAAACGGAACACTCCATAGGAAAAACTCTATGGAGGATGGGCGTGGTTGAATATTTTGCTTTCCTACCGGCTAGGTGTGAAGATGGCCATGAGTCCAAAGAAAGCTGGTAAAAAAACACCCTTAGAGGGTTCTAGCTATGCAAACTAAAATAGAAATACCCTAGGGGCCGCAGACAAGTGTTTTACCAGGAAAGGGGTTGTGGAACAGAGAGGGAAAAGCTATCTCATGGTGGAAAGAGGCTATGATGTGTTTAACCCAAACCCCATACCATATATATAAAGGTTTTAAACTTTAAAAGGACGACAAGAGTATGGGGTCAAAGAACCTACCTGTCAACTATAGAATGACTGGTGTTGGGATGCAACACAAACTCTAGATGTCTCTTGGCAGTTGGATGCTCTTCAAAATGTCGTTCACGGTAGAAAACAAATAAAAATGCACTTGTATATATATAACAAATGATAAAAAGTCATTAAATGCAGTCGTTGGGTGACATGAATGCGATGGTTGTCACATTAAACGCCGTGGGGGACAAAATGCCATTTGGCACTAAAACGTTATCACTTGCCGCGTAATACTGATGTATGTTGGTGATTCTCTCGAAAGCCTCCGATACTATTGACAGTGAAATGTGAGTTTCCTCGACCATGTCGATGGTAAACAATAAGTTTTCTACGATCGTGTCGTTGGAAAACAATGAGTTTCTTCGATTGTGTCGGTGAAAACTTGCAAAAATATTCTGATTGGTTTTGTCACTTAACACTTTATTGATCGTGACTGTATCAGTGGAAAACTTGAATCTTTCTGAAAACTGGGCCACAATCACACATCAACAACTTTCTTTGATCTCTCTGATCATTTCGGAGATAACTCATGAGTTACTCCTGACCATGTATGTGAGTTTCAGTGAGTCATGCCGAAACAACACCTCGCGAAAAAAAAACTTCTTTTTCCCAAGCCGACCGTGTTGGAGTAACTGGCTGAGTTCCTCAAACACGTCGGAGAAACTGGCCAAGTTACTCCGATACGTCGATGAAAAAACTTGAGTTTTAACTTAGCCAAAAAACTTCTTTGCTCAACTTTTGGAAAAAAATTATTGTTTAGGATGGATTCTCTAAGGATGAAAAACTAGTCTAAGTAAGATTTCAATAAAAAAAAGTAAGGAGGGGCCATAAAATGTAAAATTTTTGGGGAATCAATTGCAACAACAACAATTGGCGATTGGATGGCGAACACAGATCTCTGAAAAAATTATCTTTGGAAAACAAGACTGTTACATGGCACTAGATTATGGATATGCAGCAATTTCTTCAATGCATTCTCCGAGATCATTTAAAAGACTAGACTTATCCAGGGATATAATTTTTTGTGAATCACACTGATTGTCGTGTTTGGGAGTAGGGTAACCAAGATTAGGAGTCTTGATAACTCTCTTGGGGCCAAAATATGAAATCCAGTTTGCCTCTATCTTTTGGTTTCCATTAGTTATGACTCCACAAGATTGTAACAAGGTTAGACATATGTATTTGTTTGTTCCTCATTCCCATGCTATTAACATTCTTTTGATGCATTCTTTTGAATGACATTGATCATCTGAGCCTTCCTTGATTGATTCTTTTACTTTGAGAATTTGGTTTGGGTTCTTCCATCCATAATGTCATTTTGTGTGAGTGATAAATTGTTTCAAGCTCATGGACAGAGAAGAATCTCTCTGAGCAATCCTTTTGATCTGTTGGTTTTTATTCCTTCGACATCTTTTCTTTGATATAGACTTTTTGTCTTGGACTTTTGACTCTTTACTATAAGACTTTTGGCTTTTAATTTCTAGCATAGGATTATTTTGAATGCCATACATCCGTCAGACCTGCTTTCTTTCTGTGGGTCTATCATGGTAGGCTTCCTAAGACAGACATTAGTGTGAGAATGGATGGAGCCCCAAGATAGTATTCTAGACCTCGTGAACCTTAGTTATTTTACAGATTTTAAAATGACTTCAATATGGACTTGAAATTAGCTTCCCTTTCTATTGTCTATCAATAATTAAAGAATCTCAACTTTGATCAAATTTTACCACACATGTTTTCCCTTAAGTAGCTCTTGATTTTTAAAGACCTTTGAGATTATTTAGATTCCTATGTTTCCAAGCATCAAATATTGAGCTGGTTTATTCTAAGCAAATAACAAGCAACAAATGAATCAAAGTAAATTAGAAAAGAAAGCAAACTAAATGGAAAAAAGAAAAGAAAAGAAAGGTTTTATTTTTGTACAAAAGTGTTCCCAAATACCAGGTGAAGTACTTTTTGAGAACAAGGCCATTTACAGGAAGGCTCTCTTCATACCCTTGTAAATCTTGCAACTTGTAAGTTGAGGGGCCAAGTTTCTTAGCAATCTGATAGGGGCCAACCCATAGATGTTGAAATTTTGTGTGTTTTCCCTTCTCGTCATGCGGGTGATCCCACTTTAATGTTAAGTCTCCTATTTCAAAGTTCCCCTTATCGAATTTTCGTTTATCAAACCATCTCTTGACAATGTCTTGATGCTGGTTAAATCAATCTTTGGAGTTTTTTTTTTTTTCCTGGATTCTTCAAGTTTCAATAGAGTGTTAATACGTGCTTGTAAGATCTCGATGCTAGACCCTCGTGAGGCTTGAGCTAGTTGCAATGATGGAAGTAGAATGTTTTGGGGTAAAATAGCTTCTTTCTCATATACCAGAGTATAGGGAGAGACTCCTAAGGAATTCTTTGGGGTGACCCTATTTGCCCATAGTGAATTTAGAAGAGATGTGTGCCAATTTCTTTGATTCTCAATAACGATTTTCTTCAAAATTCAGATGAGATTCTTGTTTGTTGATTCTGTGAACCCATTTCCCTGAGGATAATAATTTGTTGAATAATGTAATTTTATTCCCTTTTCACAAGCAAATTCAATTATCTTAATAGATGAGAAATAAGATGCATTATAAAAAACAAGGGAATTTGGAACCCCAAACATGGTCATAATGTTCTCTTGCATAAAGTTGATGACCACATCCTTGTTCGCTTTGTGTAATAGAACCGCTTCAACCCATCATGTGAAATAATCTGTAGCCGTAAGGATATACCGATGTTGTAGTGAAGAGTTTGGATTGATTTCCCCAATGATATCTATGCCCCACTGTTCAAATGGTTCTGAAATAATGGGTTGTAATGGCCTAGCTGCTTTTGACAATCTGCCACCACTCCTTTAGCACACATCGCATTTTCTTGCGTAAGCATGAGCGACTTTGAATAGCATTGGCCAATAGTAGCCAACTTTAAGAACCTTATAAGTGGTAGTATCTCCAGAGAAATTCCCTCCCGCAGGACCGTCGTGCAATTCTTTAACTATGTTGATTGCATCTTCTTTCTCGAGACATCAGAAAAACTCCATTATAGTCCTTCCTAAAAAGTATTCCCTTAATTATCTGGTAAGAGGTTGACTTTAATTGAAGTGACCTTCTCTGCTTAGAGTTCCAATGTTCCGGTAGATGTCCCCGCTGAAGATAATGCACTAAATCTCTGTACCATGATTCGGGAGTAGTAAAAATGGGACATACATCAATAAAGTTCAATTTAGCTTCGTTCTCCCAATCATAATCCTCATTGGCATGACTTTCCACAAGCAACTTGCATAGTCCTTGACCTTTAATGATGGTAGCCAACTTGAATTCCAAATCATATTCTTGTAGTGGCGTCACCTAGTTTCCTCTTCGCTCACCCAATTCCTTTTGTACAAAAAGGGACATGACAACCAGACGAGGAGCAATAACTTTGGTTCTATTTTTCAAAATATAAGGTCTAAATTGTTTTACTGCCTTGAAAATTGTGTATGCTTGTTTGTTATAGAAAGGTAATTCAATTCATCCCCTTGTAATCCAGTGCTCATAAGTGATACTGGGTATTCATCTCCCAATTCCCCTTTCTGAGTGAGCATCACTGCAAGAGAGTTATCTGAAGCAAAAATGTATAGAATGAAATGCTTTTCAAAGTTTTGGCTCCTTAAAGAAGGCGCATGATCTATTGTCATTTTGATGTCTTTAAAAGTGACCTTCTCGATATCAGTCCACTTGAACTGTACGCTTTGGTTCACCATTTGCTGCAAACGTTTTACAATTTGTGCAAAATCTAGTACAAACCTTCAAACAAAATTTATTGTGCACATGAATGAATGCATAGCCTTTTTATTATGGGCCAAGGGAATGTGAGATATAACTTCAACCCTCTCTGGGTCTATTGATATTCCCTTCGTTTAAATGATGTGACCCAACCGTTTTCCTTCCAGCATCGCGAAAATTCTCTTCTTTGGGTTTAAGGATATGCCATATTTTATACAATGGTCGAAAATCTATTTTAAGTGAAAAGTGTGCTCTTCTCTTTTCTTGAAGAAAACGGTCACATCATCTAAGTATACCACTACACAGTGGTCGATTAATCCTTAGAATGCGATGTCCATGGCCCTATGAAATGTAGCTCCAACATTTATGAGGCCAAATGACATTCTTCTGTAAGAGAACGTTCCCCACTTTGTGTGAAATGTAGTCTTCAATCGATCTTGTTCAACCACTAGCACTTGATTGTAACCCAAGAATCCATCTAAAAGGGAGAACAGCTCTGATCCTGACACCATTTGAAGAATTTGTTCCATCGGTGGAACTGGATAACTATCCTTATTTGATGCTCTATTCATATTTCATAAGTCAACACACAAACTTATCTCTCCTGACTTCTTCCTTACTAGAACCAAATTAACCACCCATTCGGAATGTTGAACTCTGAAGATAATCTTTGTATCTAATAACTTCTTCACTTCGCTTTGAATTAACGGCTCTAACTTGGGATGCATTTTCTTGAGTTGTTGCTGAAATGGTCTTACGCCCGTCTTAATAGGAATTATATCGTGAATGATTCATGTATCATATGTTTTTAGATCTTCATACGTCGAGGTGAAGATATCTTTATATTACTGAAACAATTTAATGAACCGACTCCTTTCTCGAGACAAGCAACAATTTCCCAAATTTACATACTTGGGCTCAACTTCCATCCCTAAATTTATTAGCTCATATTGCATAGATGAAATGTTGGTTTTGACATTGGCTGGCTTTCTAAATTTGTTATGCAGATCAAACATTCCCTCAAGCTTTCTTACCCCTTTAGGCATGAAATTTCCTTTGGTCACCTCTCTATTTTGTAAATCTGCTTGATGTTCTTCATCATCAATTACAGATTCTTTGAAAACTTCATCATTGGTCAGAAAATTGATAATCTATTAATAGTCATCAAGCAATCTCAGATTTGTGATATTATCAGCTACTAATGGACTGAAAATAAGTTCAATGGAACACTTATGATTAGTTGGCACTAATCTGGAAGTAGAAGTAGCTAATAAATCAACTACAACATTTTGTAATCTAGGAATTGAGTTTATATTAAAAGAATTAAAATGTGTTGACAAATTCCATACTTCAGCTTGATATCCTTTTAGGCGTGGAGATAAACAATGAATTGTGTCTCTAACTTGCCTAACAACTATCTCAGAATCACTAGAAACTTTCAATTTTTTTACATTTAGTTCAATTGCTTTCTTCAGGCCTTGGACTAGAGCTTCACATTCAACGATATTTTTTGTGCATTCAAACTATAGCCTACAACAGAGAAATTTTTTGTTCTTTTCAGGATCAATCGGGACACAACCCGCTCCTGATCCCTCTTACGTTTTATAACCATCAAAATATAAAATCCAAAATCTATCTCCTAAAACTACTTAGTTAGTATCATTTCCTATGTTAATGACTAAATTTACTATGTTACAGTCAATATCATCAACCCGTGAACATTGAAGGATATTGGACCGCGTATTTGATTCACAACTGACTTCCTCATCTTGGTGATTCCTAGGTTCAAGCTATAAAAGTAGTTTCCCAAAATTGAAGATGAGAAATTTATCGTCTCGTTCTTTTCTTCCAACTGAGTTACATTCTATTTCATATGTGGTTCCCTTAGTATCTTAATCTGATTTCGACTCTTTTGGTATGACAGCCACATGTGAGACCAATCGATTGCAAAGTAATCGTTAAGTTTCATTGACCAGTCCCTGCTCAATATTAATCCATAAGCCTCCAATATATCTACTACCATAATATCTATGAATTGTCACACTCTAGGATATGTAGACAAACGAATTAGCACATCTTTCATCTCATCTGTAAATTTAACAACAGACCTGCCCAGTTGAATGATCCGAGGGGGGGATGGTGTTGGTTGGCCACTAATCTTCTTACAAATAGAAAGTGACATAACATTGGACGAGGCTCCAGTATCTACCAAACACTTACGTACATTGTGATCAAAAATTTCAAATGATAATAGGAAAGACAAAGTCCGAGATTTAGATTTTCCACCAATGCTTGCTTTGTTAAGCTTAGTATCATATTCAATGGCTTCCAAAGTATTGTTGGGTTGTTGATCAAAGGCTTCCAAAATCTTCTTTCTTTGCTACGACAGATTACATAACTCGAATAAAGAAATATTTGCTTTAGTTTTCTTAATGTCTTTCGCAATATCATACCCCATGTCATATTCTACTGAACCTTTCTTAGTATTTTTCTGTTTATTTTGCCAAGGTCTTCAGAGGTTTGTTAACTACTGGATTTGTCTCTTTTATGTTTTCCGGATTATACTTAGGTTGCGTTTGAGTAGTGCTGATAATTTTCTTCATGGTTTCTTTTAACTTCTGTGTTCTAGGCAACACTAAACTTTGATCCATCATCGCTCCTTTACAATTTGTTGTAACATTTAATGACGATACTTGTATTTCTTCAGTCTTCTCTTCTTCGTTCAAACCCAACGTGGGTTCCCAATCCTATAATAACATCGCAATTTCTTCAGGATCATTTGTTTGGTCTTCTTCTACCTCATAGTCTGTCAGTTGGGTGTCTAACAATTGATTCATAACCATAGTCATAGAATTTATCCACCGTGGGAAACTTTTTTCAGAATGATGCTCTTGATGAAAGCACATAAATGGTCCATTCCTACTTCATTAAAATTTAGAACATCATAATTAATTAAAGGCGGTTGAGGCTGTCCACTTTCTTCCCTTTTCTTGTAATAAGGCTTGAATGGCTTTCTAGATGAACTAGCTCCTTTCTCCTTTTCTAGGTCTACTATCTTGTTCAATCATTTTTGTACCATCTTAACCACATTTTCTAACTCATTCGAGTGTTCTTCTTTGGGCCTAGTTAACAACAAAGGTTTTTTACTAGCTTTTGGTTTTACTTCTGGTCCTGAAGTGTGCTTCTCTATACTATCAAGATCATTTCCACCATGTTTGCTTCTTCATAATGTTCTACTAATGTGGGTTTGAATTCCCTTTTCACAAACATTGCTATACATGGGTATAGTGATGTAGTATAATATTCTACCAAAGATTCTTCAGCTAGTTTTGTTGCAGCACTAAAACTATTTAAAAAAGTAGTAAACCTTTGATTGAAATCTTGGACCTTTTCTTTCTTTTCCATCCTCATAAATGGTAACTCTTTCATAAGGGTAGCTACAGTTTTTTTATTACCGAATTTACTTTTAAATACCCTTTCAAAAGTATCCCAATTTGCTATTGAATTAGCTTGTAGACTAAAGAACCATGAAGACGCGTTAGGCTCAGAAGTATACAAAAACAACCTACATACAACATCTTCATGTTCAACATATAAAAGATTCATAGCGAGATAAAAACTTTTCAAATGGTCTTTTGCATAAATGCCTTTTCCGGGATCAAACTTTGGTAACACTCGTTCTGGGTGCTTAGGTAAATCATGCAAAGGCGCAACCATATTAAGTGGTGTTTTGGCTCTCCTTGACGGTTGATTAACAACTGCAACCATAACTTAAGGTGGAGATTGTGGGAAAACTTGAGTTGTAGGAGAATTTGGTCCCAACTGATCAAGAGGTTGAGTGATTTCTTTGATAGATAGATCAACAATTTCTTCCCAATTTTCTACAAGGATCGAATTTTGAGTATAAGTGTCTGCTTTCTTGGAAGCCTGCCATTTTGGTAACGTAGGGATTACTTTCAATCCTCCAAGTTTCTAGACGTAAGATATTGTATGCCTCCAAAAGTGATCAACTTCTTCAAATGGGACAACATACAAAAATTCAGAATCTTCTTCTCCAGAACTTACCCTTTCTTATTCTCTAGATTCAAGAACAAAATCTCCAGGAAACGTGGTTTAAGATGTATTTCCAGCAGAATAATTTCTTACAAACAAATTTCCTCTGCCAGCCATGCATTGGCATCCCTCCTTCTAGTGCCAAATCTGTTGATTCCTGGAAAATATCAGGTACTGACAGTAGGGATTCTCCCCAATGATCATTCCCAATTAGATCGTTAACCATTTGGTGTGGGAAATTCGTCTGGTTAATGGTCTAGAAACCATATATTAAAATGTTTAAATCTTTACCAGTTACAGCCTGATCCACTGTTTATGTAATTTTCTTTTAACAAAAAGAATGAGATGTAGATGCCTAAACTAAATGCACATAATTGATGAACATGAGCCTCACAAGTGATGCGTAGGTTCTTACCTCCCGTATTATCGTTCATGTTTTCTTAATTACTTCTTTAAATATGGATCTAAACAAGTCTATTTCATTCTAATTTATATTAGTCTAATCTATTCTATCCTTGTAGGAAGCAGATTTAAAAGTTAGAGCAATGTACTCTAATTATTCATAATAATCTCACAGATAGCTATTTCAATTTCATATTCACATTTACAGTAAAAAGATTATCAAAGAAAGCTATGACATAATAAAACATCCATTACTCGATTCACGCACACATCTTTATATAGAAAGCAAAATCATTCATAATCGAAGAAATAATTCAACAAAAGTTAGAACGATCTCATAGTTTGTATGGAAACAAAATAGAAGTAATTCCACATTTGATATTCCACACATTCAATGCCAATTCTTGTGCAGTCCTTTCCCATTAAGTAGGTCCTTCTTTATTCACAGAAAAAATGAGTTCTCCTTACAAATTAATCCAGCCTCCTTGTGTCAGTGAAAAGTCCATTTACTCTACTCTCTACCTATAATTATATTACAATAACAATTTGTCCTATAGTGACTCATTGTTGGAGGAGCTAGTCGATAAGCCGACTAATTAGAGATTAGGTCGGCCACATAAGGTCGTGTCGGTTAACCGAACCGACAGGTAGTTATTTGTAACTGTTTGTAAATCATATATATTAGGTTGTTGAGCCATATGAGAACTCGGTTCAGTTCCATGTTTTGTATGGAACCTTTCACTATAGTATAATCTGTTATTCCACATGTGTTCTTGACTCTTGTCTCTGATATGTCTGTATGCTTTTAATGTGTATTATTGGTAACCCTCTGTGATCCGTGAGATTACAACATTAGTTCCATTGCCGGTAGTACATATCTGAGATGAATACAAGCAGATGATATCAGAACAGGATATTAAGGACTGGTGGGAGCATAAGATAGCAAGTTACTTTCAGAATTACACGCAGAGGAACAGATTGACGACTGCTCAAGCAAAGGAAATATTCTTTACCGAAACCCATGAGAAGTTTGTAGAATCGGTACCCCAGATTTTGAAGAAACTTCTGGATGAAAAAGATGGAAGCGACTAAAGACCAACAACTGCTAGAGAAACTTATTCGAGGGGGAAGAACAAACCTGTCGGAGTGGTTTGAAAAGATCATTGACGAATTCTACGAGGAGCAAGCTATAGAAGAAAAAACTTCGATAGAAACCATTCAGAAGAAATTATATATAGACCTTACTGAGTAGTTCCTGTTCTCCTTACCGACCTTGTTGTTCAAATTCCTGATAGAAAAAGGAGTGGGTCATATCGTCGAACCTCGTCCATCACTACGTGAACCACCACAAAATTCCAACTAGGCGGAGAAACAAAAGAAGTGGGAGAAATTCATTGCCAAAAGGGAATGGAAATATTTCCTAAGCAAGTAAACAGAACTATCCAAGCTTTCTAAAGCATCGGGTAGGCCATGGGGGGGTAGCTGGTCGTATGTTGGGGTAAAGTGAATAGGATTCTAGTTGACTAACAAGAGATACCACCACCAGCGATGAAAAGTTAACCTAAGCAGGAAATTGAACGGAAAGTGACACATAAAGGTACGACGGATTTACAGAAAACAGAAAGAGAGAAGAGGCTGAAAAGAAGGGAAGGAAGAAGAGAAAGAGCTATAGCACTGCAAAGAGGAATGAGTACTAGGGTGATAGACCAAGAAAGAAATCTTCCAGATTCAGGTCATGACCGACAAGAAGAAGGCATGGAGGAAGAGGCATCACCCATGGAAGAAGATTTGTGGATAGAGCAGCGTGAAGCTCTCCAAATAGAAGTTCCCCAAGAGGTAAGACCTCTATCTCCAATGAATCCGAGTACCAGAATGCAAGCCATTGTCGAACAAGATTTAAGACTAAGAGCTGGTGAGTTTGGTATATGGAGCCGACTAGACGACGAAGTAAATGATGATAATCATTTAGTGATCCGTCGACCAGAGGAAGGAAATTGGGTCACACTTCAAGCGTACCCTTCCAACCGAAGTATCCAATTACTTCACCCAACACATGAAGGAGCACCCCCCCTGCCAAATACAGCTTTGGAGAATACAGAAAAGTCAGACCTGTAGACAAATAATTGCAGTTGGACATCGATAGGAGAAGTCGACCCCAACCGACTGCTTGTTGGAGAAGAAACGAGAAACAAAACAACTGACGGGAACTAGAGTTTTGTCGACAACAGTTCTGCAAAAAGAAATAAGCAAAAAATCCCACTACCCCCACCACCACCCCCACCGCCGCCACCTCCTGAAGAAGACAGTGACAGCGAATCCGACATGGGTCACGGGTCAGCGCATATCCCTCTATATGAGGGCGACGAAGATCCTAGATGACATTGGTTCGTCTGTGAGTCGACATGGTAGGAAAACTAGGTCACAAATGAAGATAGATAGATAGATGGCGTAGTTCGCTGATGCCTTAAGGAAAAGAGCACTAACATGGTATATGACCTTTTCTAAAAGAACCCCTCAAGCAACTGAAGCAAAAATCAAAGCGCAATTTTTGTCGTTCTTTAAAACTCCAGATGCAAAACATCTAGCAGCTAAGAAATTGAAAACAACATCACAAAAGCCAGCAGAATTTGTCCGCGACTACGACAAACGCTGGAAATACCTCCTTAGCCAATTGGATTATGTAATTGATGAGCAACTATTAATCCAGTGGTTCCTTGTAGGTCTATCACAGAAAATTTGGCGGCACATATGCCTGGAGATGTTCAAAACATATGAAGATGCGCTTACTAAAGCCCTACAAGTAGAGATGGATGAAGACTTCCTAGCATATCCCAGAGATACTAGACTAGAAGAACAACTTGATATTATGCAGAAATTATTAAAAGAGCTAAACCTTAAGAGACAGGACGTCTGGTGCATGAAATGATCAATGACTAGACATTCAAAAGATAATTGTCGATAGGACATCAACCGATAGGATGTTCGATTTGTGCAAAAAAAGTGTTTTTGCGACATCTGCCAAGAACATGGAGAACACACAACAAAATATTGCCCGTTTAACATGAAAAATGGTAAAGCATCTTGGTGTGCTATCTGTGAAGTGAAAAGTCATGCTACGACCGACTGTCACCTAAACTTAAAAAACCGCAAAACTACCAGGCAGTTTACCAGACAAACGCAGTCGTGTAGAACAATGATCAGCGAAACCATGTGCAAAATGCTCAGAATAATCAAAGGTACGAAGGTTGTCGATAGGAGTGCTGGTTCGACAACCGACGTGGAGGATATGGAGGTCAAGGTCAATTCTTTGGGAATCGTGACAACCAACCACGTCGACCCATCCAATGTTTCATGTGCTACAAAGAAGGACATCGATATGCAGATTGTCCATACAAGGACATAACTGACTTAAAATTCTGTACTAGCTGTGGAGTAGGGGATCACTCATTAGAGGATTGCCCTACTATGCTTGAAAAAATAAATAAAAAGAAAAATGTTAATGTCTTGTTGTGCATGCAAAAACATGATATAATCAATACAAAGAATCTGCATATAGTAACCTGACAAGGGACAAAAATTATGAATGATAATCCACAAATAAGAAAAATAAAATAAAAGAATGATTATCCTAACCCAGCTAAACAAAAACAACTATATAAAGACGCATTGAATATATTTAAAGAATTTGCTCCACAAGAAGAAGCTGATGATAATCGACAAAGCATAGTTAAAGAACTAATACGTTTAGTACAAACTGATAAAATGATGTCTCAATTCATTGACCTATTGTATAAAATAAAACACAACAACAATACAGAAAAACAAACAAAAAATATCTGCAGTCTAAACCAGAAGGACAAAAGTGATGTCGACCCACTTGTCGACCTAGAAATTGAAGGATACCATGTTCGACAAGTTGTGCTTGACTTCGAATTACAAGTAAACATTATGAATTGCGACACTTGGGAACAATTGGGTAGACCTCGACTATACGAGTCAGGAATATACCTAAAATTAGCCGACCAAGGTCTAATTGAACCTATTGGAGTTTGGAGAGATGTCGACACGACCATAAAAGGAATATCGACAAAAGTCGACTTCGAAATTATTGACCCTAAGGAAGGATCCAGTTCCTTCCCAGCGTTAGTAGGTCGGCCTTATGGAAGAACAATGAAAGCATCGATATCCTTAGACAAGGAAAGAATAAAACTAAAAGGGAATGGACAAAAAGTCATAGTACCTATCCATCCATCCCAAGGAGAACCTTGGATAGAACCTATAGATGAAGAAGTCGACATCCGACAACTATATTAGATACAAAACAATGAAGACTGCACATAACCTAATATCTATGGTGAACTTTACTTAGGCAATCAGGATTCAGTAGGATACAATTTAGACGTAGAGTTATATGATTGGGAAGTCAAGAACTATGAAACACAAGCAAGAGGTTGCTATACCATTCAAAAAGTGCAGAAAAAACTAGTCCAACAATGCTTCTTGGTGTCTATCATCCCAAAAATATTTGAAAAGAAAACTAGGGAATATCCTACCCTAAAACCAACAAATGTAAGTATTACATAAATCCCAAGGTACAAAGAAAGAGCATCACCAGTCATGCATATAGAACAAGTATCCAAAAATATTGGTGAACATGGCCGACTACAAAGCTTAGTGGAAACCTTCACAGGACAAGCTGCTAGATGGTGGGATACCCATCAATCAAGATTGCAGACATGGACAACAACTTCAACCTACTTCATAGAAAGATTTGGAGGAAAAAAGTTAACCAATCAAGCCCAAATACCTATGTTCATCCAAGGGCAGGATCCAGAATACCACATAAGAACATGTGAAAAAGAATGGAAAAGACTTGGGTATAAGGATGAACATACATGGCCACACCTGTTTCCATCAACACTATCTAACTTACAAAACAAATGGTACAAAATGGAAGAAGCTTGAGGTGAAACATTCCTATGGCATGAACTAAGAGATAATTTTATCAAAGACTTCAGCGTTATACCACAAAATGAAAACTTAGTCGAAACTGCAAAACAAATCAAGGCATTTATAGAACCGACTGAGAACAAAACCCTAAAATACGACCAACCGACAATAAACTGCAATAACATACAAACAAAGACAACACCACAATGGACAAGGCTACAAATAGAAAATGAAAATCCAGAAGGAAAAATCTTTTAATGGAAATCATACCATTCAGAAACAACAAAACCAATTCGCACAGTGCTCAAAGTTGAGACAGTCGAAGACACCGACCAAATGACTGCATCCGACTTTCCTGCCACATTTTCACAGTTTAAAGAAGGGAACATACCAATCAATGAAGCCAAAGCACCAGAATGGTTAGATACTAAAATCAAAACTAAAGAATTCGACATCTCAAATGATGATCGACAAAAAATTGCAAAAATTGTAGACTACTGGAATGAAGAACAAACAATAGAAATAGTAAACTTACTAAAAGAATTTCAGGATGTCTTTGCCAAAGACTACAAATATCTCAAAGGTATAGTCCATGAAACGGGTGAAATGACGATCGACATCAAACCTGATGTCTGACCTGTAAAGAAAAGACCATATAAATTGGCTCATAAGTACAAAGAGATAGTCAAGAAAGAGATTGATAATATGCTTGCAGCAGGAATTATCTACCCTATTGACCAATCAGAATGGGCAAGTCCAATGGTTGTTCAACCAAAGAAACACGATCCAACCACGCTAAGGATCTGTGTGGACTTCATAGACCTCAATAAAGTTACATTAACATACCCATTTCCAACTCCTTATGCAGATGAAATCTTAAATGAGGTTGCAGGACATGAATGCTACTCGTTCACAGATGGATTCTTAGGTTATAACCAAGTACCAATAGGCAAAGAAGATCAGAAAAAGACAACATTCGTATGTGAATTTGGCTCATTTGCTTACAGGGTTATGCCTTTTGGATTAAAAAACGCACTTGTAGTATTATCAAGAATTGTGGTCAAAACTTTTCAAGAATATATTTACAAAACAATGGTAGTATATTTCGATGATTGGACAATATACTCTATGTTAAAAGATCACTGCAAATGGCTAAAGCTCATGTTGGAATGATGCCGGCAAATCCAGCTAGCTCTGAACATCAATAAGTGCATATTTATGACCCCTATAGGGATACTATTAGGACACATTGTTTGCAAAGAAGACATTAAGGTCGACTTTGCAAAAATAAAAATTATCCTCGACTTAAAACCACCGGTGAACCCAAAACAAGTCAGGGTACTACTTGGTCATACGTGATATTATAGGAAATTCATAAGATACTATTCAGATATGACCTATCCACTGGAAGAACTGCTAAGAGAAGATCATGAGTTTGACTGGACAGAGGAATGCAACATATCATTTGAAACACTAAAAAGGAAGCTAGTCGAAGCACCGATTCTAAGATTTCCAAACTGGTCGACCAAATTCCATGCACACATCGATGCATTAGGCCTAGCAATAGGAGCAATCCTAACTCAACCAGGGGACGATGGAATGGACTACCCTATAGTTTACAGTAGCAGAAAATTAAATAAAGTAGAAAGAAACTACTCAACAACGGAGAGAGAAGCATTAGGAATGGTCTTCGCACTACAGAAGTATCGACATTACCTACTAGCCAATCCGTTTATCTTTTATACCGACCACCAAGCACTAAAATACCTCGTAAATAAACCCTTACACCATGGGAGAATTTGTCGATGGATACTTCTATTCCAAGAATTTGAATTCGAAGTCGTTGTCAGACTAGGAAAGTTAAATGTCGGACCCGACCACTTATCACGAATTGACACAGGAGAGGAACCGACAGGAGTCGAAGAGGACCTACCGGATGCACATTTATTTCGAATAGAAGCAATTCCGACAGAATTAGAGGAAATAGCTTAGTTCTTAGAAGATGGACAAGCACCAGAAGGCATGAGTACGAAGAAGAAACAAATATTAGCCATGAAAGCTCCACCATATAGCCTCATAAATGGATTCTTATATAAGATGGGCCTGGATGACATCCTCAGAAGATGTGTACTAGAACATGAAAGAAATAATATTATGTATGAAGCACATTATGGACCGGCGGGAGGACATTTTCAAGTAGACTCAACTGCCAAGAAAATCCAATAGTCAGGGTTATGGTGGTCGACACTTCACAAAGACCGTAAAAAGTTTATGAACCAATGTGACAGATGTCAACAACTCAGTTGACCTCTGCCTAGTATAGAAATTCCCTTAATATCAGTAAACCCAAGTTTGACATTTGAAATTTGGGCCATCGACTTCATAGGACCATTCCCCATACCAGCAAAAAGAACAGGTTGCAAAGTACATAATAACTGCAGTAGAGTATGTAACCAAGTGGACAGAAGCAGAACCAGTCGACACATGTTCCAGTGAGATAACTGCTAAATTTATCTATGAAAATATCATTACCAGGTTTGGATGTCTAATAACCCTAATCAGCGCCAAGGGTCACACTTTATTAATAAAACCATTAAGACATTAATAGATCAGTTCCAAATTGACCACCAACGTAGTACAACTTATCACCCTCAGTCGAATGGACCAATTGAGGCATTCAACAAAACATTAACAAAAGGCCTAACAAAAATCTGTGACACCGAAAAAGATGACTGGGACGAGAAGATACCTGCAGTACTAGGGGCTTACAGAACATCATACAAGCGTTCGACAGACCAAACACCGTTCTGACTAGTCTATGGACAAGAAGCAGTTGTTCCACTACATTTTCGACAACAAACACCTATTATAGTAGAAATTTTACATGTCGATGTTGAACAGGGAAGGAAGGACCGATTGATGCAATTAAGCAAGCTTGAAGAACACCGACTGATCACTTTAAAACACCAAGAAATTCAAAAACAACAATAGAAGACATGGCACGATCATAATATCAAAAACAAAAACTTGTCGGTAGGGGACCTTGCCCTACTATACAACAGTCGAGTAAAAGGAAAACCCAAAAATCTACATACAGAATGGATGGGACCCTACGTTGTCAAAGAGATTCATGCCAATGGATCAATCTGACTAAGGACATTACAAGGCATAGTATTTCGAAAACTTGTTAATGGTGCCCTAATAAATCTAAAAAAAAATCTAAAATAAACAAAACAGAACCAACACCCATAAACCAGAATGACATGAAATCAACGCTTCGATAGCTGGCAACACACCCATCAACATACCACCATTGATCGCTCACATGATCGACATTGACCAACAACCCAGAAGGTCACATGACACCTTCATTACTACGAGTGCCAAAATCAAATCACCATTAACGCAAACTCAAGTGACTGCGTTGGACCATCGCTTCTGCCATTAATACACCCATCGACAGAATCGTCAAATGCCCCACCTATAAATACCAGACCAGAAAAGGATCACTTACAGTATTTTGAACAGAGAGAGCAACTTAGCAAACAGAAAACTGAGAACCGAGAATCCCTAAGTAAAGTCAAACAAAAAACCGACAAAATGGAACCAAAACAAACCAGACTCGCAGTAAAGACTAAGGAACTACAAATTGTTGAAACTCCACTACTGAGGAGCTTAAGAAACATAAAGAAAGCCAAGATTCAAGAGACCTCATGGGCGAAGACATGGGCTGAGATCAAGGAATGGGCCTATGTCGACAAGAAACCAACCCAAGCTGTAGAGAAGGTAAACCGCAGTTCTATCATGAACTACATGAACACACTGTTCATGGCAAGTTTTGGAGGTACAAAAGAAATGACAATCAAATTCATTATAAGCCAATACCACAATGGCAGATTCTACTTCGACAGGCCAGTTGAGATCTCTGGCGAAGTGATATATAAACTGATTGGTCTATCCAACCAAGGAGACCCAGTACTAGTCGGCATAAAAGAAGGGCTGGTAGAGCGGCTGACTGGAACACCATCGGGCAAGAACTCCAAAGGGCTAATGATTAGCCAAATACAAGCCCTAATACCACAAATTGTGGCTAAAATCATAGCAACAGGGCTTACACCCACCGGTCGGGGAATTGACCTAAAATTGGACATGCTGGAGGCAGTGGATACGATTGCTGACATGGGAAAAGTCTACAGATGGGTTGAGTATGTCGCCGACATGCTCAAAGGCATATGTGAGAAATGCCAGGAGTCGGGAGGGATTATAAGGTTCCCGTCCCTTATAATATGGATATAAATGTACTAGTTGTGCTCAATCGGGGACAAGCAATTCCAACAACCCACAAAATACCATATGTGGAGGTTCAAACCATTTGCCCAGATTGGAACACTGAAGGAACTGGCAAACGACAAGGTACTGTTGTCAAACTGGTTCCAACAACTCAAACTTTAGACAACCAGATGGAGGGTGCCCCAGAACATCCGACGAAGTCTGCCCAAAACCGCGCACATACAGCTGGAACTTGACCATACTATGGTGTGGTATATGCAGGGTGCTAAGGCAATAGCAAAGACTCTCGACTACTATCCAACAGTTGAAGAGATCTTTCGTGAGCTAGCTCGACAGTCTGGCACAAAACTGTCGATACCAACAAAATCCAAGGAAGCAACCTTAGCAATAGAAGAACCACTCACCGACCAAGAAAAAGAAGAAGATTATGAACTCCAACTACACATCAGCACCTTCGTGTCGAAGGAAACACTAGTAGAGGATACCAACCGACTGCAAATCACAATCATACCGTCGACAGCCCAAAGGGAAGGGACACAGACAGAACAGCAAGTATCCATTCCAGCTGAGAAAAGTGTTAGCCCAGCGCAACAATAAGAGGAAGGGGATGAACTGGGATATATTGAGTCCGACAACCCCGAGTACAAAATAACAAAAGAAAAAATAAAAAATATAGCAAAGGAGATAGCAGTAGTAAGGAAGAAAGCCACGGAGACAAAAGGAAAGGGGAAGCGCAAGCTGATTCTTTCCGACTCAAAGGATGAAGAGGAACTGTTAGCTACCGCGGTCGACATCATCGAAGACACCGTGGCAAACAAAGTTTCGGTCGAGGCACAGTTCAAGAAATTTGTTGAAGGAGGAGCACGACAAGGTTGGACAAAGAAGGCAAAAAGTACACATAACTCGATGACCAAAAATGTTGTCGACCTAGTATCAACACCTCCACTCCCGTCTCCCTCAAATTACACAGGAAGAAATTCCAAATCTTCCTTCCATAAGCCCAGTTGACATATGAAAGAATGCTATGCCGAAAACCGTGAAGGAGAGGTTCAACCGAGACAAAGACTTCCAGGCATACATTGAAAAACTGCCTGAGTTGCTTACCTCTGTACAGAAGATCACCACCAAGTGCCCTCTGTTTGAAGCTGGTGGATCAAGATAGCTTGCTCCTTTACAACCTGGCCAAATACCCCAGAATCCAAGGACTTTGGGAGTTTTGCAATCAACATTTGTGAGGAACCCCAACAAGATAGCTCAAGTTGTCGTAATTCGAACCTCATCCTTCACCCCAACTGACATCGCACCCCCTCCACCAGCCAATGAACCAACCGGAAATAAGGAAGAAGAGAACATGGTAGAAATCAATCGAGAAATCAGCGACTTGTTCTATGACATCCTGGAGGGTTCAACCCCACAAATTGAGAACCCGACATCTGACCACATCCCCACCCCACCAATCACACCCGACCATTCACCATCACCACCACCCCCAACCCCGAACCTGCAACCGAACCATCTGCACCTGAACCACCTTTCCCCCAACCATCAGTACCAACAACATATGTATCTGAACCCTCTGCACAAAATCCATTAGATACACGCCCAGTTGCAGAACTCATCCCGCAAACCAAACCAGAAGTCCCCCTATCCATTGCATGGTAGCAACTAGACAATCTACTGCCGAAAAATCAACCACGGGAAAATCTGACTCTTACAGGTGCATAAGTACAGCAGCAAGTAGAGCAAAAGCATAAGAGGAAGAGGGACAGAAAGAAGAGGGACCATCAATCACAAGCGGTAATGGTCCACATTAGCCAACTTGGGTTGACCACTGCAGTCGACGCAACAAAGTTGAAGGATGGAGAGTTGGGACAACTCTTGGAAACCCTGGCTATCGAAGTAAAAACAAGAATCCAGACTAGATGTAAGGAGCTCGATGACAATGAAAGAGAACAAGTTGAGTTCCTAATAAAATGCAGAGACCTAGCACAATCTGTGATACTAGGATCAACAGAGGTCGACACCGACAAGCCACTAGAAAAATCCTATCAGCTATTTGAAAGCGTGGTGTCGACACTACAGATATAGATGCAAAACACAAGAGAAGAGCAAAAAGAAGAAACAACTTGACTACTGATGCTGCAGCACACAACCTTCTCCGAAGCTTACAAAGTGCTTCAAGATCACATAGAGGAGTCTGTCATAACAAAAGGGGTACTACGAGACTGGCCTTCTTGTTACGGGCAAGTCTTCCAGCAGACCCGACAGACTAGACAAGAAATTCAAGCACTAGATAAAAGAAAGAGCACGGAACAAGCATTGAGAAGCATGATCGAAGATCAAATCATGCTCGAAACAACCAAACTACAGAAGCTCAAGCGACATGCACACCAGTGGGTGCAGTAGGAAATCCCAAGATTGGACAAATTAGACACCATCTGTCCACAAATGAAAAGACTTCTGGAGATGGCAGAAGAGAAATACTAGTTTATGGGTCCCAACATGGAAAGGATATCAGACCTTTCCATTCAGGAGAAGATATTGACACTATCAAGCCTTACAACATTAACGATCGACATCCAGAAAGTACTGCAAAATCTGCCGGCCATGACAACAAAAGCAATTGTGGAAGTCTGTGTATAGAAATGACCAACTATCCGACTTCATAGCCCATGAAATTCAAACAAAGAAATAAACTACTTTAGAGAGGCAATGTATTTTTGAGTACCTCCCTTGTTTCTTCGGGATGAAGAACAGTTTTGTTCATGGGGGAGATGTTGGAGGAGCTAGTCGATAAGCCAACTAAGTTGATAAGCCAACTAATTAGAGATTAGGTTGGCCACATAAGGTCGTGTCGGTTAACCAAACCGACAGGTAGTTATTTGTAATTGTTTGTAAATCATATATATTAGGCTATTGAGCCAGATGAGAACTCGGTTCAGTTCCATGTTTTGTATGGACCCTTTCACTATAATATAATCTGTTATTCCACATATGTGTTCTTGACTCTTGTCTATGATATGTCTGTATGCTTTTAATGTGTATTATTGGTAACCCTCTGTGATCCGTGATATTACAAAACTCATCGACTTCCCTAACCCTCAGAATTCAAAAAATTCGTCTTCTGGTGACCTATATTAGAAAAATGACAAAATACATAAAAGACAAAAATTTTAAGTGGGCCTTGCCAAGCTTGAAATATATTCTCCCCATGCATTTCTTCTGTGATAGTCTTGTAATTTATTGGATCCAACATTTGCATAGTCACTTCGTGCATGCCCAACTGTATCTCCACGCATGTCACTTTTTCTGGGGGGATCTGTACACGTATGCCAAAATGTGATTTTTGACAAAAGCCTACGCAACCAAAGTTTTAACATCTTCCTTGTTGACAACTTCCATTTTATGAATGTGACGTACATCCTCTTGTAGTCTATCCTGTAGATGCGCCATATGCTGGTCTTTGTCTGGAAGATCAGTGATCTTTGTTTCCAAAGAAAGCTTGCATTTCTCATAGAATCGACGTATCTTTTTATAGAACTCATCACATTTTTCCAAAGTTTTGTTAATTTAATTGTTCAACATTACAGAAGCTTTCCTGCAAAACTTCAGGAGTGCCATTTCTATTTTTATGCCTCCTGTTGTTTTATGCGGCATATGTTCTGGAAACTTGGAGTTGGCCTCTATCCAAGTCAGCTGGATTTGAACCTTTTCTCCGACTTCTATTAGTCTTCTTCTAAAATTTAGCGTCTCTACTGCAATTTCCTTTAATCTAGTCACTATCATCTTTACCTTATAAATTTCACTCGAGATGTTAACTTGAATTGGTGCATCTTCCTTCGGATGTTGTAGGCTTGGTCATAGAACAGAGTGATGTCTTGTTTTCTTTCATTAGCCATCTTAAGATGATTCTCTAGAGATCCCTTATATGCCATCAACTCTTCCACTTGGGTTTTTAATCCCCCCACTTGTTGGCTCACCGTGGATTCCCTTGATTCTAGTTCTAAAATCTTGGCTTCAAAATCCCTTTTCTCTCCCTCCATAATGATTACCTGCACCTCCAATGCATCATTTTTTGTCTCCAATGCTTGGTATTCCCTTTGGAGTCTTTCTTTTTCTTAGAGGATAGCATCATGCTTTCTTTTTAGTTCTATGCTATTGGTAGGGGTTTTGGTAAGTGAGTTGCGCAACATCGCGGCAGCTGTGATCCCTTATATGCCATCAACTCTTGCACTTGGGTTTTTAATCCCCCCACTTGTTGGCTCGCCGTGGATTCCCTTGATTCTAGTTCTAAAATCCTGGCTTCAAAATCCCTTTTCTTTCCCTCCATAATGATTACCTGCACCTCCAATGCATCATTTTTTGTCTCCAATGCTTGGTATTCCCTTTGGAGTCTTTCTTTTTCTTAGAGGATATCATCATGCTTTCTTTTTAGTTCTATGCTGTTGGCAGGGGTTTTGGTAAGTGAGTTGCGCAGCATTGCGGCAGCTGTGATCCCTTATATGCCATCAACTCTTCCACTTGGGTTTTTAATCCCCCCACTTGTTGGCTCGCCGTGGATTCCCTTGATTCTAGTTCTAAAATCCTGGCTTCAAAATCCCTTTTCTCCCCCTCCATAATGATTACCTGCACCCCCAATGCATCATTTTTTGTCTCCAATGCTTGGTATTCCCTTTGGAGTCTTTCTTTTTCTTAGAGGATAGCATCATGCTTTCTTTTTAGTTCTATGCTGTTGGCAGGGGTTTTGGTAAGTGAGTTGCGCAACATCGTGGCAGCTGTGCAACCTCATGCGGTACCGCGCAAGGTCAGATTAGAACGATGGGCGGAAGAATAACCGTTTTGAATATTTTATATGTTATTTGACCAAGTTTTGTTGTAATAGGTCATTAGCGGTTATAATTTAGTTAGAAGTGGACCCTCAATGTAATGGCGCAAGCCTATTTATAGATCTAGTTTTGCAAATAGAGATATGATAGAAAGAGTTACTGACTAAGACTAGGAGAATCGCATTAGAGGATAATTGAGATATAATATCTAGCACGATTTGGTTTTGTGAAGAATTTCTTGGGTATCTGTACTTGATCTGGGTTTTTCATGATTTATGTAGTCTCCAGTTTTGGAGAAGAATTGTGTAATGTGGTTCCTTTGCGCAAGATCAATATGATATGGTGATTGTGGCAAAAATCTTGTCTGTTATTGTTGTTGCGATCTGATCTGTTATGATGTTGCGATCTTGTCTATTATGATGCTGCAACCTGTTATGTTATGATGTTGCTTTGGTATGATGTTGGTGTGGTTTAGCCTTCTTCTATTATATCGATGCGATCTATTTTTCTACTACTGTTTGTTGCGCTATGAGTAGATATGTTTCATGGACAATGCTACGATATTGTGACAACTGTGTAATGATATAATGATAGCATACGTTATGAATACCCTCTGCGAGTGAAGAAATAGTGTAAGGTCGACTACAAGATCTGGATCTGGCAGTTATGGTGTCCTTTCGTTGGATCCCCATGTCCTCCATCACCACTGCCAGAAACTTGGTTTCGACAGCTCTCCGTTGAATGCCTCAGGTGAGACCTCGTCTGCTTCGCAGACGTTGCTGGGTAGGGTAAAACCTGCTTGGGATGGTGCCCATGGAGACTGCGCTAGTTGGGCGTCGATAGAGTGGGAACCCCTGTCGACGAGGCTTTGTTGGTGGGTTTCTCCAACAATTAGTTCCGTTGTCAGGACCTGAGTTGTTGTTAAGAGGAGGATATGTTTTGGCATCCAACTCAACTGTATATCAAAGGATGGTTTGATCTAAAGTTGTGGGAGTTTACCGAAGCTGAAAATTAGAATCCGAAGTTGTCGAAGGGCCATTGGATGGACAGGCATATCCACGACGGTCCTCATGAATGGTTCTTTTGTGAATTTCCTGTCCTCTTGCATCAATGGCTAGTAAAGTTCACTAAGAAGAAGACAAACTTTCAAGGAGGAGAGCCGACATCCTGGACCCCAGAATTGATCCAGGAGTTACAGGAAACCAATAATAGGGCATTGCAGGCAGTTGAAGTGTGGTTGGATAGTATCTTAGAAGGACACATCACCGAGTTTGCAGTCGACACTAATAAGTCCTTTTGCGAAGCAGAAAGAGAGTTCTTCAATGGACCTCAAGGAAGGTTCTTGTTGTCACTACAGCTGGCCATTAAGCAACTAGTCTATGAAAAAGGTATTTTGAAGATGGACCAAGAGTAGTGGAACTCTGGTGTGTAGAGGATGTAGGCACCGCGATGAAAGGGGGGAGATGCATGAAAAGGTAAGGGGTAGATGAGCATGAGTTATGGTGAGAATGTGAAGGTTGTCGAGGAAACAAGTGGTTGTACAAGGGAAGGAGCAAGGTTTCAAGAGAAGAGGCAGAGGATAGGAGAAGGTCCTGCTGCGATCAAAGTGCAATACCGTGAAGAACAACCACATGGGATGAAGTGACCTTTTTGTGACGATGAGGACGACCAGGCCCAGGTTACACCCGGAAGGACAACAAGATCGAACCCCAGCAGTAACGTGCCCACACATCAACGCACTACTCCACCACAAGGGAACAATACACACTCTGCGTCAACTTGCTCGATGTGTCAGCAACAATCTAGTAATAGAGCACCAGTGGGAGGAAGAAGGCCCAGAATGGCGGGCGATGAAATGAAGTTACCAATATTCAATGGGAATGGCACTGATGATCCAGAGCAGTACTGGTTCTTATGTGAGGCGATCTGGACCGCCCGACAAACTGTCGATGATGATGTTAATAAAATTCAGCAAACCACTACTCTAAGGGGATGTGCACTGGAATGGTTAATGAGATTCACGCAGATCCCTTAGGGAGGTATCGCAAAGACCTTGGATGAGATCCAAACAGGGTTATTTGAAGAATTTAAGAAACCAAAATCTGAGGCTTAATATATTACTGAATTGAAGGAGATCAAACAGTTCCCCAATGAGATGATTTGGGACTTTGATCAATAGTTTAAGACATTGATGGCTTGGGTCAGTTTTCAGATGAGCGATGTTCAAACACAAGGAATGGTTCATCGCCGCGATTTTCTCGCATTTCAGACAGCCATTAATGCCGTAAAAGATTGCGACACAGAGCGAGGCTCTGGAGACCGTGATGAAATTAGAGGCATCACCATTAGGAGAATCTGCGATTGGAATGAACCAGATTCAAGCTCAGTTGGCCAATTTGATGGTCCAACTACAAGATATCAAAAAGGTCAAGGAAGATCATGATGATCTTTGGTGCACTCGTTGCCATGCAGGCGGACATACCAGGGACACCTGTCCGACGTTTTGAAATTATTTGTTGTTAGGAGCCCCGAATTCGTTGAGCTACATTGGTGTACCATGGTGTCGCATATGTCAGGTCTATGGGCATCTACATGAGAACTATGATTACATGCAGAAGATGGTTACCAAGGCAGAAAATTTGTACTGTACATTTTGTTGGTTAGTTGGACATGACGACAAAAAATGCCGCGCTTATAATTTGCTCGAGGAAAGGATGTACGATTCATACTTTGTGAAAGTTGAGGACCCACAGATAGTGAAAACACAACAACAAGCAATACAACTAGCAACACAAGTGCCATATACACCACCACCTCCATTATAGTTTGTCCCTGCGCAACTGCAACAACAGTTTATAGCACAGTCACAGTTTGCATCTCAGCCACAAATGGTGGTACAACCACAGTATAATCAGGCACCGCGACTACAGTATAATCAACCATAGTATGTTCAATCCGTGCACTATGTCCAACAACAACCAAATCCGCCATAGTAAAAGATGGCCCAACCATAGTTTTAGCAAGGTGGAGTCCGAGGAGGCTTCCGCCGAGGGTTTAGAGGTCGAGGAGGAGGATTTGGTCGAGGACGAGGACGAGGTCATGAATCAATCTAGTGTTACACCTGTGGGGTATTTGGGCATTATCAGAGGGAGTGCCCTCATGAGCAGTGTACATACTGTGCATCCAGTGATCATAATGTTAAAAGATGCCCTCAGTTGATTGCAAAATGACAGGAAATAAATATTCCTCAGTTACAGAACGTGCAGAATTAGAATTAGCCTGCATTCCAAGTACAGAACCAACCGATAATGCAGAACCAGGTCCCACTGTAGACTCAGACGCAGAACCCACCTCAGACACAAAACCAACTGATGACTCAACCATTAAATTAGAACCGGCCTTTGAACTTAAATCAAGGATCGACAGTTGCCACTATTAAGGCCGAGCCACGGATGAAAGATGTCGACGTTGGGATTATCACTCGCGCTGGTGTGACAACTGGAGATGATGGCCCACGGCTGCAAGTTCGGCTCGCTGGTAAGAAAAGGGTCGCATTTGATATTGTGACAGAGAAGGATACCTTCTTTGACACAAAGAATGAAATCGGGTGAAATCCGGGTAAGTTACCAATTGTTGATATGACATTTTCTTTCGATCCATCTGTAGAGGCAGGACCATCGTAGCAGCATGGTACCTTGCGGAAGTTTTTTGAAAGTTATCTATCACTGGCAAGGGACTCTAACGCCCTTGTCGAGCTTGAGACATTATTGCACCACTCGGATAAGACAGTGAAGGATTCTGCTGTGAATTCCTTGCAAAAAAGGAAGACAGACAAGGAGATGAGGATGAATATCCAGATTGGAGATTATGAGGTTGACTCGGTCATTCTGGATCTTGGATCAGATGTAAACATTCTGACCAAGAAAACCTGGCAGTTGATGGGAAAGCCAACATTGGGATGGTCACCGGTATAGCCGCGACCAGCAAACCAGGTGAAGGTTCAGCCCATTGGTCGTGTTTCAAACTTGGTTGTCGACATTGAAGGTATGAAAACACATGCTGACTTTGATGTGATAGAAGTTGTAGAAGATGGTGGTTCCTATCTCGCGCTGCTAGGGATTGGATGTGCTAATGATAGCATGGCAGTTATCAACTTCAAAAAATGAGTTATGACATTTGAAAACCAGGATATCAGGGTCATTGCTCCTATGGACCCTCAAGAAGGATGGCGATATATTGAACCTGTAAAGGATGAAGTCGAGAGAAGTTGGGATCATGCTTATAACATCTTTGAGGACTATATCCATCCTACTATCGATGGTGAACTTGGATGGTGCAACGCAAGTTCCACGTCCTTCGACTCTAAAGATGCTCTAGAAAATTAGCAGAATCGGTTACATGAGGTATCATTCAAGAAATGCAGGTTGATTACACAGTCTCTCGGACATGTTGCAACTGAGACTGTCGAGTTGCCCATTTATGAAGGATTACTGGGACTATCAGAAATCTTTCAGGAATTTGAAGAGAAAGTTTTTAAACTGCAAAGGATACTGTCTCTTGATGTAGCACTGAAGGCTACTCCAGCTCGATGGTGGTCGACACACAAACAGATGATCCATGACTGGGAACAGTGCTGCAGATTGATGATGGTCCAATTTGGTGATGTAGAGGTCTATCATGCTGGGAGATATGATGGATGGAATGATCCCACTAGTCATTTAATTGAGTGTCATACTTTATGAGCATCGTGACATAGGGATGAATGGGTCCACGCTTTCGTCCACACTCTAGAAGAACTACCAAGATCCTGGTATGTGGCGGCAGAGTTGCGTAGGACTATCACTACTTGGGAAGAGTTGTCTGTTTGTTTTAAGCAGACGTTTAGTTTTCAGGACATCAACCTAGTGGTATGCAATGCTTTACAAATCATCTGTGACGTCGTACTCAAGGTCACCCTTATCGCTTATCCAGTTGATCCACATGTGCAATGTTCAATCTAGTCCATGAGGGCCTGTTACAACTTGTCAGGGGAACCTGAAGATGACGATGAGTTGTGGAATGTTAATATTCCAGATTCCGAAGGAAGCCATGATGTCGGAGCCCCCGACATATCGACGAACTCGATAAATCAGCCGCTAAATATCCGGAAAGTTAACATTGGGTCGGCGGAGAACCCGAAATTTGCCAATGTGGGAGACTACTGGGACGAGGAGACCATGGCTAGGATCACAGACCTGCTACATGAATTCCAAGACCTTTTTTTGACACGGTTTTTAGAGATGAAGGGAATTTTAGGAGACTAGGGGAGATGAAAATCATGTTGAAACCAGATGCCAAACTGGTGCTGGCTTCCACCAATAGGTTGCGAAGGATTGATAGAAGGCGTGGCATGATCGCCACATTAAGAAAAAGCAATTTGTTATAGGAGATTTGGTGCTATTATACGATAGTAAGTTCATCAAGCATCCCGGTAAGTTACAAATGCGCTGGTTAGGTCCATATCTTGTTCATTCCATTACTTCTAGTGGTGCAGTTCAACTACAATGATTAGATGGTGCAGTCTTGCCGACGCTTGTCAATGGGAGTCGCTTAAATCCCTACAGGTCGGGGCCGACGATGCTCACCACTTGAGACGCTAAAAAAATAAAAAAAAATAAAAAAATGAAGATTTTAGTTCAGAACAACAAGGCAAGCCCTAGGGGAGAGGTTGTGCAAGGTTAAAGTTGTTTGCAATAACTAGTCGACCACTTGCGATAGTTGCAGGGCTATGGGGTGGTCAAATCAAGTAATAAATGTAAGTAGTTAAACCAGTTGGCTAGTGGTGCTTGTTGAAGCGCCCACATTAATGAGTGATCCGACCGTTATAAGAGTGAGATCCTTGACGGATTTGGCATCATTAATACCAGATTTAGCAATAATGGCAAGAATAGATTTGGCAATGATGAAATTTGGATTGGAGATGGCTATAAAACAACATGCGGGATGCGTAAGGATGGCATTGTTCAGTTCAGTGAGCAGAGAGTGTGAAGTAGAGTTGGGATTGTGCAGTGTGGTGAGAACTGTTGCGTGAAATATAGTGTTGTAGTATGGAGTCATTGAGTGCAGTTGAAGGGTTGAGGCGTGAGGCATGCTGAGCGACCTTGATGCCATTGAGATTTCAAGTGAGTACGAGTCCCCGATTTGGCCCACGGTTATTGAAGAAGAGATTATGAGTATGCCAGTTGGTTTGTCGTCCATTCCTAAGCAGAAGTGACAGTATTAGAGGCCCAGCCCCATGCCGTCGTAGAAGAGGCAAACTCGCACCTCAGTGAGAATGCAAGGAGAAGGCACTGCACAGACAGGGCCGTCGAGCTTGGGCATTGTTGAGTCCGCGACACCTTGAGGTGTCTCTGTACATGACATTTTGGACTATGTCGCTCCTACGCGTCTAGGAGCCAAGCCAAGGCAGCTGTCAAAGAATCAGAAGTACCCACCAAAATTGCCGCCACTGTCGGAGGGGATTAAGTGCTCGATCGACATCATCCCTGCGCTCATAAGGTTGAAATTTGAAGACCATGGCCTACTACTACTCAAAGATGTCAGGGATGAGCCCTATGAGTCAATCCCGATGGGGCCTGGTGCTCCAATTCAGTGGATTCCTCAACCGTGGGTGAGTGGGCTAGATTAATCGGGATTGTTGGGGCTCATTAATATGCCTCATTGTGGGGGGTTGAATGAAGCACATGCATGCGTGAAGCAGTTGTTGGCTTGCTTTCATGGAGGGATACTTTGGTTGAACACATTGATCCATGTGACGGTAGATTTGTTTGCAAGCATCATAGGCTTGCTAAAGGCCAGGGAAGATTTGACGCAGTATATCCGTGGGAGAGATATGGACAAAAGCCTTGCCAAGTAGCTGAAGGAGCGCTTTGGTTTATAGCGTGACGGTCATGCTTATCGGTTCAATAACATTAACTCACAAGCGGTGTGCATTGGCGCATAGATTTTGGCAAGCAAATTAGTTCAGGAAAACTGACCAGTACAATGCAATTCAGGTGTTGTTTCCTATGCCCAGAAGTGTGCCGAAGGGGTGCAAATTAATTGGTCTCTGTTTTTGCTAAACCAATTTCTAGAAGACGTGTTGGCTGCTCAGGTTGGGCGGTCATTTTAATATAGTTGGTTTCTGATCCTTATTGTGCTAGTTGCCTAGATGGAATCAGAAGATTACCAACCGATGGTAGTTGATGCGGCAAAGGTGTTCCGGGTTGCACGGTATCAAAACTTGTGGTGGGTCGAAGAACGCAGTTGATAGATGGACTGTTCCATCCAATTTTGGGTGTACTGGGAAGCATTGCAAACCGCGGTCGTTGCCGTTCCCCTTATTCTCTCCTTACACCACGACCAAGTATCAACGGATCCTTTAGTTTTCCATTGGGCCCCATTTGATCTGCATTCATGCACGACGGGACCTCAACAAGCAGTGGTTTCCTTTGCCATACAAAGTCACGATAGAAGAGTTGGATGCCATCATCCAAGAGTGGTCGATGGAGTGGCAAAATCCAGTGAGTCAGGAGGAATTATCTAAAGAACAACCACTGGATGCCCCAGAAGAGCCTGCCCAGAAGGACCTGAGCACTCATGACTCCGACAATGAGTCATCAACAGACCTTAACGATGCAGCGTAGCACATGCGGGAGGAGACTCACACCAAATGGAACTAGGAGTATGAAGTAGGTAGTGGTACCAAGTCGGGGATGGAGGATCAACTGTAGCGGCCTATCAAAGCCATCACTGACTCATCCGCGGATGCGACAAAGGTGATCCAAGAGTTAAACCATGAAGAATTCAGAGTGGTAAGAGATTGATTAGATTCAATTTTTGGCATTATTTCTAGGCAGACATTTCTATGACCCATATTGCAGGACATTCTGTCGATTAGCACTGAGCCCCGGGCCAGGAACGTGCAAGTTCCCCTGACTGCGATCGATGCAAATAATGAGGAAGTTCACCAGTTTCTGAGACCAATCCAGAGCATGGCTTTGGATCTGAACAAGTTGTTCGCTATGGAGTTAGTGGAGTTGCAGAACATTGCCACCCTGGAACTAGAGGAATGATAGGAAGAGATGACTGAGGGCTATGTCCAATCCCAGAGCGTCGCAGAGAAGCTGTAAAAATAGGCCGATGAGTTACATCAGGTTCGGGTGCAGCTAGCAGAAGAAATTTTTTGAGAAATCAATGCCCTGAAGGTGACACATCATGTGGATCGAGGAACTGAAGGATTTACAGTAGAGAGCCGCTTGAGCACAAGAATGCCAACAAAATCACCGCGCTCAGCTTGATGAATTTTAGGAAATCGGTGGACAGTTGGATGTTAAAGCAGTCATCATGTTGTAGGTAGTTCAAGAGAATCGACAGGCGGTCGACAGTAAGGCCAGAGAGGAGCATCCAGTGAAGTAGGATTTGAATAATTATCAGAGTATTGATGACAAGGTCCAGCTGCAGGTACATGAGATTGCGCATCAATTTGAAGATTTCAAGGTGCGGACGTCGGCACACACCTTGTCAACCTGACATGGCTCAGGGACGAGCCACAAGACTGTGTTGGGGACCTGTTGGTAGGGGTTTTGGTAAGTGAGTTGCGCAGTATCGCGACATTTACGCAACCTCACGCAGTACCACACAAGGTTAGATTAGTGCGATGGGTAGAAGAATAACCTCTTTGAATAGTTTATAGGTTATTTGACCAAGTTTTGTTGTAATAGGTCATTAGCGGTTATAAGTTAGTTAGAAGTGGACCCTCAATGTAATGGCGTAAGCCTATTTATAGATCTAGTTTTGTAAATAGAGATATGATAGAAAGAGTTACTGACTGAGACTAGGAGAATCACATCAGAGGATAATTGAGACATAAGATCTAGCATGATCTGGTTTTGTGAAGAATTCCCTGGGTATCTGTGATTGATTTGGGTTTTTCCTGATGTATGCAATCTCCGGTTTTGGAGAAGAATTGTGTAATGTGGTTCCTTTGCGCAAGATTAATATGATATGGTGATTATGGCACAAATCTTGTTTGTTATTGCTGTTGCGATCTGATCTGTTATGATGTTGCGATCTAATTTATTATGATGCTACGACCTCGTCTGTTATGATGTTGCTTTGGTATGATGATGGTGTGGTTTAGCCTTCTTCTATTATATTGATGTGATCTATTTTTCTGCTACTATTTGTTGCGCTATGAGTAGATATTTTTCATGGACAATGCTATGATATTGTGACAACTGTGTAATGATATAATGATTGCATAATTTATGAATACCCTCTGCGAGTGAAGAAATAGTGTAAGGTTGAGTGCAAGTTCTGGATTTGGCATTTATGGTGTCCTTTCATCAGATCCCCATGTCCTCTGTCCCCACTGCCAGAAACTCAGTTTCGACAGCTCTCCCTTGAACGCCTTGGGTGAGACCTCGTCTGATATGGAGACGTTGCTGGGCAGGGTAAAACCTGCCTGGGCTGGTGCTCAGGGAGATCTCGTAGGTTGGGCATCGACAGAGTGGGAACCCCTGTCGATGAGGCTTTATTGGTGGGTTTCACCAACATATTCCTTCTCCTCTTGTGTTAATGAGAGTATCTTTCAACTTGAGCATTTTTTCCTTATGATGCTCTACATTTTCCATCAACCGGTCAACATTATCATCACTGGCTTATGCAGCTGCTATATTAATAGGGGCCATGAACTTAGGGTCTTTGTGAGTACCCTCCATGATTGTATTTTCCAGTCACTAAAACTACGTCATCATGTGATCCCATCTTTAACCCTTTTTCAGACCTTTTGGTGATGGTCTTTCTAGACTGAAAAAAAAATGGTATCTAAGCGGGCCACCGTGTGCTGTTTAGAAGGGATAAACAGAGTAAGCCCAAGTTCTCTAAAAGGAATGTGGCCACCTGTGATTGTGCCAATTGATGAAGAGGGAGGATCTACTGGGTCATTCTAAGTTGTTTCCCAGTCCAAATCTTCCTTGATTTTGTCCTCCTCTTCCCTCCTCCTTCGTTCTTCAGCAACTGCCTCAACTTCCTTTTGCACTATTTCTTCTTCTTCTTTATGTAATATTTCCTCTTCCTTCTGTCTCAGAGCTTATTATTTATTCAACCTCTATTCTTCTTCTTTCCACTTCTAAGCTTCTTCATCTCCTCTCCTTTCAGCTTCTTCTCTCAATTTCTTCTCTACCTTGACCTAATGTAACCTTAAGGCCTCCTCCTTTTTTTTCTGCAGCTTCTTCTCTGCTGCACTGCTACTGTCTTTACTCCCATTGGTTCCACCTTTCTTCTTGAAACACTTACTCAACTTAGTCATATTAATATCTCTTATGTATATTTCTTCATCATTGTTAAAGTGATTAGAGTATTCATAATGAATTCTAACGGTCGTGCAATGCTCTGTGACCTTTCCCAAGATGTCATTCCTCTGGAAACATTTCTCACCAAAATGAAAAATATCCAATTCTTTGACAAAATCAGTGGCACCTTTTACCTTGGAGAACTTGTATCCTCCTATGTAGAAAGGTAGTGGCAGAAAGGTTTCCTTTTTCATATCATGAAGGAAATTGACTACTCCATTTATGAACACTTGCCTTACGGCTTCTTTGTGGAATACATAGTCCGTGGTGTACTTGGGTAGTAGGGATGGATCTATAGAGCATCCATACATTCTTATATATGTTCCTTCATGGGAGAAAAAGTAGTCTCCATCTCATAGATAAGTTCCATGGTATTATCATACATGCAATTAGGTTCTTTGAGGAAAATCAGCTCTTAAAGGGGCATAAAAAACTCCTCACGGATGACTTCGTAGAAGCCCGCATACTTATGCGTCCGAAGAATATGATAAGAAACATACACAGGAGTCTAGGTTCACGTCCAAATGCACCCAAGCTTGGAGAAAGGGTGCTTGCACAATATGCAGTCGATCAGGTAAGATGACATGTAAAATTTCGATCTCTTCTGGGTTATGCCTCCCTGTGTTGCCGCTACATAGGATGACAGACTATTTGATATGATGTATACCCAGTTAAAAATAGTGCCTTCAAAGGCTACAAAATAAATGAGGGGAATCCAATTCAGTTTATACAGTGTTCCATCGATGCGGCAAAAAATCAGGTTCAACATCAAATCTATGATCTTAAAAGGGGTCCGTAGGCTTTGGGACTCATATTCCCCAGTCACCTTTGGCACAATTGCTTTCCTTGTATCATCATTTTCTTTGCACATTCCACAACATCGATATCTACCTTTTTGACCCAATCATCGATCATAATAACCCGCGGAGGGGGAAACTTGCAGGCTAAGGTTATGTAAGCTCGAGTAGATGAAGCGAAAGCTTCCCCTTTTACATTAGAGATAATCATTGTAGAAGAATTCGTCTGAGGCAGAATCCATCCGACAACTTCTGAGCATGGGAATAGCTCTGGGCGTGTAGTGGCCTTAGCGATAAATGAGTTTTTTTTATGTTCTACTATAAGAACATTTCTTCAAGGCCAGCATCAGGGACGTTCTAATCTCTGATCATTTGATAGATCACTGCCCATTTGAATTCTAGGGCAGGTCCTGTAATGACCTTAGTATCTTTGAATCTGATTTCCATCTTGGAGATGATATCCACATCTGAATCAACCTCACTTGTATTTGCTTTCTTCTTACCACCCCTTTTAGGCATTTTGTGAACTCGTTGTTTTCAAGTCTGTCCTTCAAGAGGTAATCCTTCTTGGTGAGAATATAACCTGTGACATGGGCATGGTGAGAGGTGTCTTAGTAATATTGTGGTTATTTCGAATAACTAAAGAATTAAACATACATTGTTGTATTGAAGTAACCTAAAATGAGAGGAAAAACTGCTATATGTATGTATCACTTTTCTTCAAAAATGGAGAATGCAATCACTCTCTAATGTTAGAATAGAGAAGAGAGCCATATTTACCAATCTGTTGCTAGCCACTTAAAAACAGTTTTGTAAGGTGGAGAGAGGTATCCCATTAGAAGTTGCTCAATCATTTGTGATGTGACAAAAGGGTGTAAGTTTCCAATGTTCAAATGGAAACTTTTCAGCACATGTGTATATGCTGCTGTGTGAGTTCAAACTTGTTGTTACCCTATCTCCCCCGTCGTGTTTAGAGCAGCAACAATCAATCATGACAATGTGGAAGTTGACCATTCTATCATTTGTTCTTTCACGAATTAATGTTTGTTGATTTTATCCAAGTTAAAGGAGCCCACAAGCTTGGTTTTCAACTTTTTATTTACTGAGCTCAAACTCGTTGAGGCCCTGAGGTTTCTAACTGCTATTTCATTGAAAAGTAAAAGAATAACTAGTTTACAGTAATTCAACATGGAAATGGCTTGTTTCATAGTGACGGAAGGTGAGCTCTCAAACCCTGAAAACTTTGTGATCCCGTTACTATCATTACAATAAAAACATAGCAGTTTGGTTTAACACTCCCAATAGTATTTTCATTATGTTAGGTTTACGGGGTGCTCGACATCTTCTCCCAGGATAGCCACTGTGGAGTGAAAGCATGATTATACGTAATAACCGTAATGGTAAAAGAGATCTTTTTAAGCATAACATGTAAATCCTAACACCAGAGAAAAGAAAATGAGTAAGGGTAGGCATCTTCATCCAAGCCTGGAACCGATACGAAGTAAGGAATAGGAAAATGCTCACAATAAATAAGTCTATCAGGATCAGGGAAGAGCTTTTCCCCAAGGAAAATGGGCGCATAAGCAGTTTCCTGGTGCGATAGTTGTGCAAAAACGAAACACTCCGTAGGAAAAACTCCATGGAGGATGGGCGTGGCTGAAGATTTCGCTTTCCTACCATTTAGGCACAAAGACAACCATGAGTCCAAATAAAGTTTGTCAAACAACACCCTTAGAGGGTTCTATCAGTGCAAATTAAAATAGAAATACCCTACGGGTCGTAGACAAGTGTTTTACCCGAAAAGGGGCTATGGAACGGAGAGGGAAAATCTATCTCNAGGCTATGATGCGTTTAACCCAAAACCCATACCATATACATAAAGGTTTTAAACTTTAAAAGGATGACAAGAGTATGGGGTCAAAGCACCTACCTTTCAACTATAGAATAACCAGTGTTGGCTTGCAATGCAAACTGCAGATGTCTCTTGGCAATCGGTTGCTCTTCAAAATGACATTCGCGGTAGAAAAAAAATAACACAGCACCCATACATATATAAAAAAATACAAAAAGTCATTAAATGTAGTCATTGGGTGACATAAATGCAGTGGTTTTCGCATTAACGTGGTGGGGTCCAAAATGTCGTTTTGCGCTAAAACTCGATCACTTGCTGCGTAATGCCGATGTATGTCGACGATTCTCTCAAAAGCCTATGATAATATTGATAGTGAAATGTGAGTTTATCCAAACCTGTTGGCGACGAACAATAAGTTTTCTCCAACCATGTCGATGAAAAATAGGAAAAATATTATGATCGGTTTGGTCACTTAACACTTTATCGATCGTGACTGTATCGGTGGAAAACTTTAATCTTTCTAAAAACTGGGCAGCAATCACAGATCAAAAACTTTCTTTGATCTCTCCTTATCATTTTAGAGATAACTCGCGAGTTACTCCTGACCGCGTCAGAGAGTCTTGCCAAAATGACACCTCGTGAAAAAACTTCTTTTTCCCAAGTTGATTGTGTCGGAGTAACTGGCTGAGTTCCTTCGACACGTCAGAGTAAGTGGTCAAGTTACTCCAATATGTCGGTGAAAAAACTTGAGTTTTAACTTAGCCAATAATGTTTTTGCTCAACTTTTGGAAAAAATTTAGTGTTTAGGATGGATTCTATAGGGCTGAAAAACTAGTCTAAGTAAGCTTTCAATAAAAAAAGTGAGGGGCCCTAAAATGTAAAATTTTTGGGGTAGAAGTTAGAGTAGCAGTAGAGGGGTATGCCTGTTTTGACTTCCTGTTACCACCTAAGTTGCACTTAGTGGTTTTCTATCAAGTGAGCCTGGTGAACCGGACAGGGTTAACTTGTTCGGACTTCAGAGAACCTTTGGAAGTACTTCTGGGAAGTGCTTGTTGTATCATATCACATGTTCATACCCCATGGGGGAATTGTAATAAATGTTCTAGCATGATAGTGTCTGTAAAAGACTTGGTCTCTTAGACTTCATTTGTCAATCCTATCAGCCCAGGGTGTTTTTTCCCTTGGTTATTATTGGTTGTTGAATAAACGACTGATAATTTCTAAGTTTTTCACTCCATACCTCCAAAGTTGGGGTGGT